>JXTB01000427.1:177883-193460 GCA_002914805.1 Parasponia andersonii
TACAATTTTTTATGGTACTCAATTGAATTAGTTAGTTTTTTATATTAGTTATTTATTTTTTATTTTTTTTTCAATTGTGCTTAGAATGGATAATAAATGGATATTGGCAGATAGACTATCGACTGAATATAGAAAAGGGAGTTGATAACTTTTTGGAGTTTGCTATTGAAAATGTCAAAGATTCCAATTTAATTCTATGTCCGTGTATTAAATGTGGAAATTTGCAAAAGATAGATGTTAAAAAGATAAAAGAACACTTATATTTCAATGGAATAGATTAAAGTAATAAACAATAGATTTGGCATGGTGAAAAGGTTCCAATTACCGGATGTTCGTCAAAGAAGAATATAAGAGATGATTATGAGTTAGATTTAAATGATGATCTTTTTGAAATGATTGATGATGCACAATATGAAATAGATATAGATCCTATTAAGTTTCAATCATTGCTTAATGATGCTGAGAAAATGATCTATATGGGTTGTACGAAATTTATAAAGTTGTCTGCATTATTGAAATTGTATAATTTGAAAGCAAGACATGGATAGAGTGATAAGAGTTTTTCAGACTTGTTAGCTTTACTACAAGAGATATTGTCAAATAATAATGAGATACCACCTTCTTTTTATGAGGCGAAAAAGACTTTATGCTCATTAGGTATGCAATATGAGAAAATTTACGCTTGCCTAAATGATTGTATTTTATATCGAAAGAAATTTAAAGATGCAATTTGTTGTCCAGTATGTGATGAGCCTAGGTGGCAACAGAATAAGAATTCTAAAGAGGTAAAAGTTGGAACCCTTGCTAAAGTTTTGTGGTATATTCCTCCAATTCCTCGTTTTACCCGTCTATTCCGAAATCGTGAGCATGCTAAAGATCTAATATGGCATGCGAATGAGAGGATAGAAGATGGTAAACTTAGACATCCAGCCGATTCACCAGCTTGGAAAATAATAGATTACAATGGCCTTTTTTTTGGAAGTGATCCAAGAAATCTTCGTCTTGGTCTATCTGTAGATGGTATTAATCCTCATACAACTCTGAGTAGCAAATACAGTTGTTGGCCTATAATGCATGTAATCTATAATCTTCCTCCATAGTTGTGTATGAAAAGAAAGTTTACACTTCTTACAATGTTAATATCAGGACCTAGACAACCTGTTAATAACATTGATGTATATTTAGCCCCGTTGATTAATGAATTGAACAGTTTGTGGAATAATGGTGTGAAAGCCTATGATGCATATAAGGATGAAGATTTTACTCTTAAGGCTGTGTTACTATGGACAATCAATAACTTCCCTGTATATGGGAATTTGTCTGGGTTTTTTACTAAAGGATATAAAGCATGTTCTATTTGTGATGAGAAAATAAGTTATCAGTTCTTAAAACATGCTAGAAAATTGAGCTATATGGGTCATAGAAGATTTTTACCTCGCAAACATGTATACAGAAATTGAAAAAAAGCATTTAATGGTTCTCAAGAATTTGAATTGGCACCACAACCTTTAACTAGGAAAGAGATACTAGAAATAGTCTCTAAGCTCGAATTTAGACTTGGAAAGGTTAAAATAAGTGATATCAGTAAGAAAAGAAAAAGACGCAGTAATGTGAAGGTTGTAAAAACCCCAAAGAGTTGTTGGAAGAAGAAATCTATATTCTTTAAGTTGGAGTATTGGCAACATTTACTTCTGAGACATAACTTAGATATCATGCATATTGAGAAGAACATATGTGATAGTATAATTGGAACTTTATTAAATATTCCAGGAAAGATAGTATAATTGGAATTTTATTATAGTTTAGTTTCTTATGGTATTTTTACTTATAGTTGCTATTATTAACCTTTTATTATTGTGTTTGAACATTTCCAATTCAAAGTGCATTTAAGAGATATAAGGTAGAAAAATGGAAGAAAGGAAGATCAAATGGTCCGGTTTATAAGTTAATAAATGTACTAAATTTGAATTAATAACACTTGTTAGGTGGAAGATTAATTAAAATTACTTATATTTACTTTATGTTTATGTATAGTGCCTAAGACAACCGACACATGTTGAGTGTGGATTCTACATATGTAAATTTATGAGAGAAGTCATTGAACAAGCCAATGTTAAATCATTTACCGCAATGGTATGTAACCATATGTTTAATTAGTTCTATTCTAATTTATAGTTTGATTGATAACTTTCTAATAAATAAGGTGTTTGAATTTGTAGTTTAATGGACAAAATTTCTATACAAAGGATGATATCAATGGACTTCTTGAAGAGTGGGTCGAAGAACTAATACAATTTCTCATTTGAGGTTCTTAATATTTGTTTATTTGTAGTATATGTAGTCTTTGACGATCACGTTAGTTTGGCTTAGAAAACTAATGTATATATAGACTATATAGATTATTATGTTAATTTAATATTACTATGTAAATATATATTTATACTCCATTTTATTTCAAATATTTGGTATATGTAATGAATTTGGATTACATTTATAAAATTTCAGGGGGTAGTATAGACAAATACGTTACAAATACCCCCTGAAAATTATCTACCAAGATGCCTAATAGGTGCTGTAAAATGCATTTTCCACGGCGCTTATTAAGTGTCTTAGTATAGATATACCAAGGCGCTTAACAGGCGCCGTGAAAAATGTCTTTCACAACGCCTAGTAAGCGCCTTGGTAGACATTTTCCACGGCGCTTTATAGGCACAGTAGAAGATTCCTTTCACAGCACTTTATAGGCGCCATGGAAGATACATTTCACGGCGTCTAATAGGCGCCTTGATAGACCTTCCACGGCACCTTATAAGCGCCTTTGTAGCCAATGCCTATCACGGCATCCGGAACCAAGGCGCTTTCGTGGCGCCGTGAAAGACCTTTCAAAGCACTTATAAAGCGCCTTGAAAGGCATTTTTTGTTGCAATGACATTATTATATTTATGTGATTTTATTATCACTTTCCTCCTGTCTATTCTGTTTATGTTTTTATTCAAATTTCTAATTTCTCCTCATCCTAAAAGATAAGATTATCTCTTTCTAAGAATATTATTTTTGGAGTAAATTAATTTTATCTAATCCACTTTCTCTCATATAAATGTACCAAATATGGAATTAATTTAAAAATCAATCTAATCACATCCTTATTCTACATTTCAAATGTGGCCTTTGTGTACAAATTGGGTCATATATACTAATTATTTTATATCATTTTTCATAAATTTTATGTGTTAGTCAACAGAAATGAAATATTTTCAATTCAGATATCATATTTAACAAGAAATTTGTTGATCAATTTATATATAAAAAGTGAAAATTTGTCAAAAGATATAGCTAAATTTTCATAAAAATTATATTTTTGGGTATTTTATTTTACAAATAATCCTTCTTTAAATTTAAGTTTCTTTAATTTTAATGTAGAAAAAAAAAACTATTAGTCCTAATAAGCATCTTAATTTAATTACTCTAATTTGATTAATTTTTTTCTAAAAAAAAGTCATTTAACTAACTCATTACTACACCAAATGGCATTAGAATAAAAAGATTTCCTATAAAAATTGGAGATAAAGAAAGTGAATTTGACATACTATTACAAGTTAAAATAACTTGTCATAGTATTCCTCCCTTAAAGTTAAAATACCCGCTAAAATATCCTTGATATATATATAAATTTATATAAATTATCAATTTAGTTGATATTTTTTTAGACGATAATCTATACTCTAACGGTTATAATAAAAATACGTGAAAAAATTTACATCAATAATATTATTATGTATTTTATTAAATAATGTGCATAATAATTTTTTATTAAAAAAATAACTAGTGAATATATATATATATATATATATATATATATTTATGGATAATTAATTAATAATATTTTCTGAAAATTTTCCGTAACAAACGAAGCTGATGAATTAGACATTTGGCAGAGAGCGATGGAGTTGGCAGCAGTAGCGATTCAGACCATAACTCAGGCTGTAGCGAAAGTCGTAGAAGATGAAGTTGAATATGCACGAGGCTTCAGGAGTCAATTTCGAATTATGAAGGAGAAGCTAGAACTCACCAGGGCATTACTTGTGGATAAAGGAAGTGTTGAAAACAAGAATGAAACTCTCAGAAAAGCCTTGACTCATCTCAGGGGGGTCATTTATGACGCCGACGACGTACTCATAGATTGCCTAATCAGAGATGAGTACATGCAAAACGCTACTTGCACTGGTTGCTTTCTTCGATACGATCCCTTCTTCTTGAATCAAACAGGGAAGAGATTGAGAGAGATTAATGCCCAAATGAAAGAAAAACTGGACACGCTGACCAGTCTCGGTTTAAAACCGATGGCGTCTCAGTTTAAAGATGATGAAGATTCTTCACCCCAGGGTAGGAAAATTATGTCTCAAGATTACGACCCTGAAGTAGTTGGACTGGAAAAAGACATTGAGACAATCAAAGGGTGGATTCTTGACCCCGAAAGGGCGCTTCACCGCATTGCAATTGTGGGAATGGGGGGATTAGGCAAAACCACCATTGCCCAGAAAATCTATCATGACCCGGATGTTTTCTCTCGCTTTAAGAAGGTAGTTTGGATTACCGTTTCACAGAAATTCAACGAAGAAAAGATCTTAAGGTCCTTATTGGAAAGGCTAGGAGGAATTAACAACAATTTTCAGAATGATACTAGTGGTTTGATGAGTACACTTCAGGAAACACTTAGAGGAAATTCCTGCCTAATTGTCTTGGATGATGTTTGGGGAATAAACAATGTTGCCTGGTTGTCCGACTTGGGTTCCTTTTTAAGTACGACTGTGAGCAGCTGCGTCATTATTACTACAAGAAATCAAACTCTCCCAGCTAACATGGGAGTGGAAGACAAAAGAATTCATAAGCCCAAGCCACTAGATGCAGATAATAGCTGGTCTTTATTCTCCAAATTCGCATTTTTGTGGAGCGAAGGAGAATGCCCAGATCCCGATTTTGATATTGTAGGCAGAAAGATTGTGAAGAAATGTGGGGGGCTTCCTCTGGCAATCAAGGTAATCGGAGGGTTATTGCAATCAAAGAGCAAAAACCTTGCTGCCTGGGAAGAGGTATCGAATTCGTTTCTTGATCAATCGCCAACAACAGAGGATGAGGTAATGGCTAATCTGAGGTTGAGCTATGATGACCTCCCTGCTCATCTAAAGCAATGCCTATTGTGCTTGTCAATTTATCCTGAAGACTCTGAGATTTGCGCTGAACAGCTAATCCGGTGGTGGATTGCAGAGGGCCTTATCAAGGAAAAGAGCGCAAAAACAGCAATCGAATCGGGTTACCAATATCTTTTGGAACTGATCAATCGATCCCTGGTTGAAGTTGCCGAGCACCGGCACTATGATGGGAGAGTCTATAAATGCAAGGTACATGATCTGATTCGCGAATTGATAATGAAGATCGCTGAAGAAGAAGGTTTTTGTCGCTTTAAAGAAAATGGCAAGTCTTATTGGTCAGGTCTCATTGATGAAGCGGATAAAGAGTGGCTCTCAAACAATTTAAAGCTGAGGGCACTGTTTGTACTCACGCCGAGGTGTCCGGACTTTGACAGAAACTCAGTCTCCCTACTCTCCCTCAGGGTGTTGGATTTCTCTGGTACTGGAAATCTCGACGAGCAACGAGTCAAAAATCTCTTGGATTGGATTGGTTCCCTCAAACGTTTAGCTTGCTTGAACCTGAGTAAAGCCGAAGGTCTTCTAGAACTACCGTCTACAATCTGTAAGCTCTTCAATCTTCAGTTTCTGGTCCTTAGAGAATGTTACAATTTAAACAAGATACACCCATCAATCATAAATTTGAAGAATCTCATTGTATTGGACATGGCAAGTTGTCGGCTTGAGTATTTTCCAGGAGGTTTAGGTAGCCTTTCCCATCTTCAGGAACTCTCGGGATTCAGAGTTGTTATAGGTTCAACAAAAAGCAATGGTCACGGGCTTGGTGAGCTAAGAAGTCTGACTCGACTTAGAGTGCTGGGCATCGTTATAAGTACAACTGCTCCTGACGCTAAAATCTCAGAGAAAGAATTTAACATCCTATCTGCCATAGCAAAACTTGAGGTTTTAGCTATTAATACTGATAGATGCAAGCAAAAACATGTGTTGGAAACGGTGGAGCGTAGCCTCATCCCTCCTCCAAGCCTGCGAGAGCTGTATCTTAAAAAGTACTGCTTTGAAACTATGCCAAGTTGGTTTGATCCTAAAACACTTCGTAATCTCCAATATCTTTGTATCGAGGATGCAGACATTGAAAGTTTGATTCCTCGACGGGAGAGGGAGACCGACACGCCCGAATACAAGTGGTATGTCAAAGGTTTGTGTTTGAAGTCTCTATGCAATTTGGAAATAGAGTGGGACGAGTTGGAAAAGGTCATGCGACTGCAGTCCTTAGAGGTTAGTAAGTGTTCTGAGAAGAAATTGAAAATGTTCCCCTGCTCCGTTAACGAGGCTGGGCATTGGACAAGGAAACAAGATTAAGAGTAAGAACTGATTAATGTGGGTTGAAAGAGATTGAATTTGCTCTTATTTTTATTTTTTGATTATGGTATGTTATGGTATGAAACTTGTGTGTCTACTTACTTTTGTGTATATTTTAGGGTTGGACTGCAATATAGCTGTGTGATGCATGTTTTGCGTAGCCATACATGTGTAGTATGTCTCTGATAATTAATGCTATGAAAATATTAGGCGCTATGTTGTGATGTGGCTTGACTACAAACCAGTAGCTCTTAATTGCAGCAATGTACCAAAATAAGGAAAATTGTGCTACGTTTTCCACTTCTTTTTCTTTTTTCCTTTCAGAAAAATTCCGCGTAGGATTTGGTAGTATACCATTGTGAAAATGGAATTATGTTAGACCTCTGACCTCTCAAAGTAAGATTAAGATTATATGTGGTATTTCTCGTAAGGTATGAACAGCAAAGATTTATTATCTATGATTGCAGTTAAAACAAGTGAACTGGACCGCCTTTTAGGGACCAAAGCGTCTTAGATCATTCTCGTATCCACAACCTGTGTAACGGACAAGTTCTCTCCTAATCAACTTTAATTTAATTTTGTTAGTCTCTGATGATATATTATGAATAAGTTCGACCTAAAGTACTCTACAATTTTGTCAGAAATATTTAATGCAAAATGGAATATCTAATTGAATATGTTTTGAACGACTGGATATTGCAATCACGCAATTAGATTATACGCAGAACATTACTACCAACAAGGAAGTGAACAATTGAATATACTAACATAAAAGTGCATGCTGACCAAACAAGTATAAACCATATATATTGTTGCATGCTAGACCGTACACTGGTGCTCTGTTCTAAACGTGTAATGAAGCTTTCGAATTTGCCCGTTTTTTCAGTTGGTCCTGCCATCCCAAGAACCAAACCAGGGGCTAAAGTCAAGCGATCTCCTAACTTGTCTCCGTTTTTTCCAGAGTTCTAGTTTTGAAGCATTGAACTATGAGATCACTAACGGCTAACTAGTTTACATGCTGCATTAAAATGAAGTGATAGATAGATGGAGGAGGTGGGAGTTCATCACCTGTATCCATGCCAAATTTAATTGATAGATTAAGCAAAGAATGCGGTGGCTTTGAAAGCGTTACCATATACAAATTTTGGTGTTTAGAACTAAGGCCTTCTACCAGTATATGGACTTTTTCGGTGTCTGAAACTGGTTTTTTAATGGCAGCGAGTGTGTCACATATGGCTTTGTATGGTTGAATATATTCTTCAATGATGAGTATCTTTCTTTAAGCAAGCCACACAGTCATTCAAAAATTCCTTTGTTTCTATAGTGTTCGGGAACTCATTGTTGTTCTCCAAACTACTCCAAATTTGATGTTTCTGCTCCCATAATCATGCTAAATGTATCCTAGTCATGACACAGAGGAGCCATGAAACACTTATCCTATCATTCTTGAGCTATTGCATGTATTGAGGGTCAGTAACCTTTTTGCTATCTTTCTTCTGCTGATATATCATGTTTAAGAATTATGTGAGGGGCTATCCCAAGACTTAATCAAGGGCAATACCTGCGAATTCCAGAGAAGGAAGTCGAAAGATTTTAAGTTTATAGAGACAAGCTAGCCACAATGGTGAAGATTTGTATTGTGAGGTTGGGTTCTGGGTTCTGTAAAGACAAGCCTTGCCATTTGCTCCGTACACTGACGATTTTTGAAATAAAATTATGGCAAGAAAACAAATGATGCAAGAACATTGGTAGATATACAAGAAATACAAGAAGGCCATTTAATTGTGTATAGTGGAAAAAATAAATCAGTTTATTGATTATAATATCCTAATAACAAAATTACACCTCATTTGCTAGCATTGCTCATTCTAGAAACAGAAAATCCTTTAGATATTGAAAATTGCTATATTTGTTTCCAATGGCTTGCTACGTTATGAAATTTTTGGACCGTTGTGAATCAATTGCTTCCTTGCTTTGAATCTCAGGATTTCTTTATTTTTGCTAAATGAATCGTAGGCTTTATCACGAGAAAAGACAAGAAAACGAAATTAAATTTTTGAAACTTTCGTGAGAGATCTTACGGGTCGGGACCAGAGATAAAAGAAACGAGGCTTGGTGAGCTAAAAAATCTAAGTGAAGTCACCTGAAGCAATGCTTGTGTCTCTCCATCTACCCAGAAGATTATGTATGATACAAGCTGAACCGCTAATCCATTGGCGTAGTCCAAGGATCATCATCATTACAGGAATCTGGTGTTATGAAGTTGGGATAACAAATGCCTTGAGCAACTCATCAGTAGAGGCCTAATTGAAGTAGAGGAAACTACGACAGGATAGTCATCTCCTTCAAGGTTCAAGACATGGTTAGCGTTTAGCAAGCTGATCATCAGAATTGCGGAAGACAAGGCACTCTGCAGCTTCAATAATCAAAGATGCACGTACGTGGAGAAAAGATTCTTACAGGTTGGGCTTCAGTGATGAAATGGACGAGAAGTTACTCAGAGACAGGTTGAAACTGAGGGCACTAGTGTTTTTGAACAGAAATCGATCGATCAAAGACTTGGACAAGAACTCAGGCTTTCTATAATGCTACTGTCCCTCAGGGTGTTGGATTTCTCTGGAGGTAGCATTTCTCTTG
Source organism: Parasponia andersonii (assembly GCA_002914805.1). Lineage (NCBI taxonomy): Eukaryota > Viridiplantae > Streptophyta > Magnoliopsida > Rosales > Cannabaceae > Trema > Trema andersonii. Next base: position 187,027 of record JXTB01000427.1, read on the forward strand.
GATTGCATTGCTGGCCTTTAACGACTTCCATGTTTAACCCTAAGTGAAGTCAAAGCTGTGAAGGAACTTCCATCTACAGTTTTTGAAGTCGTCAATCTTCAGATGCTGGTGCCAAGTGAATGCACCTGGTTAAAGAAAATACACGATCAATCAATGGCTTGAAGTGGGTGGTAGTCTTGAACCTGATGAGTTGTCCCCTCCAATATTCTCCTCAAGGTTTAGACATTTCTTGTCTCCAAGAACTCTCAGGATTTAGAGTGATTATGGTCAAGGCATAACCAAAGAGTTGCAGGCTTGGTGAGCTAAAAAATCCAATCCAACCAAGAGCATTAAGCATCGTTATAATAACCACTATCGATGACACGGCTGAGACTTCTCAACATGAGTTAGACAATCGCATCTTTTCTGGCCTCAAAAACCTCAACTTTCTAGCCATTGAGTCGGTGAATGAAAGGAAAAAACACGTTTTGGAAAATGATGAACAGCCTCAACCCTCCACCAATCATGAATGAGCTGTGAACTACTGTTTCCAAAATATGCCAAACTGGTTTCAGCCCAGGATGCTTAGCAGTCTCCAATATCTCTGTATCGAGATAGCAGACATTGTTATGATTACTGAAGTTGATGAGTCAACCGGTTGGAAAGTCAAAGGTTTGTCTTCGAAGTTTCTATGGAAGTTGAGACTAGACTGTGACGACTTGAAAAAGGGTCACGCCACTTCGGTACGTGGAGATTAGTCATTGTGGTCAGATGTTGACAAACTTCCCTTGCTCCATTTACTGCACCGGGTACTGGACAATAAATTAAGGTTAATTTCAATACTAGTTTAATTTTTCTTGGCATGATATATTTCCATAAATTGGAATTTTTTGGAGTGGAGTGTAATGGATATTCATAACAATGTGAATAGTTTGGACTGATTTGGTACACTAGCCTATGTCCTTTCAAGCAAAGCTCAGGTAAACCGATTTAGAAGTGAACTAATTACGACTGTTTCATGTTCTCCATGATGGGTTTTCGTTTTCTTTCTATTTTTCTCCTTTCTATATTTGGTTACACATAATCTATAATGGAAAGTCGAATCATGTTCATACACAATGAAGTTTGTAACCACTAAATTTCATACAGAAAAATGTTGAGAAAGTAAAGTAAAATTTTTGTTTTTCTTTCATTTCCTTGAATACTTTGTTTTATGTGGACTATACATATAAATATTGACTACTATATATTACCAAAATAAAAAATAATAACAATGAAAAAAACTCAAAAAATAGCGCTCTCCTGGAACGCGCTAATAACTATTACAAAAACAGGGTTGCTCTGTTTTTTAAGACTTCCAAAGCAGTTGCATTGTTTTGTCCGTTCCAAATACATAAGCTCCTGCACAAGCCAAATTCACTAATCACGTACAAACATATAACAATATATTCTCCTTTCACTCATCAACCTTAAAAAATAGTAACTTACCAAGCGAGGGCATCAAAAGAGACAGGATAGCAATTCCAACAATCTTCAGCGGCAAGCCAGTCTTGATCATGTCCGACATTTCGATGTGGCCGGTCGCAAAGCCGACGATATTGGAAGGCGTTCCGGTGGGAAGCAAGAAGGAGAACTGGGCCCCAATGGCTCCAGGAACCATGAGAAGAAGAGGGTGAACATGCATGGATTTGGCTATCTGAATGAGGAGAGGAACAACAAGTGTGGTAGTGGCATTATTGGAAGTGAACTCGGTGATGATGCTACTTACGAGGCACACAGCCGGGGCAATGGCCAAGTAGGGAGTTTCCTCCAAGAAGTCCAAGGCTTTCGATAAAAACTCGGCAAGGCCGCTAGTCCTGACGCCGTCGGCGATGGCGAAACCGGCGCCTAATAAAAGTATGATGTTCCATGGAAGCTTCTTGCATTTGTTCCAGTCCATTAACTTCTCGCCCGGTTGCTTCTTGTTTGGGATTATGAATAACAATGTGGCCATCATTACCTACGTACAATAAAAGAACAGGATTGTTTTTTAGTGTTATTTGTCTCTGAATTTTGGCTTCTGTTTTGTTTTTTTCTTTTTGAATTATTTTCTATAAGAGAAATTACTCACGCTGACAGTTCCATCACCAGCGCGCCCTTTAAAGAGAGCTCCCCAACCGGGAATGTCATCTGTTAATCTTCTTGTCATCCACAAAACTACTAGCATCTGCACTTTAAACTCCGCTTTTATTAATTTATGTAAACTATATATGTACAGTCCACCTGGTCAAATATTCATTATAATACCATTAAGCAAAGGACTTAACAACGCACCGAAAATACGGATAATACCATCTTCTCAGCAAAAGACATCGGACCTGTGAAGGGATTATTAAAAAGGTTACAAACTTTCTGCAACGTGATTTAAAGTTCTTTTTGGTATATTTAGGTTAGAGGTACATACTTTTATTTTGAAGGGAGTTTAAAGATATATTTAGATATACGTAGTGATCAAAAGCAATAAAGTGTACTAAAGATATAATATTATGTCACAAACTAACATGTGGGTAGTCCCAATCTCTATTAGTGTTATGAGTACTAGTAGCACAAGTGTCACATGATTTTGTTAAACATAAAAGCTTAGGGCAACGTTGTTTATCTTAATTGAGACAAAAATACCACTCACATCACATGTCAGTATTACTTCCGATAGTTATTTACTAATTTAATGAGACCCACCATTCTCTCCATCTCCCCAGAATTGTCGACAAAAATTAATTGATACAAAGTCATGTTTGTAAGTTCTTTCCATAAATAGTTGGATGCTAATAATGCCTAATAGTTTGAGGGACATAAGTACCCTTACCCAATACTTGGAGCTCCCTCTTTAAATGGGCTTTGTCCAAATAAGCAGAAAGGGCCTGGGCCGAACCCCTCTTGATGTACAAACAGCAGAGTATACCCCACAAGGCAAAGAATATCAATACAGCCGAAGGAAAGCCGAAGAAGAACCACTTGTTAAAGCTGATGGGATTCTCTTCAGGAAAATAGCTCTTCCACATCCCTACCAATATCAGATTGACACCTGTACCAGTGAGGGTGCTCATTCCTCCAACGGCGGAACCGTATATAACTCCAAGAACCACTGCACGGCAAAACTTGTTCACCTGATCGGATTGGGCCGGGCCCACCGGAAAACGCTGAAGTATGCCCGTGGCGACGGGCATCATGAGTAGGGCAGCTGCCACGTTGTGCATCCACATGCTGACGAATGCTGTCGTGGCACATATCCCCAGTAGTAATAGTGGTGGCTTTACTGGGTCTCCACAAAACAGCAGTGTTATCTATGTCAAACAAAAAATAAAAATAAAATAATTAATAATAATAAAATAAATGTTTATGCAATTGTGGTTCAAAATCCCACATGGCACGATTGAATTATTCACATTACGCTTTTGTTTTTTTGTGTATGATTCACGAGGCGGATGCATTTAATCATAATGATAACGACAATAAAGACCATATGTTTAAACAGCTTCTAAAACGTAAATTAAAAGAAAGAAAGCAAAGGTGACTTTGACGTCCTTTCATTATTCAAAGTTGAAAATTACAGTAGACATGAGACATCTTTGTTAATTACGTGTGTTATATGTACACTAATCATGCAGTAAATAGGACGATAAAATAAATAAAATACTGAACAATGATAATCCCAAATTAACTCATCTTAATTGGAATTAATGAACTAGATGAGGGGGCAAAATCAATTATTAAATGTGGTGAGTAGTTAAGTTGACTTAATTACTTACGTTGAGGGCTAATCTTCTGTGGATGTTGTAATGCTCGACCGCAAGAGCGAGTATGAAGCTGCCGAGGACGAGGGCGATGACATCGTCCATGTAGGAGTGCGCCACATCATCGGCGGAGGCGATACCAAAGAGCGGGAATAGGAAGAGCGGCGCCATGGAGGTTATGGGCATGGGCACCGCCTCCGTCATCCACCACTCGAAGACCCACGCCATCACCGCCAGCATGTTCCGGCTACTAGTTGGCCCGTCCAGCTTCACGCACAGGCATATCACCAGGCACAGCAGCGGCCCCAATAGGATGAACACGTTGTTCGGGGTTAGAATCGATCTCAGAAAGAATTGCTGCTGGGTACTTTCTGGCCGTTCGATCGGGTGTTCACTGACTGGGAGAAGTGGGGATTTGAGGTCATCGTGATGATGATCAACGGTGATTGGAATATTAGCCATTTGTTTTCCCTCTAATTTTTCATTCAGTTTGCAATAAGAAAATAAAGGGGGAAAAAAAAAACTATTAGGTACTTTAAGCTTAGAGGTTGTGGAGAGTGGTACGCTTTTTATCGTTGAATTTGGAGCTAGTGGACAAATTCAATTTTTCCTATAGTTTTTTTTTTTTCACGTATGCATTATTTAATTTTTTTTGGTAATACTACCCGGTAAAGGTCAATTATTTATTTTGATGTGGCCTAAGGGCTGCCAAAAGAGGGGAAAACATAAGAAAAAGAGAGGAAACATCATTAGTTGATATAAGAAAAATGATTAGGCTTTAAGACATTATTTTGTATAATATAAGGAGTTAATTTCTATCCAATTTCTTGGGGCCCAATAGCCTATGGGACAGATCCACTTGTCTGTCTAAGGATAACAGATAACCATCGGTGAACAGTCGATAATGCTTAGCCATACAAATTATGAATATTGTAATCATGGAACAATGAAATGTGACAATAATGGCCTTTGATACAGTGGGGTCCCTGGAAAGTGGTCGTGGTAAATGCAAATGCTTATTGTCTTTTCAATGTCATAGACGATAAAGAAGCTGAGTCATACTCTCCATATGTGTATCTAGAATTTGTATTCTTAATAATTCTTATGTTTGTTTTGAACAACGATGTCCTGTACAAGTGGCAATTCTCAATAGTCAATTCCACCTTAAATAAATTTTTTTTCTTTGATTGTTCTTATTTGATTGATGAGAATTGAGGATTAGGCTTTCATGTTAGCTATATTCAGCGCTAGTTAATCGTTTAAGAAAGAGGACCTATGTGAAAATTCCCAAACAAACTAATGAGTTGGCAGCAAAATGATGGTCCTCATTTGCTAATAAGAGCGTGATTGGGTTGAGACCAATGGATATGTTTCTAGGATTTTATATTTTTATTTTTTTAGGGTTTGCCTTTTTTTTCTGGAATAAAGTGGTTTTTTTTTTTTTTTTTAAGAAAAAGGTTTGCCTCTCGAACTGTGTAGATTGTTTAAATAGGCTTCCAGAATTATAATAACGTTACACTTGAAATATTAAAATCGTCACTTATTGCCAGGTAAATAGACTAAAATGACATTATCTTATGATTCCTGATTTTAATTTCAATTACTCATCTGGGTTCATAGCAAATATTCAAAAATTATGAAAGTTGTCATTTTTTGTCTACATATGCTAACAAAACTTATGAACTTAGTGGCAAAATTGAAACTGTTAGGATTTGTTTGAATACATTTTTGTTTTATTTTTTAAAATGAAAAAAAATGGTTGAATTTTTTCAAGGTTTTGTTTGAAAAAATATTCGTCTTCCATTTCATTTAAGAGAACAAAAAACACAAAATAAAAAACGTATTGAAGCTAACCCTTAATGATTCCCAGGACATAATTAAGACGTCATACGTTAATCGTGTTTTTTACATGCTTCTCCATGTACAAATTCGACAGGGATGATCTAGGGGAGGTGTTTGCTGCCATATGAAATAATTGAATACGGGACCAAACAATCAATTACGTGTCCTAGTTGGTGATATGTACGATGGGCTGAAATAGCTAATCTCCTTGACGTGGCATTGCAGCTTATGATCGGCAGAGTAAGCATGATATGTTCACTTATTTAGACATGTGCGCTTCTAATTAAAATTCAATAAATCATCAGGTTATGGCAGCATGGTAAACCTGAGGCAGAAGTTATGTATTAGGGGAATTCAACGTCTTTTTTCTTTGAAAAAGTCAATTAAATCGATAATAGCTGGCCATTTCCAAGGTGTCAATTTGCTTCATTTAAAATTCTTGGACATGCTGTTCATGCGTCTTTTGTCACATTTTCCTTGAAGCTTTTTACGTCACTTAATTTTTAGTGAATGGGTTTCAGCAATTGAATTTGAATGTAAGAAGATCAATTTGATGGAAACCGTTCGTGGAAAAGAGGGCCAGGTTGGTGTAACTGAAACCCAAGGGCCTCCGCCCAAACTGATAACATTGGAAAATATAATGGAAATCTCTCTTTTCTTTCACTCTATCTTTGCTTGGAACTTGGATTTTATTTGGAAAAAAAAAATTGAAAGAAAAGTTGTAGGAAAAACAGAAGAAAAATATTTTTCTAAAATTCTATTAAATTTAATTTTCAAATTTTGTTCTCATAATCTTTTTATTACAATCTAAATCCTCCTAATTTATTGAAAACCTCCCTT
>JXTB01000427.1:200081-245090 GCA_002914805.1 Parasponia andersonii
TAATTAAATTGATATCATTACCTGATTTTAGTCGATACCGTCCAACTACTTGATTGACATAAATCACAAACTTTCCTTCTTAGAACAACAATTAATGTTGATTGATTCTCTCCATTATATAGGAATTTGTCATTTCATAAACAATCTTCGTTGCTTAAAAGAGTGACTCGAATCAAGATTTCTAGTTGTACACACTTAACTTACTAAATAGAGCGTGTGGGACCCATTCCTAAATTATACACCACGTGGACAATTAAGTGGCAGAACGGGTCATAAACGGGACCCACTGTCTGACGGATATCGAGAGTGATTAGCTAAAGGTCACGCGGGTCACACGTGATTTCGCAATCAGCCGTTGGGCCGTCCGAGGTTAAGGCCGAGCCCATCACAGACCCTGGACAGACTCAGTCCAGTCAGACCCTTACCTTAACAGATAAGGGGTCAGAAGCCTCAAGGGTCTTCCACCAAAATACGATGGAAAATAACTCACAACTCCAGATCCAGACAGAGCATTTAATGCGATCTTGGATAGGCGTGCGCAGGGGGCAAGCCGTCCTGACAGAACGACGATTTAACCAAATCTCACCCCTGACAGATTCGAGCCATAGGAGACGGCGGAAACCAGGCTACAGCGATACAGAGGTGATTACGGTAATCTCGGCCCGTGACCTCTGGGAAACATCTTGAGGAAAAAGGTACTCATTCTTGAGATTGAGACCCGAGTGGTTCACAATCTCAGGACAACATATTTATGAGCCATGCATTCCCGAGAGGGGCATGTACGCTTACAAGAAAGAAGTGTATGAAAAAAGCTTATGAGTAAGAAACAAACAAATACTTATATAGAACTAATTCCTTGCTACCCTGAATCAAAGATAGGCCACTGACTTAAGCATCGGAGAGTCTTTGCAGGTGGCCACCCCCGCCTCTCCGACCCTACCTGGAGTATAGGGCACTTTTGGGATAGCGAGGACATGTGGACAGTTGGAGAGTACAGCATCAGCGGTTCAGAGACACGTGGACGGCTGGTGAGAAACCGCAGACCTCAAAAACGCTCGTATTATGGGAGTCACGTCGCTCGTCGACGACCCGATAAAATGTACGAAGAGGAAATAGCTGTGCAACAAAATCTTGCCAGCAGACATCAAAAACGCTCGTACTATGGGAGTCACGTCGCTCGTCGACGACCCGAGAAAACGTACGAAGAGGAAATATCTGTGCAACAAAAACTTGCCAGCAGACCTCAAAAACGCTCGTATTATGGGAGTCACTTCGCTCGTCGACAACCCGAGAAAATGTACGAAGAGGAAATAGTTGTGCAATAAAATCTTGCCAGCAGACCTCAAAAATGCTCGTACTATGAGAGTCACGTCGTTCGTCAGCGACCCGAAAAAACATACGAAGAGGAAATAGCTGTGCAACAAAATCTTGCCAACAGACCTCAAAAACACTCGTAATATGGGAGTCACATCGCTTGTCGACGACCCGAGAAAATGTACGAAGAGGAAATAGCTGTGCAACAAAAACTTGCCAGCAGACCTCACAAACGATCGTACAATGAGAATCACATCGTGCAATAAAACACTTGCCGATGACCCGGGAAAATATACGAGGAGGAAAGGGGTGCGCAGCCCAAAAGCTTGTCAACAGACTCCTAAGGAACATTTTTAGCTACACGAAGAGCTAAAGGAAAGCAGGGTTGGGATCTACTGGTTGGAAGTAGACCCTCCCTAAGGAATGTTTTAGCTACACGAAGAGCTAAAGGAAAATAGGATCGGGACCCACCCGTTGGAAGTGGACCCTCCCTAATGAACATTTTATCTACACGAAGAGCTAAAGGAAAGCAGGGTCGGGATCCACCCGTTGGAAGTGGACCCTCCCTAAGGAACATTTTAGCTACACGAAGAGCTAAAGGAAAGCAAGCTCTACCCAGGGGACGATTTATTTGCGTATGGGCAAGATGTGAGCGGATTTGGAGTCTACCCGTTGGAAGTAGTCCAGTACCAAACAAACGTGAAGACATAAATTAAGATTAAAGTCTGTTTATTATGTTCTAAAAGTATAAAGCGCACGGTTAATAGTGGTGCACGCTCATAAATCCTACTTACGGGAGGTAGGTCGCGAACGGACTCGTAAGGAGACGTTGAAGTGGTAGTGCCCTGTTTGTTCCCAGTAAGAGCCGAGCCCAGGCATTCTCCTTTGCAACGACGGGTCCAAACAATGGTCGACCAATCCCTAGATCTGGTTCGGAGCACGGTCCCATTTGGGATCGGAGAAGTCCAGCCACACACGTGGGTCGAACTCTGCCGAAATACTTATAACAAGAGTTATACCTCTGTAAAGTCGGATGAGTCAAAGCTTGCACCCCTATCTCGGGAACTAATCTTGGCAGTCATGGCCCGAGGAGGACTCACTAATAGTCTGAAATCGTGTCCATACGAGTCATCCACAATTATTTATACAGACGGCTACAACAAAGCTTGACTTTGCCCCAGACGCGGTTAACAAAGAAAAAGAAAACAGACTAAAGAGAATTGCACTGTTCTTATTATTTATTTGGAGGGTTACAACGAAGGTCAGCTTTACAAATGTACAAAGTTAGAGACCCTAATTACCTCCGTCCATGGGAGCGCGGCCAATCCCGGTGCTTGGACCAGCCCCGGGGGAGGGTGGCGTGCCAGGGTCGGATTCATCACTGGATACAATGACCGCGCTAGACCCTTCACCAGTTGAGACCCCGAGACTAGGCTGAGCACCAGGGGCATCCGAAGTTCGATCTGGAGGACCGAAAATGGGGAAAAGCTCTTTGGCACCAGAAGCAAATGTAGAGGGCCCGTCCTTTTCTGCAGCAAGCATCTTCAGCACGTTAGCCGGATACGTGATGTTGATCTTATCCCCGAGTTGTTGCATGTAGTGCTTGACGGAATAGAGGTCTCTCTCGACGCCTTTCTGATCGTCAAATTGGTCTGACGTTACAACCTTAGCGTGGCCTTCGAACTCTCTATTCTCCCAGCCAGGCCTGTAACTTTCTGCAGAAAGGACGTCCACCTGCCTCTGGTACCTCGTTTTTAGTTTCTCTGCGTCCGCCAGCCTATCCTTCAGCGCCACCAGCCTGAGCTCTGCTTGCTGCTGCGATAAGTCGACCAAAAAAGTGTTAATGCCGGCAAGATCCCTACTGTGTTTGTGAGACATCTCCATATGAGCACCCATCAGATTTTTGTGATCGAAGAAGAGAGATCGATTTACCTCGTTAGACCGGTCAAGTCTGCGTTGCAGAGAATGGGCCTCAAGCTTGGCTTTTGCCTTAGCTTTTCTTGCTTCTTTGGCATCATCAACAGCCCTGTCACGGGTGACGAAAGCCAGCCCCATCTCTGCCCCCACGCTCTGCAATTCTTGCTCCTTGACCTTTAACTCGTTCTGAGCCAGTCTGGCGGCCTCAGATTGGGCAAGTTGGTCGGCCTCCGCCTCAGCCAGTCTCGCAGCCATCTACTCGCGCCTAGTCCTCTCGACACTTAAAGCATGAGCCACTGCGCTACTGACCCTCGCCTCCTCGAGGCTCCGATATAAATCGAAGTCAGACCTCAATTCGGCGAGGGCGGCCTCGCTGCGCTCGGCCAGTGCAGAGCGAGAATTCAGCTCCTCGGTCAAATCCCTGACACGAGAGGAGTAAAAAGACTGGATGGTGGCCAGCTGCAAGTTAAACAAAAAAAAAGGGGGAGGGAGGGTCAGCGTTTAGCAAGGATGCTGAAAAATATAGAAGCAACCGAATGGACCAAACCTGCGCAAAGGTACGTTTGGTGACCAGTTCGACATTCTCCAAAGAGAGCGCCTCTAGCTCCGGCTCTGCGGTTGGACCCTCTTGTTGTTCGTTGCTCATGCCTGGGGAACAAGGCCCCATCCTGCTAGCTGCGAGGGCATCCTCTCTGCCAGCCGGGCATGCCCTCGAGGTAGTGCCGGCAGGGACGGAGGGAAGACCGGCGCCACCAGGAGCGCCATCGGCCACAAAGAGTGGTGGTGCATCTCCTCTGGGCGGGCCGCTGTGCACCGACCTTCTTCTCCTTAGAAGGGTCAGCATGGTCCCGTCGTCGTCACTGTCAGACGAGGGGGCAACCCTGCCCCTCTTCTCCGCCTGGCCCTCTTCTTCGTTAGACGAGCTGACCTTGTGTCGCCGCTTTATTGGGACCGGGGGAGGGGAAGATAGTCGAGACTTCAATCTCGGAGCCCCCCCACTGAGCTCGGCGATCTCCCCACCGAGGATAATAGCGCTCGATTTCGAACCGGAGTCAGGAGTGGACGAGATTGCTACAGCAGACTCCCCAGCCAGACTCAGTGAGGTCTCCTCCCCATGGATGGTCCATGTGGCAGACGTTCCCCCGGATGGAGGTCCACCTGCGTTGGAGCGGGGGACCACATGCACTTCACCTCCTGAGAGTACCACGAGATGTCGGCTAGTGGGTGCCTTGGTGCGAGCCTTATGTCCTGCGGCTCCCCCCTTGACGGGTGAGGGGTCAACCGATGGGCCTGTCTCAGAACCTGCAAAGAATAAGTAACATGTTTAGATCATGGCCATAATCCGACCCATGAAGCTCAAGGATGCGAAAATGAACTCACCTCTAGCCCTCTTGGGGGCAGTGGCTTCCTCCCTGTGGAGCATGACGTACTCCTCGGCCATAAGCCTCACGGCCTCCTCGAGCTCGTGGATAGACGGCGCCACCAGGTCATTGGTGCCCGCCAATCAGCTTGAAGCCGTAACCTGCCAACCCACCATGGCGATTCGGTCATGTTCGTCCCGGCGGAATCGGTTTAGGGCAGAAGCATCAAGTCGGCTCCGCATGTGCTTTGTGATGACTCAGGTATCTAGAGGGAATGGAAGGTATGAAACCATCCTGGGCATCATGTTCATCGTCAGGGGGTTGACAACGGCCTGAATATGCCTGCAGTCCCCAGGAGATCCGAAGATGATGATCCCCTCCAGGCCTTTGAGCTGCCCCACCGGCAAATGCGGCTCGAACCTGTTCTCTTCTGTCGAGGCTGCACAAGACAAAATAACATGAGCAATAACATACAGGGAGGGCACAGACCCAAAAATCATGACCTAGCACTTACTTTACAGGAAAGCTGAGGGAACTTGGAAGTGCTTGCCATTTACCCAAGGGGAGCACCACGTCCCTCTAACGGCATATAGCTTGGCATGGGAGTCCCATTGCTTATCTGATCTCGGCAAGCTCCAGAAGATATGACGCCCCAACAACGGTTAGAGATAAAAGATGGGGTAGAAACTCTTCTTGGGGATGAGGATGAGCTTGTAAGCATAAAAGACCACCTCTAGGTCAATATGCAAATTATAGAGTATTGACAGGGTGAAAAGCCTCATCAGAATCATGACCCCGTTTGCGTTCAATTGCATCGAGTGGATCCCCATCAAAGCAAAAAATTGGTGGACCAGAGGAGGAAGGGGGAATCGCAGCCAGTCCAAATGTTTTCTGCCTAAGATAATAGAGCCTTCGGGGGCACAAGGACAAAGGTACCAATCCACATGGCCCTCAACCCTTTGCAGCGTCACTCCACCAGGGAGGTAGAGTTGTCTCCTTAGTGAATCCAGCACTGAATCCACGACGGGGCATAATTCTTGGTTCTGACCTGAAGCCATTGTTCTAGATATGATTGAAAGAATAAAAGTCTTTAGAAGGGAAGAAACCGGAAACCCTAGGATTTTATGAGGCTAGAATGATTGAAGATTTTAGTAAAGTGGCAAATGAACGTAATTGCGGCTTTTATAGAAGGGGAGCCGAAGAGTTTTTCTGGAAAAGGGGAGAGCAAAGGAGACCGAATAGTCAGAACTTCAAAATTCAAACAGATTTCGTGACATGGGATGGTGTACCTCCGCGTCGACAGGGAGGGAGCCACGTGCACCCCCCAGATTGGAGGAACAGATAAACGATTTCCCCACTTGAAGGATGTGAATCTGTCTAGTAGGGAAATAGGGGCAGTTGTGAGACCCGTTCCCAAATCATACACCACGTAGATGATTAAGTGGCAGAACAGGTCACAAATAGGACCCACCGTCTGACGGGTGTTGAGAGTGATTAGCTAAAGGCCACGAGAGTCACATGTGACTTCGTAATCAGTCGTTGGACCGTCCGAGGTTAGGGCCAAGCCTATCACAGACCCTGAATATACTCGGCCCAGTCAGACCCTTATCTTGACAGTTGGGGGGTCGAAAGCCCCAAGGGTCTTCCACCAAAATATGATGGAAAGCAACTCACAACTCCAGACCCAGACAGAGTATTTAATTCGATCTTGGGTAGGCGTGCGCAGGGGGCAAGCCGTCCTGACAGAACGACGATTTGACCAAATCTCACCCCTGACAGATTCGAGCCATAGGAGGCGGCGGAAACCAGGCTACAGTGATACAGAGGTAATCACGGTAATCTCGGCCCGTGACCTCTGGTAAATATTTTGAGGAAATAGGTACTCAGTCTTGAGATTGAGACCCGAATAGTTCACAATTTCAGGACTACATGTATATGAGCTATGCATTCCCTAGAAGGGCAGGTACACTTACAAGAAAGAAGTGTATAAAAAAAGCTTAAGAGCAAGAAATAAACAAATACTCACATAGAACTAATTCCTTGCTACCCTGAATCAAAGATAGACCACTGACTTAAGCATCAGAGAGTCTTTGCAGGTGGCCACCTCCGCCTCTCCGACTCTGTCTGGAGTACAGGGCACTTTTGGGATAGCAAGGACATGTGGACTGTTGGAGAGTACAATATCAGCGGTTCAGATACATGTGGACGGCCGGTAAGAAACCGCATTATTTGCATTTGCTTGGACCACTGGAGTACGAGTCAAAGTGGCCAAGTAACTTTACTTGATCAGATATATGTCTTATTTTGTGCGGAAAAAGGACTCTTGGTCGTAACAGTAAGCCCCTACTCCTTGGTCCAAGTAAATTCTCAAATATTACGTTTTTCACTATCCAACACGAATGAGCTCAAAGAAGAAGTGCTGTTAGTACAAGGGAACGAATATTATTCTTTCGGATGAAGCAAATAAAGCTATAAAGATAATGGAAGTAATGATTATAATAATAATAATAAATACCACTTAAGTTAAATGTATATCTCAGACCTACGTCACTTATTTTGTTGCATCTATATAATATATATATATATATCATCATGATCATGAGGCTTCCAAATCGTGTCGAACGAGCTGATTCGGAAGTTGTCGGATGGACGTCGTTTTACGTATATACCTTCAAATTAGGATTTACATTTCCTCTGCCTAAACTGATGAGGGATGTGCTGATCCATTTTGAGCTTGCTCTTGGGCAACTTATGCCAAATGGCTGGAGATTGTTGATGTGCTTGATTCTTATGGCTGAAAAAATGAAATCAGAATTTCTATTGGAAGATTTTCTTAATTGTTATAGAGTGAAAGAGAACCCTGAAGGCACGGGCAGATATTCCTTCGTCTATAGGAAGGGCCAGCAACTAGTGAACGATTTCCCTTCATGTGATAAAAATTGGAAGGGAAAGTACCTCATGTTGGCTAATCGAATTTGGTTCAAATGAGCGTCCGTCTAAATCAACCCGAGTCTGAAAAACTTGGGGTAGCCCTGGTAAGAATTATAATAAACTTTCTTGTTTGGTTTAGATTACTGATTGATTAATTCAACTTTGTTTCTTGCAGATCCTACTTCTAATGATCCATCAGCAGTAGGACTTGATTCACAAGAAAGGATTAACAAATTGAAGTCTGCTCCTATCAAAGCTCAGTTCGGGCCAATGCTGGGTCAGGTATAACGGTTTCAAAAGAAACTTGCAACAAAGTTGAAGAGATGGACCTTTCGTTGGAGGGACCTTCAACTTTTGCGCCAGACAACGAGCAGAACCATAGGAAAAAGTAAAAACTCGACGAAAACAAATTATTACAACCAGTTCCCTCAACATTTTCTGAACAACTTTCCATCAACCATGTCTATGGAATCTGATCCAAGTTTGGCATTGGATATTTGTAATGGCTTGCTGTTTCCAAAAGACGAACAAAAATTCAAACATAAAGGTGCAAAGAAAGTGTTTAAGGAAAGCAAAGAACGGGTTGTTCAGGATAGTCTTAAACTCGTCTGAATCTGTTGGATGTATATTATAAATTTTTGTTTACTTTTCACCATCGAATTGTTACATCTGTAGTTTCTCCAAAGACTCGAAATGAGTGAACGCTTTTACTTGGATGCCGCGGAAAAAGCTAGGAAGTATGATAAGTACACTGAAATATATAAACTTTCTGTCAGTGAGAAAGATGATGAAATCAAAACATTGAAAGTGGAGAGGGACTCTGCGATCGAGAGAGTCTCAGATTTGGAAAAGCACATGGTTTCGAAGGATGAATCACTTCTAAATGCAAAGATTAATGCTCAGGTCCATGAACAATATTGTCACGGCCGGATGTCGGGGTAAGCGGCAGAACCAGTATTTCATAAAATAAAAATATCAATAATATTTTTATTTTTAAAATGATTCGTTTAATTCAAAATTAAATTTGTTCAGAGGATTTTAGCTTTTCAAATTTGCCTTAATAAAATATTTAATTAAAAATAAAACCTCACAGTGATGTATTACTCATTAAATATAAACAATAATTAAACTAATTATTTAATAGTCATGCATCATCAATCTTTTCACACTTAATTACAGACATAAATAATATAATTCATGATCAAATCTTATATTCTAGTTCATAAATTTTAATAAAATCTAAATTCTTACTCAAATCTAAATATTTCACAAATCTCGTAGGAATTTATCAAATTATAAATAAACTAGTTATTTTGCAATGCTTCGAATTAGGTTTCCTGGTCTAAATCACACTGAGTGCTACCTGAGGAGAAGAAAGGGATGAGTTATTGCCCAATAGAGAATCGATTACAAGTTTTTATTACATAAAAATTATACTCATATGGAAGATCATACATGGTTAGTATTCCATTCAAAACAGTTCATAAAACCCAAGTAGAAATCATAATCTAATAGCTCAAACATTCCAAATTATTGTTAAACATCCATCAAAACCAGTATATATTTATTCAAACCAACATATAACCATATATGCAATTATGATGTTCGAAGTGTTTTAGTGGATTACTTGTAAGTCTGAACCATCTAAAGAGGCACCGTAAGTCTGATCACTCAATGTAAGATACCGTAAGTCCGACGACCACGTAAGTATGTGAATGCATACAAATGTTATATGAGTGACAGCATAAGAATATGTACCATTTCCATAAAATCACAAAATAACCATGTAGTATTCTTTAATCAAACATCACTTAGTCTTCAAAACTGAGTTCTCAAATTATTTTAGATTTTCTAAAAATTTCGGCATTATAATGACTACTTTTTATTAAAACTCATAATCTAGTTTCTTGCAGAAAATAATTCAAAATAATATAAATGATAAGCCAACCAGTGTGACGTGTCTCCTAGGTAATTTATATCTCAAATCAAGTCAAAATAGATATATATTACACTTTAATGAATTATTTTACGAAATTCTATATTTATTCAAAATATGTGAAAATTAAAATTAAACTAATTTGAAAAAATTGGAATTATGGGGTTATAGAGAAGGCTTGGTGCCATTTGGATGTTGTTTTCGAACCTTTGATTTTTTTGGTTTGAAACTTGATTTTCAAACAGAGCTTTAAATTATGAATGGATTTTATTACTGAATTCATAGTACCCAAAAATGCTAGGTTGGACATTTAATTTGTCCAATTTAGAGTTGGACCTCATGACACGTAAATCGAGACAAATCTGAGCCGTCCAATTTCGTTTTTCGTGCCCGTTTCAAAACATAGTCAATATATATCTTATGTTTTACTATTTTCAATGTAGATTCCAAAAATAATATTAGTTTCAAAATCTAACGATCTGATCGAAAAGTTAATTCTGAAACTAATTACACACAAAACTGTCCAACAAAATTGAAATTATACAGAGCAAAATTAAGACATAAGGCACTTACCATGAGATTGCTCGTGAGAAGAGGAGTTAACGGTGACCGGTTTCACAGCAAACAGCAGCTGAAATCGTCTCCGACGAGCAAAATCACTCGCAACATTTTTCGCTATTTTCTAGCGATTTCGAGCTTCGGCGGGGTTGTTTCTGGTGGCGGCCTCTTTGTTCGATGATGGTGCGTCGATTACGGATGGCAAAAGGTGTCAATGAAGGCGGAATGGGCCCCTGCAGTGGCTGGACGTGGGGAGTTAGTAGCGGGGGCCTCGTGGGAGAAGAAAGAGAAGTGCAGGGATTTGTGAGCAATTTTAGAAATTGTAGCCATGTGTCAGTTTCTGGTTAATTGGACATTATTTTACTTATTTGTACTTGGATCCAACTTTCTAAAAGTCTTATCAAAAAACTTTTAAATAATTACACTTTGACCCTAATTTTCAAACTTTCTTCACACTTAAACCTAATTGAATCTAGACCAAAATTTCATCCAAATTTATCCAGTAATTTGAATTTTTTTTAAAATTTAAAATTTAAATTTGGTCAAAAGACCATAATACTCTAGTTTATTTTAAGGGGTTTTACAAAAATATTGCTCAGCTACGTGAGAAAATCGCAGATTTGACAGAGAAGATCATTGACAGTTACTCTGAAGCTACTTTGAAGGCTCGGTATGACCTTTTTTTTTTGAGTTTTGAGATGGTAATTCTTCCCAATGGAAAGTTGAAAAAGAAATAAAGGAATATGAAAAAGAATTTCAATCTGAAACAAAAGATAGTGTGCCTGATTCAAATGAGGTTTATGGCAGTCAAAATAGAAGAGTTCAACATAGTAATGAAATAACTAGAGTTCCAGAAATAACAGCTGCTCCTATTTTGAATGATGGTATGGATACTTAGTTCTTATGCTTTTGTACCACAGTTATCTCCTTAATTCCAATGTGGTTGCGATCGCTTCTTAATTATGTACTTCAATTGATTTTGTATTGAACTTGGTTTCTACGTACTTGAATTCGAGTACTTGTGTCTCTTCTCTATTTTCAATTCTCCCCCCAGTCCATGTTGATTTTACCAAAAATGGACTGAACCATTTCTGCTATGCTTTGAGTGACTGCAATAGTTTTGCTTAAACGTCAAGAATTTTAACTTGGTAAATATGAAAGTATTCTTGTCGATGTCATTTGAGAGAAGTTCCTTAGTAGAGACATGGTTGTTTGAGTGGGTGAGTCCACTCAGCCATGTTTGAGATGAAGACGAAGCCTTTCGAGTAAATGGGTTCACTTGGATGTGTTTGAGACAAAGGCGAGGTTATTCGAGTAAGGGTGTTCAATCGACCTTGTGAGAAATAGTCGTTTGAGTGCAAAACTTCATTTGACCTATAGCCATTCGAGTGAGTGATTTTACTCGGCCAGATGAGATAGAGGTCGTGTGGGTGAATATTTTTACTTGGCCTATGGCCGTTTGAATGAGTGATTTCACTCAGCCATGTGAGACAGAGGTCATGCGGGCAAATGTTTCCACTCGGCCTATGGCCATTCGAGTGAGTGATTTAACTCGGCCACTTGAGATGGAGGTCATTCAAGTGAGTGATTTCACTCGACCACTTGAGATGGAGGTCATTCAAGTGAGTGATTTCACTCAACCATGTAAGATAGAGGTCATTCAAGTAAAAATTTTCACTCGACCTATGACCATTCGGGTGAGTGATTTCACTCGGCCACATGAGATGGAGGCTGTTCAAGTGAGTGATTTCACTTAGCCATATAAGATAGAGGACTTTCAAGCGAATGCTTGCACTCGACCTATGACCGTTCGAGTGAGTGATTTCAATCAGCCACGTGAGATAGAGGTGGTTTGAGTGAGTGATTTCATTCAGTCATATGAGATGAAGGCTGTTCGAGTGATTGTGTTCACGTGGCCTAGTGAGATTGATATAGTCATTCGAAAGAATATTAGGTATTCATTACTTATTGCATGGGCATGCCTTCTGTATGGTTAATTCACTAGCTCAAAGATTTTAACGAATTAAGGATTTTATTTGAAAGAGGCTGTGCCCATTTATAGTTTATGGGTTGCTTACATACCCTGTGTCTAGGGATCAAGCCTCACAGAGTGCATTACAATCCTAAGCCATTTTAGGGCAGTTTATTAAATTAAAAGCAACTAAAATTCAAATAGTAATACCTTGAAATAGAAAAATGATAAAGTAAACATAGTACTTACGAAGGTAATGTACATTCCAACTCCTCAGGATTTCCTTTCTAGACAAGTCAAGTGATTTGTAGACTCCAGGCTTCACAACCATTGAAACTTTATATGGACCTTCCTAATTTGGGCCCAGTTTGCCAACTCTATACTTTTGTGTGTTTTGAAAAATTTTCCATAATATCAGCTCTCTTTCTTTGAATTTCCTTGGACGAACATTTGAATTGTAATGCTTAGCTACAGCTTGCTGATAAGCTGCCAATCGAATAAGTGCTTGCACATTTTTTCTTCTAAAAATTCTGGACTATCTAACGTGACTTGATCATTTTGATTTTCTAATTCTAGCCCCATTCTTAAAGTTGGTACTCCTATCTCTGTTGGAATTACTGCTTCAACTCCGTCTACTAATGAAAACGGGGATTCTTCAGTTCAAGTTTGAGAGGTTGTCCGATAAGCCCAAAGTACTTCATTTAGCTCTTCGACCCATCTACCTTTTGCCACCTCTAGCCGCTTTTTAAGGTTTGACATGTTTACTTTATTTGTCGACTCAGCCTGACCATTAGCTTGTGGATACCTCGGGGTTGAAAAACTTAGCGCGATCTTCCAATGATCGCAAAACTGCTTAAATTTTCAACTCGAAAATTGAGGTCCATTATCTGTAACAATCTCTTGGGGTAATCCGAATATGCAAATCACATATTTCCAAATGAAATTCTCTACATCTTTCTTTTTCACTTGGGCATAAGCCTCCGCTTCAACCCATTTTGAATAGTAATCTGTCATAGCTAAGAGGAAGCTCTTTTGTGCTGGGGCCTATAGAAGTGGGCCAACTATGTCCATGCCCTATTTCATGAAGGGCCAAGGACTTAAGATTGATGACAACTCTTCCACTGGTTGATGGAGTAATGGTGCAAAACGTTGGCATTTATCGCACTTTCTCGAATATTCTTCTGAGTTTGCTCTCATACTCGGCCAATAATAGTCTATCCTGAAGGCTTTTTGAGCTAGAGAATGCCCACTAGTATGGTTGCCATATTGCCCCTCATGAATCTCAGCTAGAACAAGTGGCCCTTCTTCTGGCAAGAGGCAACGAAAGTAAGGACCTGAATAAGATCTCCGACAAAGCGTGCCTGAGATAAGGGTGTATCTTGCTACTTGTACTCTCAATTTTCTAGATTGTTTCTTGTCTTCTGGTAGTGTTCCGTCGTTTAAATATGAAAAAATTGGACTCATCCACGAGTCTTTCCTTTCGACCTGGTTTATTCGAGTGTCCAAGTGAGACGAAATGCTCGGCTTTTCTAGATTCTCTATTGGAATAATTCTTTTTCTAGTGAAATCAATTGTTGAACCTAGGTTGGCTAGTGCATCTACATGACTGTTATCTTCTCTTGGTACTTGGGTTATGTCATATGATTCAAATTCCGAAAAAAGCTTATTAACTTGCTCGAGGTATTGAAACATCCTCTCATCTCTAGCCATATACTCTCCTTTTATTTGACTAACTATAAGTTACGAGTCGCTTACTATCTTTATACACCTTACTCCAAGTGTTTTAGCTAGCTTCAACCCTTCAATTATTGACTCATATTTAACTTCGTTATTTGAGGCTTTGAAACCGAGGTGGAAAGATTGTTGAATGATTTCTCTTGTCAGAGTATGAATAACGACTCCTGCACCACTGCCCTTCATATTGAATGAGCCATCAACTTTGAGTAACCACTCCTTTGTCTCTATGAATTAGATAGGTGCACAACTAGATGGTCTGGTTAGTTCTACTACGAAGACGGCTAGGACATGAGATTTCAGTGTTGTTCAAGTTTGAAATGAAATATCAAATTCACTTAATTCTATCGCCCATTTGGTTAATCTCCCAGACGTCTCAGGTTTATGAAGAATCGAGCGAAGTGGGAAACTTGTGACTACAATGATCTGATGGCATTGGAAATAAGGCCTTAGTTTACGAGTAGCTATAATTAGTCCCAATGCAAGCTTCTCAGTAATTGGATATCTTGTTTCTGCATCTAACAGGGCCTCACTCACGTTGTATACTGGTTTTTGAATCTTCTTACCTTCTCTTGTCAAAACGGCATTAACGGCCGAGGAAAAGCAGGCAAGGTATAGATACAAATGTTCTGCGTCAATTGGTCCTAAAATGCTTTCTCGCAATCTTCTCCCCATTGAAATTTCTTATTATATCTTAAAATGTTAAAGAAAGGGAAGCACTTTTCTAAGAATCTTGCTATGAATCGGGTGAGCGCTGCTACTTTTCTTGTCAATTTCTGCACATCTTTTTACACTTTTTGGAGAAGACATGTTGAAAAATACCCTAATTTGCTCTGGGTTTACCTCTATTCCTCTTTGAGTCACTAAATAACCAAGGAATTTTCCTAAAGATACTCCAAATGAACATTTTCCAGGGTTGAGCTTCATCTTGTGTTGTCGTAGCACATTGAAACAGCCTTCCATATGGTGAATGTGGTCAGCTGCTACCAATGATTTTACTAGCATATCATCTATATATACCTCTATGGTTTGTCCAAAAAAAGAGGCAAACATTTAGTTAACTAGTCTCTAATAGGTAGCCCCTGTACTTTTTAAGCCAAAAGTTATAACTGTATAGCAATATATCCCTCTCTCTGTGATGAAGGATGGTTTTTTCTTGATCTTCAGGGTGTATCAAAATTTGGTTGTAACCTGAAAAAACATCCATAAAACTGAGTAGTTCATATCCTACAGTTACATCAATCAATCTGTCAATGTGTGATAGGGGAAAACTATCTTGGGGCATGCCTTGTTCAG
This sequence comes from Parasponia andersonii, assembly GCA_002914805.1. NCBI lineage: Eukaryota > Viridiplantae > Streptophyta > Magnoliopsida > Rosales > Cannabaceae > Trema > Trema andersonii. Next base: position 215,101 of record JXTB01000427.1, read on the forward strand.
ATCAGTAAAGTCAATATAAACCCTCCATTTTTCATTCTTTTTTTTTTACTACCAGTACATTCGCAAGCCAATCTGGATAGTGAACCTCTCTAATAAACCCGGTTTTAAGGAGTTATCTAACTTTCTCATTTATGATTTTGTTATATTCAAAGCCGAACTTTCTCCTAATTTGGCGAATGATTGGGGTCAACATTTAACTGATGAGTGATCACATTTAAGTCAATGCCTGGCACGTCTAGATGGGTCCAAGCAAAACAATCCTTTTTTTTTTTTTTTTTTTTTTCAGGAATTCAATCAATTCGGCTCTTATATTATCATCCAAACTGGAAATTATCTGCACCATCCTGCTTGGGTCATCAAGATCTATGGACACCTCATCAAGTTCATCTCTCAATGGCTCTTCCTTACTGATTTTGCCTTTTAATCCTGAGCTATCATCCTATTGTAATTGCTATAAGAGCAATTTCTTTCCCTTTTAATACTGTTTAGCAATAATCTCGAGTAGATGTTTGATCTCCCCTAATCTCCTTAACTCCTATTAGGGTTGGGAAACGAATAACCTGGTGAAAGGTTGAAGGAACAACTTGCATAGCGTGTATCCATGGACGACCAAGTATCACGTTATAGGCAGATGAACAATCCGTTACCAAGAAGCGAACTATCTTTTTTACTCCATTTACATAGATCGGCAAGCTGATTTTCTCCATTGCGGCTGACTGTTTGCCACTGAAACCTACCAAAACACTTTGAACCTTTGCTATCTTGGACTCATCGATTTGCATATCTCTAAGGACCAAAACAAATAATACATGCACTGAACTTCCATTATCAATTAGAATTCTTTTAATCAAGCAGTTGGCTATATTCAGTGAAATAATTAAAGCGTCATCGTGCGGTCAAGAGAGAGAAGTCATTTCTTGACTTCGAAACATAATAACTTGGTTAGTAACTGGGTCAGATGAATCATTCAAATTTCCCACAACTTTGGCTTTTCAAGCATATCATTTTATTTCCGAACTCGTGGTTTCCCCACAAAGTGAACCACTATGAATTGTGTTCACTACCCAGACTATTGGTGGGGGAGATGTGTCAGTATTAGTCTTTCCTTCATGTGATGTGTCACTCAAGATCTCTTTCAAATGCCTCATTCTAAGTAACTCTGCTACCTCAAATTTTAGGGCTTAACAGTCAGCAATGATGTGTCCATGGTCATTGTGGAATTCACGGAATTTTGACTTATCTTAGAAACTAGGATCTCTAATTAATTTCTTAGGCCAATTGGCAATATTTTTTCCTTGTAGATGAGCAACTAAATTAACAGGAGAAATGGCAAATGGATAGCATGAGGGTGTTAAAGGTCGCCTCTCCTTATTCCTATTATTGTCTGTTGACTCATCTCTTTGAATATCCCCACCTATTTTTTCTTTTTTGTCTGAATAACTATAGTCAAAATGACTATGATCTAAGAAGGTTCGTTCTTGTGTCTTTTTCTGAGTTGGATATGATTTCTTATAATTCATTTCATCCTTCTCTAAGACCACAAAGCCCTTCGCTCTAACAAATGCTTCTTCCATACTTAACGCCTTTTTGGTGACAAGGTCTTCATAGAACTTGGACCTATGGATGAGTCCTTTTTAGAAAGCTGCTACGGCTATGCATTCTATACATTTGGGGATTTCGATGTATTCTTTATTGAACCGACTGATGTACTCCTTCAATGATTCGTTGCTACTTTGGGTAATCATGAATAAATTCGAGGGGTCTTTTATGAACTTGATATTGATGGCAAAGTTACTAATAAATTTCTTAGTCAACTCTGAATAGGAATTTATTTTCCTAGTGGTAGTTTATAGAACCATTTCAAAGCTGGTCTAATTAGACTTTGGGTAAATGTTTTGCATTTTATTACATCCATATTCTCTAGTGGAACAGAGATAATATACCTCCTTTTATCGAAGTGGCATACATATTCGTAAGGGTTAGAACTTCCATCATAATCACGAAGATTCGAGGGTATGAACTTTGTAGAAGCCTCAACCTCTAAAATATATCTTGCGAAGGGAGATCGGTTGCCACCTTCAGCCATATAATCATACTCTATTCTTGTTCCTATCATTTGAGTCATTTGTTGCTCTAAATCGGACAACTTGATCAGCAGAATTGAATTCTCATTGGATCTCACTATCGGTTGTTATAGTGTGACAACAATTTTGTCTACTATGGAAAAGGGTATATAAATCATGAGTTGAGTGACCGAAAGTACTCCACTACAGATGGGGATATGGAACGGGGTTAGTGGCATCCCACTACTACTAGTAACCTGCCCAATTTCATTGTTGCCATCACTAGGAATGAATGGTTGTATCCTTGAAATCAAGCTAAATGTCGAACTAAAAGGAATAGATCTTGATCCGCTTTGAGGTCTTATAGATAGTCCACCAAAGAAGGTAGGTGGCGATGCCATTACAGGTGGAGTGGTTACACCCGACAGTGGTGGGTTGTTCAAACCAGTAAGGTGATAACATAAATCCTGGTTTTCAGAGCGAATTGCATTGTTCTTTGCCTTTACATCCGTCAAGTGTTTCTCATTGGCCTCCATGCATGCCATCACTTTTTCGAGTCTTTTTTCTAAGGATTGAGTATCCCATTGTTGTTGTGAAGATACATCGGCCATTGCTCCCTAGTTTTGAGGCTGAACAATTATAGTAGAACTTTCAAGACGATGACCAAGAGCCCCACGGGTGGGCACCAAATTATAAATGCCAATTTCTACAATTGAATTTCTCAAGGGCCAATGATCATTACCTGTAATTGTCTTCATTTTGCCGGTACAATCTAGAGGGTACTGGTGTTGTACCTGCCAAAGAAACTTTAACGCTCAAGTCAGTCAATTTTATATATCTAAGTTATTCTATCTCTCCTCAATATATAGCTCTACGTATGAAAAGATTAAGACATCAATATATCAAAAATATTGTAATTAAATTGATATCATTATCAGACTTCAGTTGATACTGCCTAACAACTACTTGATTGACATAGATTACAAACTTTCCTTCTTAGAACAACAATTAATGTTGATTGATTCTCTTAGTTATATGAGAATATGTCATTTCATAAACAATCTCCATTGTTTGAAAGAGTGAATAAAATCACTTGAATAACGATTTCTAGCTGTACACACTTGACTTTTTGAAATTGGGTGATTATTTGTATTTGCTTGGACTACAGAAGTATGAGTCAAAGTGGCCCAGGTAACTTTATTTGATTGGATATATGTCTTATTTTGTAGATTAGTATATATTGAGGTAAAATAAAAAAATAAAAAAAAATAAAAGGCAGAAAATTATCTTAAAGAAAGCTTCTTTTATTGTACACACCGACTTCTCTGAGTAATTAAGTTTATACAAACAAGCCAAATAAGCTTCATCGTCTATTCTTATTCTACATGGCTTTAAATAGTAAGAGAATTTTTTGACAATTTTATTTTAGTTTTCATGAGATTCGCCTTTAACTCTTGCTGCCCCACATGTCTTAAATTAGAAAATTAACATTGGACAAGTTGATCATTGGCTCATTCTAACTTTCCTTCGTATAGAGATCGAGAATACCACCAAGAGAGTAATATAACTATAGAAATAAAGGAGTTCCCAAATGAATAAAATAACTATCCTCTTCCTTTTTCTTTGGAGAGAAAGCCATATTGTTTTGATCAAATAAATAGGATATACGTGTGAAGTGATACCATCAAAACTTTGCCAAGTAGTACCAGAGATTCGAGGGTCAGAATTGGCAAGTTAAAAAAGTAAAGCAAAATTTGAGTTTGATACTTTGGCGGCTATCCTATATTGACGCATAATTAATTAAACTAATTGGTATTGTTTGTGGGGTCTGTTCCTAGATCATGTACCACGTAGAACATGTCATAAAGGAGGCACGCCATCCGTTACATGTCCAGAGTAACCGTTTAAAAGCCACGCGAGCCGCATGGGCCCATGGGCTGTCCGAGGCCAGGGCCTAATCCATCCCAGACCCTGGACGGTTCGGCCCAGTCCATTTCTTACCTCGACAGCTGGGGTCAGGAGCCTCGAGGGTTTTCTGCCAAAAGACCATAGAAGGCAACACACTACTCCAGACCTAGATAGGACATTTATGCGATCCTGGGTAGGTGCGCACATTGGGCAAACTGTCCTGACAGAACGATAGTTTATCAAAGTCTCGCCCCCGATAGGCTCGAGTTATAGGGGATAGTGTAAAGTAGGCTACAGTGATGCAAGAGAAATCACGGTAACCACGACCCGTGATTTCTAGAGTAAGTCATGATGAAAAAAGGTACTCGATCCTAGTATTGAGAGCCAGAAAAACTCCCAGTTCTAGGATTATATATACGAGTCTTGCTTCCCCTTTTGGGGAAAGGATATTCATATGGATATATACAGAGAAAAACTTAATCTTTGCTACTCAACCTCAGGGATAAACAACTGACTTAAGTATCGGAGAATCTTTGTAGGTGACCGCTCCCGTCTCTCTGACCTGACTTGAAGTCAAAAACACTCTAGGATAGTAAGGATACTTGGACAGTTAGTAGATACAACGTCAGTAGTTCAGAGATACGTGGACAGCTGGTAAGAATCGCACCAACAGTTTGGTGCCGTCTGTGGGAAATGTTGAGCGCGAGAGAAAGAATAAGAGTCTCATGATCGCGCTCTCCCCGAACAAAAGGCCATACAATGTCAGATGACACCTTCAAGAATGATAACAAGGAGCACACATTCCAATGCCGAAGGGAGCTCCTGGGAAGCACGACTAGGTTTGGAGCGAAAGCTGGACCAAATGCTTGCCACCCTGGCAGAAGCAAACTGGAAGGCAGAGATGGCCCACGAGGCCATCCTGGGCTTAAAAGATGAAGTCGCAGAAGTGCTCAGAGATAATGCTCACCTTGAAGGGCTGCTGGCAACCGAAGCCAGGAGTGGGCGAAGTGAGGACTTTGACGAAGAGGTCTAGCAAGAGTCTGGAGACCAACCACCGAGGAAGCGCCCGCCCCATCCAGATCGTGGATGCAGGGTGAGCGACAAAGCCAGATAAGGCATTTCTGGGCTGGAGCAGTGGTGGACAGAAGACACCAGGAAAGCCCAGAAGGTGTGCTTCCCAACTAGAAACAAGAGATAATGGAAGAGCTAAGTAAGAGGCTCGTGGCCCATCACAACCAGACCCCCGATGATCTAGCAGAGTAGACCGTGCGAGGGATCAATCGGATGGCCTTTGCCGATAGAATCCAGCTGGAGCCCAGGCCAAAAGACTTCACAACCCCGACCTTCAAACCGTTCGAGGGGAGGATTAACCCCCTCGATCACATATACCACTTTCAGCAGAAGATGGCCTTAGAGACCAAGGATGAGGCTGTGATATGCAAAGTCTCCTCTACCACCCTGGCGGGGCTGGCTCTGTTGTGGTTCAGACAACTCCCAGAGAAGTATATAAATGAGTTTGAAGATTTCTACAAACTTTTCTTAAAGCAATATGCGGGCTCTCAGAGGCAGCAGAAAACCATGCGAAACCTCAACCAGTTGGAGCAATCCGCGAACGAGTCTCCAAGAGAATACTTGTCGTGTTTCCTAGTGGTAATGTCCTTACTGCACAACGCCGACTCAGCCCAAGTCACGAGCTCGTTCGTCAGAAGTCTGCAGCCAGGACCAATGCTGTCGGGCCATCTACTTTTGAATTTGCCATATGATATGGCGGACATCCAGGCAAAGTCGGAAGAGGTATTTAGGATACTGAAAAGTCATCAGAAAGCGCCTAAAGCCTCCAACACGATAACAACAGTGCCAGTGCAAACCCGGCCCTGTAAGGAATAAAGAGGCCTGCGCTGGGTCAGGGGCCAGCTCGGAAGCAGGGAGCCCCAACCTAAGGTGCTCAAGAAGGTGGCAAGAGGAGGAAGACATCTAGGGACCCTCTGCGGAAATATGAGCTCAACATACCAATCGATGTGATCTACTTCAAGAACAGGGATAGGGGCATTTTCAAAAACCCGCCCAAGTCCGGTGTTTCCTGAGCACATGAAAAATAGGAGCAGGTACTGCCAATTTCATAAAGAACACGGGCATGACACTATCAACTGCCGTAGCCTTTACGTGCAGGTTATGATGGTGATCTAAGGTGGCAAGTTGAAGTAGTGCGCAAAGACGGGTGGAAGCTAGTCAAAGGAGGACGCCGCCAGGCCCGGAAAAAAAAAGCAGACCCAAGCCTCTGAGGATAGTGCCGACTATCATAGACAGACCAGAGCCAATCCAGGGTCAGGGGGAGAAGGAAAAATGCCAAAAAAGAACAGAAAAAAGGGTGAAGCACCTGAGGGGGATAGGCCATTCCGTGAACCACCTAACGATGGGAGAAAGCTACACCTCAGCCGCCCCCATCACCTTCACCCAGCAAGACTTGACCACGGTGCGCCTGCCCCATGACGACCCCTTGGTGATTAAGCTACAGATCGACTCCGCATTTGTCAGAAGAGTCCTGGTCGATGGCGAGAGTAGCGTCGACGTCCTGTTCCTCGGCATGTTCGAGAGCATGGGCCTAAATCGAAACGCACTTAGGCCGATCTGTCAGCCGCTGTTCGCCTTCAACAGTACTAAAGTCAGCCCCTTGGGCGTCGTGACCTGAATGTCTGTGCTGCAAAGAGGTGCTTGGACATGGACTTCGTCGTCATCCACTACCAATCCTCCTTCAATGTCATCATAAGGAGAAGGTGGATCCACGCCATGCATGGGGTCGCTTTTACTCTCCACCAGGTCTTAAGATGTCTATCAAGGGATGGTACTTATACGATAGACATCAAAGGAGACCAAGCCTCCGTGAGGAAATATTTTTCAACCGCCCTAAGGAGAGCCAACACGAGCGCGAGCACCTCGACAGGGGACAGATAGTAATCAAAGGACCGCCTGCCAGCGTACATAAAGCGGATCGAAGAGGAGTCTAATGAGCCAGAATCCACAATTGAGGAGCTGGTGGCGGTCCCTTTAAAAGAAGCAGAGTCGGGGAAAGTAGTTTTAATCGGGGCCTTGCTACTCGAGAAGGAAAAGAGCAAGCTGTTGGGGTTCCTTAGGTAGAATAAAGACATCTTTGTGTGGTCCCACGATGACATGCCCGAGATAGACCCTGCGCACACCTACCACCGGTTGAATACAGACCCTAATTTTCCTCTGGTCAGGCAGAGGCCCTGAAGGTTCACACCGGAGAAAAATAAGCAATCAACAAGGAGGTAGAGACGCTACTGGAGAACGGCCTGATCATGGAATGCGTATACCCATGCTGGGTCTCCAACCCGGTGGTGGTAAAGAAGAAAAATGGCGATGATCGTACTTGCATAGACTTCACCAACCTGAATAAGGCCTGCTCAAAGGACAGCTTCCCCTTACCGAGGATCGACCAAATGGTCGATGTGATGGCTGGATTCGATAGGATAAGCTTCCTAGATGCCTACTCAGATACAACCATATCCCTATGTATGAGGAAGACCAGATCCACACAGCATTTATTACGGAATGAGGTCTGTACTATTACAGACGCATGCCTTTTGGCTTGAAGAACGCAGGGGCAACCTACCAGAGGCTCATGAACAAAATATTTGCCGAGCTGCTAGGGAAGACTATGGAAGTCTACATCGACGACATGGTCGTGAAGAGCAAAGAAGTTTCAGACCATTTGGGACATCTAGACAAATGTTTCCAGATTCTTAGGCAATACCGGATGTGTCTAAACCCCAAGAAATGTGCATTCAGGGTATCCTCCGGCCAGTTCCTGAGGCACATCGTAAGTAGAAAGGGCATTGAGGCCAACCCAACCCAGTTGTCCTCAATAGCAGATGTACAAAGACCTTCAACCAATCGGGAGGTCCAGCACCTAACCGGGAAGATAGCCGCTCTTAGCCGGTTTGTCTCTAAAATGACTGACCGATGTAAGCATTTCTTCCAGTGCATAAAAAAAAGCTCCACAGTCATCTGGGGGGAGAAGCAGGGCAAGGCATTGATAGAGCTCAAACTGTACTTAAGTCATCTGCCTATCCTGGCTTCCCCAGCAGAGGGGCCGCACCTATATGCTTATTTGGCAGTGTCCAAAGTAGTGATCAGCGCTGTACTATTCATCGAGGAAGATAGCAAGCAGAAGTCGGTGTTTTACGCAAGCCGCATGCTCCTGGACGCCGAGACGCGATTTAGTATGGCAGAGAAACTGGTCCTAGCTTTGGTCAACGCTAAGAAAAGACTCAGGTAATACTTCGAGGTAGACTTGGTTACGGTGTATACGTATTTCCCCATCCGGCAAATCTTTTCCAAACCGGACCTATCGGGATGACTAACCAAGTGGGCCAAATAGCTGGGGATATACGACGTCGAGTATCGGCCTCAAGTGGCAAAGAAAGGGCAAGTCATGGCAGACTTCCTAGTGGAAATCCAATCCTTCGACGAGCCACACGACCCACTTCAGACATCTCCACCTCACATCCCTTTAGCCTGGGCCCTCTACACTAACAGATTCACGAATGTCTCGGAATCAGGTATCGGAATAGCTCTGCAGACCCCAATAGGACTCAGGGTAGAGAAAGCTTTGAGGCTTGGTTTCCAAGCAACGAACAATGAGGCGGAGTATGAGGTGCTGCTGTAAGGCTTTAAGCTAGCTCTACACTTTGGAGTAGAGAACATCGCAGTAAAGACTGACTCGCAGCTGATCGTGGGTCAGGTCAGGGGAGACTTCAAAGTAAAAAAGCCAAGATTACATAGGTAATTCTCCAGGGTAATGGTGGCGAAAGCTCGCTTTAGCAGTTTCGATATCGCACAAATACCCAAGGAGATGAACCAAAAAGCCGATGAACTAGCTAAAAGTGTGTCGATAGGGGGGACGTCCGAACACACAGAGATTCTGCTAGAGGGCGAAAACACGAGAGACCCTTTGGAGACCCCTGCACACCACGTGTTTGCAACTGACTCTGAAGACGAGGGGTGGATGATACCCATCACCCAATAGCTAGCGTTGGGAAACCTGCCCACAGATTCCCAAAAAGTGAGGATGATCAGACTGAAGGTAGTCCGATACTCGATGGTGGGGGGCCAACTGTATAGGAGATCAATGATGGGACCAATGTTGAGGTGCGTAGGTCCCTTCGAGGTGCAGAAGCTGATAGAGGAAATTCACGAGGGAGCATGTGGCAACCACTCTAACGGGCGTAGCCTCACCCACAAAGCCTTGACAGCTAGATACTTCTGGCCATACATGATGGCCGAGGTGGCCTAATTTATCAAGAAATGTGACAAGTGCCAAAGGTTCGCCCCCATGAAGCACCAACCCGCGGAGGAACTCCATTCTAACATAACTCCTTGGCCCTTCGCTAAATGGGGTCTAGATATCGTTAGAGAGCTCTCCAGAAGTCCAAGGGGAAGAAGGTATGTCTTGCTGGCCATCGATTATTTCACCAAATGGGTAAAAGCTGAAGCCTACGCGACCGTCAATAAGGCAGATACGATTAACTTCATTTGGAAAAATATAATCTGCCGATACAGAATCCTGAAAGAGATACACACTGATCATAGCACACAGTTCCAGAATGCTAAGCTTAAGGAACTATGTGAGTTGTATGATATAAAGCTCAATTTTCATCCATAAACTACCCTCAGGGGAATGACCAGACAGAGGCAACGAACAAGGTCATTTTCAGTAATATTAAAAAGAACTTATAGGAGGCTAAAGGAAGGTGATTAGAAGAGCTACCAGCCGTTGTGTGGGACCATCGAACCACAGAGCGGAGATCAACAGGAAGAACACCATTCGCCATGGTCTATGGGTCGGAAGCTGTGATCCTGACCGAGATTGGTCTCTCGACCTTTTGCTCCGAAGTGGTAAGAGATGCTTCACTGAATGAGCAGTAGCTAAGCCACAGCATAGACTTCCTGGAAGAAACAAGGGACATGGCCCTGGTCCATCTGGCCTCATACCACCAGCAAGCCAGGTCCTACTACGCAAAGAAGGTTGGCACTCATCTATTTAACGCTGGGGATTGGGTCTTAAAGGTTAGAACAGGAAATTTCTCGAAGTTAGGCTCTAACTTGGTCGGGTCCTATGAGGTGATCAAGGCACTTGACAATGGTGCATATGTCCTGAAAGAACTCAAGACTGAGAAGAGCCTACCAAACACGTGGAACGCCCAGCACTTGAAAAAGTACCACGTGTGAGATGCATGTAAATACTGTGAAATACATGTAAATGCTTGTATTATTAAACAGTTTAATTCCAAAACAGGTCAGGGCTTCTGCTACACGGACTTATGCTTTGGATTACTATGAAAAGGGGTCTGCCCCTAGTGCCAGACCCCATAAAATATTCGAGCAAATAAAGATCGTACTAAGGGAATCACATCGCGCAATAAAATACTTTCCGATGGCCTGAGAAAACGTACGAAGAGGATTGAGCTGTGCAATAAAATGCTTACCAACAGATCTCAGTAAAGATCGTACTATGGAAATCATATCGTGCAATAAAATGCTTGTCAATGGCCCGAGAAAATGTACGAAGAGGAATGAGCTGCGCAACCAAAAAACTTGCCAGCAGACCTCAAAAACGATCGTACTATGGGAATTACATCATGCAATAAAATGTTTATCGATAGCTTGAGAAAACGTACGAAGAGGAATGAGTTGCGTAATCAAAAAACTTGCCAGTAGACCTTAAAAATGATCGTACTACGGGAATCACATCGTGCAATAAAATACTTGCCGATGGCCCGAGAAAACGTATGAAGAGGAATGAGCTGGGCAACCAAAACTTGCCAGCAGACTTCATTAAGAATCATACTACGGGGATCACGTCACTCACCGACGACCTGAGAGGATGTACGAAGGGTGATATGCTGCGCGACGAAAACTTGCCGCCAGCCCTCAAGGAATACCTGCAGGATGGGAAAAGAGTTAGGCGATAAGACCCCTCCCAGAGAACACTTTAGCTGTGCATGAGCCAAAGGCAAACAGGGCCAGGGTCTAGCCGTTAGAAGTAGACCCTCCCCAGAGAGCACCTTAACTGCGCGTGAGCCAAAGGCAAATAGGGCTAGGGTCTACCCGTTGGAAGCAGACCCCCCCAGAGAGCACCTTAGCTGCATACGAGCCAAAGGCAAACATGGCCAGGATCTACTCGTTGGAAGTAGACCTTCCCCAGAGAGCATCTTAGCTGCGCATGAGCCAAAGGCAAATAGGGCTAGGATCTACCCGTTAGAAGTAGACCCTCCCCAGAGAGCACCTTAGCTGCGCGCGAGCCAAAGGCAAACAGGGCCAAGGCCTACCTGTTGGAAGTAGGCACAGACAAGACCAAACATAAAGGCAGAAATTAAAATTAAATTCTGTCTATTATTGCTTGAAATACAAAATATGTGGTCGACAGGGATGCGGACCCAAAGGCTCTCTTTGGACAGACTCGAAGGGACACATCGGAGTGGTAACGCCTTGTTTGCTCCAAATAAAAGCCAAGCCCGGGCCTCTTCCTCTGCAATGACGGGTCTAAACAGTGATTGACCAACCCCTGGAGCTAGTTCCTGGTGCATTCCCATTTAGGATCGGAGAAGTCCAGCCACACGCGCAGGTCAAATTCTACCAAGACAAGTCATAACAGAAATTATACGTCCTCAAAGCTGGACAAGCCAGAACTCAAATCCCGATCTCCAAAGCTAATCTTATCAATCATAGCCCAGGGGGAATTCACTATAAACTCCAAATCATATATAATTGAGCCAGACCCAGAGGTCGGCCGCACTACCAACAAGGGAATGATATCGTATATAATGTCCGACCCTAACCATGAATGCAGGCAACAAAAAAAAAAGGAAGGGAATAAACGTGAGAAAAGTGCGCAGTTTCTATTATTTAAATAGGTGCTTGCAACAAGGGTCAGCTTTACATAACACAGTTAGTACTTTACAAATACACAAAAAGCGAGAGGCTCTAGTTACCTCCGACGAGGGGAGTGCTACCAACTTCGGCCTTTGGACCAGCTTCGACAGAGAGCAGCATCCCGGGGTCAGAATTGTCACTAGACAAAACGACTGCACCTGACCCTCCACCAGTTAAGGCACCAAGACCAGGCTGACCACCATGAACCTCCGCAACTTGCTCTGGTGGACTAGAAGCGAGGACAATCTCCCTGGTGACAGATACAGATGTAGAGGGTCCGTCTTTTTCTTCGTCGAGCATCTTCACACATCAGTAGGGTACACGATGTTGATCTCATCCCCCAACTACTGCATATAGTGCCTGATAGATTAATGGTCCCTCTCAACACCCTTCTGCTCATCGAACTAGTCTGGCGTTACCACCTCTGTGTGGCCCTCGAATTCCCCATTCTCCCAGCTAGACCTACAGCTCTCCACAAAAAGGATGTCCACTTGCCTCTGGTACCTTATCTTCAGTTTCTTCACATTTGCCAGCCTATCTCTCAGCGCCGCCAGCCTTATCTCCACTTACCACTACGACAGGTCGATCAAAAGAATATTAATGTCAGCGAAATCTTTGTCGTGCTTGCGAGACAACTCTGTGTGAGCTTCCGTCAGTTTACTATGATCTAAATAGAGATGTCAGATTCGGAGCCTCTCCGCTGAGTTCGGCAATCTCCTCACAGGAGCAGGCAGCGCCGTGCCCCGTGCCCATCTTCGAATCGGAGTTGGGGGCGGAAGAAGTCAGAGCAGCAGGCTCCCCAGGCAAGCTCAAAGGTGCTTTTTTGCCGTATATGAACTTTATGGCCAGTATCTCCTGAGTCGGGGGTCTGTTTGCCTTGGGGGAGGGGACCACGGGTGTTTCACTCCTAGGCATAAACAGGCCCTCTAGGTCATCGTCCGAGCCTATTTTTAGAGTGACAACTCCCTACCCCACGGCCTCCTCCTCCGAGGACACCACCAGACGCCGACCAGTGGGGACCTTGGAGCGAGCCTTGTACACAACGATACTCCCCTTGACAGGGGAGGGGTCTGCCGAAGGGCCTGTATCCGAACCTATAAAGAGTAAGCAATGTGATTAGAACACAACCATGACTTGATCGACGGAGCCCTAGGTACGAAAAATGAACTCACCCTTAACCCTCTTGGGGGCAGCGGCTTCCTCTCTACTGAGCCTGATACACTCCTCAATCACGAGCTTCACTGCCTCTTCTAGCTCGTGACTAGTCGGCGCCACCAGGTCATTGGGACCCACCAGCTGGCTCAAAGCTGTGATCTGATGACCCACCATGGCGATGCGACTCTGCTCATCCCGGCAGAACCGGTTCAAAGCCGGGGCGTCATGCTGGCTCTGAAGGTGCTTAGTGATAACCCACGTGTCTAGCGGAAAGAGGATATATGTGACCATTCTTGGCATCATGTTTATCACTTGGGGATTCAAGACAGCCTGGATGTGTCGGCAATCCCCAGAGGACCCGAAGATGAAGATCTCTTCTAGCTCCTTGAGCCGCCCTACCGATAGCTGCGGCTCGAACCTGCTTTCCTCCACAGAAGCTACGCAAGGCAAAATATCATGAGTAAAAACGGACGAAGTGTACAGACCCAAAAATCACGACTTAGTACTTACTTTGCAGAAAAAATGAGAGAATTTGGAAAAGCTCTCCATTCACCCAAGGAGAGCACCACACCCCTCCGACGGCATACAACCTAGAGTGGGAGTCCCACTACTTATCTAACTTCGGCAAACCCCAAAAAATATGGCGCCTCAGGAGCGGTTGGAGGTAGAAAGTAGGGTAAGAGCTTTTTTTGGGGATGAGGATGACCTTGTAGGCATAAATGACTACCTCCAGGTCTATATGCACATTGAGGAGGACAGACAGAGCAGAGAGCCCTATCAAGATCATGACCCCATTAGCATTCAGTTATATCGGGTGAATCCCCGTCAGAGCAAAGAACTGGTGGATCAGGAGAGAAAGGGGAAACTGCAGTCATTCCAGGTGCCTCCTCCCCAAGACGATAGAGCCTTCGGGGGCAGAGGGGCAAAGGTACCAATCTGCTGGGCCCTCGACCCTTCGTAAGGTAACTCTACCAGGGAAGCAGAGCTGCCTCCTCAACGAGTCCAACTCCGAATCCATGACGAGGCAAAGCTTCTAATTCTGGTTCAGAGCCATCGTTCTGGATACGATCAAAAAGAGTAAAAGGTTCTAGCAAAGGGAAAATTCGGAAACCCTAAGATTTTAGAAAGCTAGAATACTTGGAGATTTTGGTAAAGTAAGAAATGAGCGTAAATGCGGCTTTTATAGAGGGGAAGCCAAAAAATCTCCCCTAGAGGGGAACGGTGCGAGGAAGACAGAAGCACTAGAATTTCAAAAATCTGAAAAAATCGTGACACGAGATAGCGTGCTCCAGTGTAGGTAATTTTGAAGAAATAATGGTAAAAGGCCACGTGTACCCCTCAAATTGGAGGAGTAGAGACATGATTTCCCCACTTGATGGATGCAAATCCATCAAATAGGGAAATAGGGGTAGTTGCAGGGTCCGTTCCTAGATCATATACCACGTGAACGATTAAGTGGCAAAACAGGCCACAGGGGGGCATGCCGTATGACACGTGTCCAGAATAACCGTTTAAAAGCCACGTGAGTCGCACATGATATCGCATGGGCCCTTGGGTTCTCCGAGGCTAGGGCCGAATTCATTCCAGACCCTGGACGATTCGACCCAGTCCAATTCTTACCTCGACAGCTGAGGGTCAGGATTCTCGAGGGTCTCATGCCAGAAAACTATGGGAGTCAACACACTGCTCCAGACCCAGATAGGGCATTTAATGCAATCTTGGGTAGGTACGCACATTGGGCAAACCGTCCTGACAGAACAGTGGTTTGTCAAAGTTTCGCCCCCGATAGGCTCGAGTCATAAGGGACAGCAGAAAGTAGGCTACGACGATGCAAGGGAAATCACGGTAACCATGGCCCATAATTTATGGAGTAAGTCATGATGAAAAAAGGTACTCGATCCTGGAATTGAGAGCCAAAAAAACTCCTAATTCCAGGATTATATATACGAGCCTTGCTTCCTCTTCTGGGGAGAGTATATTCATATAGACATATACAGAGAAAAACTTAATCTTTGCTATTCAACCTTAGGGATAAAAAACTGACTTAAGAATCGGAGAATCTTTGTAGGTGGCCGCTCCCACCTCTTCGACTCGACCTGAAGTCAAAAGCACTCTGGGATAGTAAGAATACGTGAACAGTTGGTAGATACAATATCAGCTGTTCAGAGACACGTGGACAACCGGTAAGAATCGCACCAATGCTATTCCCTGTATTTGAGTTCTATCTTGTGTTTTTGACCATGAAAGAAAGATATCCTTCATTTGGTATAACCTGAGTCTTTTTGGACTTATGTACAAAATGAGTTGGTATTGGTTCATAATTAATAGTATTACACGCAACTCAATTCTTCATAATTAATAGTATTACCCACGTAGTATTACACGCAACTCAATTCTTCATAATTAATAGTATTACACGCAACTCAATTCAACATTAAGAATTCAAATGCCTAAGATTTTTAGAAATTTTGGACATTTCACTTCTAAGCTTCAAACTTTGGGAGGTCTTATCTATTAACACGTCAAATTATATTTTAAGAGTGAAAAGCACTTCTTTTTATTTATTTATTTATTTTTTAAAAAAAGAAGGGACAGATTGACCGATTGAGAAAGACAAGTTCTTCAACTTGTACACCAGAGATGCTAAATAGCCATAATTTTGTGTAATGAATTAAGTTCTAACCTTTTATGAAACATAAAGTAATTAATTAGAAGTTAAGCAATTTAGGAGCATACATAGTGATAAGGAATGACAACAGGATGTGCTAGATCAAACGTGTCAAGTTACTTCGTAGCTCCCTTTCTTTGCATGCAAGCTAGTAAGTTTTGATTACAAGCCCTAGTTTACTCTAAGTTGAAGCTTCAGAATTAGTGGAAGAACTACCTTCCATGACGCTTATTAATTTATATTTTTGTAGAGAACAATTAAACTCGGCATGGCCATAATCGACTAATGAGATTGCATCCAATTTTCATTTGACAGTATAGTCATATATGGTCAACGTGCAAAATCCCTTTTGTCGTAGAAAGATCACGAATGCAAATTTTCTAGCAATAAACGATGCCGTTGGAAGATTAATACCAATATTGGGACTTCACTGGGCTTAAATCCATACCACCAGGGAAATTGACATAATAATAATTTGGACTAAAATGATTTTTTTAGAAGTTTTTTGAAAAATAATTTTTCTAGGGTATCAAAGTATAATGTGACAACTGTCATATTATTTGTGATTATTGATTGGTCCTAAAAAGTTATTTTCCAAAACAATCAGAAAAATCAGTTTAGCAAAAAATATTCATAAAAGTACAAATACCCTTTTCCATATTGAAATGAACATGCATTTTTTATTTTTAGTAGATTTATGGCCAAATTGAAGAAACATGTATTTTATACATAGAATATTTATCATAGTATACGTTTTTATTCCTGTTCTGTAAATATATAC
Organism: Parasponia andersonii; assembly: GCA_002914805.1. Classification (NCBI taxonomy): domain Eukaryota; kingdom Viridiplantae; phylum Streptophyta; class Magnoliopsida; order Rosales; family Cannabaceae; genus Trema; species Trema andersonii. The sequence continues at coordinate 231,629 of JXTB01000427.1, forward strand.
TAGACTCATTTTACAACATCAAATGTGTACCTAAAAAATTAGGTATAAAACTACTAAAAAATAAAGAAGCGGGTATTAGTGAAAATAGAAGGGCCTAAATTTCAAAACATACTGAGAAATTTACACCTAGTTCCTGTTTTTATAACTTTCTGTTTTTTTTTTTTCAAAAATATACTCATTTTTTGTCCACATTTCATGTACAAAATATATATAGTATATATTTACAATGTAAATTTTTATCCATATGGTACACATTTTATGTGTAAAATATGAGTGGTATATATTTAAAATGTAAATGTTTACTATGATTTATATTTTTCATTATAAATTTAACTGATGGTATACATTTTGAAATGTGAGCAAATTTTCAGTGTGATTTTTATTTATTTCATATTTAAATATTAGTAATCTATATTTCTAACAAAATGAGTATTAAAAAGGTATTTACAAAATAAAAATTAAAAATGGGTATTGATGGAAATATAGTTTTGCAATCGGGTATTTATGAACTTTTTCCCAAAAAGTGAAATCTTTTATGAATTTTTAGCATAATAGCCAAATTTTGGATCACAATTTCCATAATGGCATAATAAATGTTTTTCAAACATTATTGAACAATAGCCGTTTTTTTTGAAAAGTAATTTAAAAATAGACGTTTTACATATTTTAATATCATAATATTTTGATCTTTTTTTTTAATAAAAATTGATTTATTTCATAAAAATTGATATAATTTGTTAAAATGTAGGTCAACTTAAAAAAACGGCTTTTTATCAAAATAAAATATAAAAATGGCCATGTACCCAGGAAGTGACAACAACGGCCAGTTCTAGAATTATCTGAAAAAATCGGCCATTTCGTATAAATACTCGATCTTTTATAACCGAATCCGGTCCATTTCTTCTCCTTGTCCCACTAACCGCGTTAAAGTGGAAATCTTTTTTTGTTTTTTTGAAAGGGAATGGGGAAATCTTTTCTAAGTGAAGAAAAGTATAAAAAGCATTTCTATTACAAAAAATAAAACAAATAAAAAGTCTCTCGAGTGTCGACCTCTCTCGGCTGTCAGCAAAGTGCTTGGTCTCCATGTCCGGACACTTGTCGAAACGCGGTGGTGCACAAACCCTAGCCAGAAAGCCAAGCAAGAATATGAAAGCCCAAAAAACGAAGCGATACTAGATGCAGACACAGCTCCAGTCCTCAAAGCTCAATCTACGAAGCAGCCATGGCGTACCTCCCGGTGGAGGTGGTCATCGACATACTCGCTCGGCTACCAGTAAAATACCTCCTCTGTCTCAGGTGCGTTTGTAAACCATGGCGGTCACTAATCGACAGCCTGGATTTCATCCATTTTCATATTGTGAAATCCATCGAGACCAAAACCCATTTCGGCCTTATCCTCAGAAAGGGCTTCCAGCTCTTCTCCGTCGACCTCGATGCCCCAAACGGCGCCGTTGAGCTGCCTCACCCTCTAATGTCTTACAGCAATGATATTAAAATATTGGGTTCCTGTAACGGCTTGCTCTGTATCTGTAATGTCGCGGAGGATATAGCTCTCTGGAACCCATCAATGAAAATGCACCGGCTTTTGCCCTTTTTGTCCTCCGAGCGAATTCGTGACCCGGTTATGGCTATACGTGGTCCAAGAGTTTATGGGTTAGGGTACGACGACATTAGTGACGATTATAAGCTCGTCAGGGTTTCGCAGTTTATTGGATTGGATTACCAGTCGTTTGAATCTGAGGTGAAAATATATAGTCTGAGGACGAATGAGTGGAGGGGTATTGAAGATTTGCCTTATGCACTATGCTACACCAGGAGAATGGGTGTTCATATCAATGGTTTCTTACACTGGGTAGTGATTCGGAAGCTTAAAGTAGACGAAAGTGAACTAGTTGTGGCTCTTGATATTGTGGCAGAGAGCTACAAGGAGGTACCTTTGCCTGAGTCATTGAACAACAATCAATGTCATCTAGATTTGGGGGTTTTGGGTGGATGTCTCTGTGTTGTGGCTAATTATAGGGAAATTGATGTAGAGGTGTGGGTGATGAGGGAATATGGGGTCCAGGAGTCTTGGATGAGGCTGTTTAAGCTTGGACAATCTGAAGAGCTCGTCTCTTTAAAACTTGTTAGGCCTTTGACTTATTCCAAGACTGGCGGCGATATTCTCTTTGAAAATGACCATAAAAAGCTTTTTCTGTGTGATTTGAAAAGTCAAAGAATCAAGTATGTTAGAATCTGTGGTATGCCTGATACCTTTGAGGCTTTGGTTTGTCTAAGCAGCCTTGTTTCTGTCAATGCCAGTAGAGGAAGAGATAGCAGGAACCAAGAATCAAGAGAGGACAACACCAGAATGAGGTAAACGACATATCACTATGTTCTTTTTCCTTTTATTTTTTTATATGCTCTTCTTGTTAACCTTTAATTCAAAACGTTTCCAACACTACTTGGGTTTTGTTTTGTATTTTGATCTATTTGTTTAGTTATTTTTTTATTTTTTCATGGACAATATTTTGATTATAGTTTGTGTTAAGAATTACTAAATGATAATTGACAAAAACAGATGAAAAACAAGAACACACAAGTTTAAGTGGAAAACTCTAATCGGGAAAAAATCACTGGCGGAGGAGGAAATTTCACTATGTCGACAGAAAAGAAAATTTCACTGTGTCGAAAAATAAGGTCCAGAAAATAAGATTTATACGACCGAGCCGAAAATATATATAATCTCAAAAATCCTAAAATACATATGTATAAGGACAAAACGGTCCAATAAAACAGGTCCATACCTAAGGGCTCCGCCCCTGCACCCCAACAAGATCAGTGGTGGGCTTCGGGATCGGGCCTATCTCTCTGCTTCCACCACAGATCTCAAAATTTTTTCCAATTATAAAAATGTCACATATGTCGCACCGCGACGTTTTCAGGCCAGGGCAAATAGAATTCGAGTCACGAACTCTAATAGTTTCAGTTCCTGGGTGATATGGTTAGGTATGGTATTGGTATCCTGTGCCCTTGGTCTCTTGATTTGGCTGTGTATACAACTTGCTTTAGAAATAGTGGGCTAGACTTGATTTAGTTGTTTAGCCCCTTCAGTTTATTCTGACTATATCAATTTGATGTGAATTAAAACCTTATGATTTGTTTTTTACAGGGATAATTTTCTTTCTGAGGGCTTCAAGTTGGTGCTTTAGGTAACCAGACGAATAAGGAGAATAAGAGGGGAAAATAAGGTGATTTTGTGAGTTCTAAGTTTCGTAAGTTCTGAAATTTTAGACCATTGTTTCTTTTGGTTTTTAAAGCTCTTGATGAGAAGCTTAAGATATCTTATTGAGATGTGTCACACTCATTTTGGCAACTCGGTTTTTCACAGGGCTGAAGGGGAAGAGGGATACATGAGCTTGAGCCTTAGAAAATGTTTATAGGCAAGGCAGAAACGAAGTTCAGACTATAGTTTAGCAGAAACGAAGTTCAAACTATGATTTAGCAGAAACGAAGTTCAGACTATAGTTTCCCTGAATATACCGTTTACAGTTATAGAAAATTTGTAACATAACTAGAACTCGCTGTTTACTGTGCTTGTGAATCTTGAAGTTCAGCACACTGACCATGTCCTATCTAGAGATTTGATGTTTCCTTAAGTTTGAATGAGTGAGATATACTGATGTATTTAATGGTGTTTACATGAAGAAATGGACTTGTACTTCTGATACTACAATTTTTTTTTTTTTTTTTAACTTCTGTTTTTGAACGAGTTTCGATTTGATTTCCTTTTCTATGCTGTGAATATTTTCAGCTGTTTGCTGAATTACTATTACTGTATCTGAGATTATTGTGAGCTTCAAGTTTTATTTAAAATAATTTTCATAGATCATTCTATTTCCAAATGTTCACTTATCCACAATGCATGAGCTCCGAAAATCCTTTCCTTACGGTGTTGTGGTATTCCTAAACCATTCAAGTTTTTTGCTTTTATTATTTTCCCTGATGTTGATAACTCGTCAACAATCTTATACGGGAAATGAATTGGAGAATTGAAGTGAATTGGAGAATTGAAGTAAGGGGAAAAGAAGGTAGGTTTTCGTTTACTCGGACATTCGATTTGAAAAAATTGTCCTTATTGGGATGATTATTCAGAATTTGTCAACTATTTGTTAGTAGGTTCTTCGTTATCCCACTATTGCTCTAAGTGGGACATAACGTTCCTATTTTATATATCTTGTAAATGTCCCATCTTTTCTAGTTAAAAGTTATTGTGGTCGTTTACTGGATGTTTTTTTTTAAAAAAAAAAAACCTATATATTGCTATTATTTTGTTAAATTAAAATTCTTTGTGCACGATATTTTATAATGAAAGGTAGGAGAGAAAGAGTAATAAATAATGTATTTTTTTTTAATTACTCAAATTATGAAGCAATTAAATAATTAATCCAAAGGCAAAAAATAAAAAGTAATAAATAGATAAGTAAAAAAAAATATCTATTGAATTATGGTCTTATATATTTGGGAACTAGTATATGAGGTATTTTTTTTTTTCATTATTTATAAGTATATTAATTTTGACTGTAGTTACAAATATAAATCTTTATTAATTTTGACTGTAGTTACAAATATAAATCTTATCGACTTGCTCCAATATAATTAATTATAATTGTTAGATTTAAATCTATGTACTCAAAAATTAATGTAGCTAATGGTGAATACCAAAAATACCTATCGCACTTACAAAAAATACCTATAGCACTATCTTCTTTTATATATATTAAATTAATGTACCTAGTAGTGAATACAAAAAATACCTATCACACTATCTTTTTTATGTATCACATTATCTTTTTTATATATATTGCGAGAATAATGGAGTCCAATAAATGAAGAAGTGTGCAGAATTGTTAGTTTTTTTTTTTTTTTTAATTTTTTTAAACCTTAAAACGGAACGGTTTATAATATTTGAAAGACAACTAACATTATATCAGTTTTCCTGAAAAGAAAAATGGCATAATAACAATCACATGAAACAATTTATGTTACAAAACCAAGGGATCTAAGGTAATATTTACTTTATATAACAAAATGTCGGCCTACGTTCCATTTTGCAGGGAGCTTAAGGCTCTGTTTGTGTTGATGGAGGTTTTATCAACAATAAATTTATAAATAATTAAGAGATGTGGCTTGTGTGAATTGAAGTAAATAATCAAAGCAAATAAGGAGACACAAATTTATAGTGGTTCGGCTCCAAAAAAGATGAGCCTACGTCCACTGTTTTCTCACTATATTGACGAATATTCAAGGGTACAATACTCGAATGCTAATGGGGAACGCTCAAGACTTAGACCACCCTAAGCGTGTATTTGCTCTGACTTCTACTCTCTGTGACTTGTTTCTGCCGAGAATTTTTTGATGATCCTTTCGGAACACAGAGTCTCCCTTTATATAGATGGTAGTGACCCTATCCCCCTAGGTTCCTTATGTCTCTAGGATCCTTAATTGAATAAATGGGTAACTATACAATTGGGTAATTATCCAATTAAGTAATTGGATAATTATTCAAAACGAATAACTGGATAATTACAAATAATACAATTAGATAACTACTCGAAAAGGATAACTTAGTTAATCGCAAATAGGAGTCTTCAGTTTCCCTTTCCTTGTAGGTTTCCTCTACTGCATTTACCTAGTTCCCTCTTCTTGTAGGTTTCCTTTATAGTGTTTTCGTGTTTCCCCTTTCCTATAGGTTCCCTGTTTATTAAGGAAAACTATACGGAGAAGGTCGCACAAAAACCTGCAGAGGAGGTCGCATGTAAACATCACAGAGGAGGTCGCACATATCCTTCACAGATGAGGTCGCATATATTCTATACGCGAAAGGTCGCACATATCCTTCACAGATGAGGTCGCATATACATCATATGCAACCTTAGGATTTTAGACCGTACAACAGTTTGGAACCTGGAACCCAGAAAAATTATGGAAAAATAAAGAGGAAAATGTTTTTCCTAAAAATTTATACAATTTTATTTTGGTGTTTTTTATTTTACTAATTAATATGTCAATACTAAAAGGTAACATCAAATCAAATTTTTATTTTTTTCTGAAAAAAATTTCTATCATTTTTTCTTTTACTCCAAGCAAGAGAAAATAGTCCTCTGGAACATTTTTTTCCCTCCTCCAAAAATCCAAGTCCAAATCGAGTCTAAAATTTCGGCGAGAGAGCTTGGTTTCAATTTACTATAAATACTCGTTTTCAAAATTATATTGTTATAAATATTTTTTTTTATTTTTATTTCATAAATGTCTATTTTTATACTCATTTTTAGAGAAATATAGACCACCATTGTTTTACACATTTAATGAATTAAATATATTCCATGATCTACATTTTATGAATAAAAATTACACTCAAAATGACACCTTTTAAAATGCATACAATATGTCAAATTTATAATAAAAATGTAAATTATGATAAATATTTATATTGTAAATAAATATCGTTCATATTTTACACAAAAAATGTATACATCATGAATAAAATTTATATTATAAATGAAGACCATTCATATTTTGCATATAGAATGTGGATCATAAAAGCAAGTATTTTTGAAAGAAAAATTCAAAATACGTATTTATGAAAATAAATTTCAAAGACGGGTATTAGGTGTAAAGTTCTCAAGCAAGGGTCTACTTGGGTTGAAACTTGGGAAATTGACCACACTAGTAATAATTTGGAATAAAGTGACTTTTTAAGTGTTTTGAAAAATAACTTTTCTCATAATGTCATAATGATTATTGATTAATTATACAGAAGTCATTAATTTTATGATCACAAATTATGTAACTGCTGTCACACAACACACTGAGTACTAAAAATTTATTTTTTAAAATACTGCTAAAAGAATCATTTTAGTCCTAGTTACTATTGTATTATACTAGCAATGAAAAATGCATTCACTCACCCGACTACTTGAGAACCACTTGAGAGTTGGGATAACCTTTAATGTCATAGAATTAAATTATTATTAAAATCGGTCAGTCTTAATTGCGAATATTTAAAAAGAAAGGAAAAAGAATTTAATTATTTAAATAGTATCTAAAGTATACATGTGGTACTACTTTATTCCTGAATTTTCAACTTGTATAACAATGGTTCATGAATTCTATTGCTGTAACATTTACATAATTATTACTGTTGGTGCTGTTTTTAGCAGTGTCCACATGTCTCTGAACTGCTGACGAGGTATTCACTAACTGTCCACGTATCCTTGCTATCCCGGAATATCTTTAGCTTTAGGCTGAGAGGGAGAGGCGGAGGTGGCCACCTGCAAAGACTCTCCGATGCTTAAAACTCTCCGATGCTTAAGTCAGTGATTTATCCCTGAGACTGAACAGCAAGGATTTAGTTTTTATTGTAAACGTTTTTTTGTATATTATATATATCATTCTTTTAGAAGGAAACAAGGCTTATATATATAATCTTGGAACTGTGAACTTTCTGGCTCTCAATCTCAGGATCGAGTACCTTTTTCTATCATGACTTACTCTAGAAATCACGGGTCGTGGTTACCATGACCTCTCTTGCATCGTTGCGGCTTGTCTTCCGCCGTCCCCTACGACTCCAGCCTGTCGGGGGTGAGATTTTGACAAGCTACCGTTCTGTCAGGATGACTTGCCCAATGCGCGCACCTACCTAGGATCGCATTAAATACTCTGTCTAGCTCTGGAGCGGTGAGCTACTTCCCACGATATTCTGGCGGAAGACCCTTGAGGCTCCCAACCCCCAGCTATCGAGGTAATAATCAGACTGGGCCGAATCCATCCAAGGTCTTGGATGGGTTCGGCCTTGGCCTCGGACAGCCCATAGGCCTATACGGTACCACGTGTGACTTGCGTGGCCTTTAATCGATCACTCTGGACACATGTTGGACTGTGTGCCCTGCTTGTGATCTATTCTGCTACTTAATCATCTACGTGGTGTATAATTTAAGAACGGGTCCCACAACTGCCTTCATTTCCCTATTTGATGGATTCGTATCCATCAAGTGGGAAAATCGTTTCTCCGGTCCTCTAATTCGAAGGATACATGTGGCTCCCCTCCGTCACTCCTCCCCAATTGCCGACGTTGGGGCACGCCATCCCATGTCATAATTTTTTCAAATTTTTGAAATTCTAATGCCTCCATCTTCCTTGCTCTACTCTCCTCCAGGCAAAAAACTCTTTGGCTCCCCCTCTATAAAAGTCGCATTTACGCTCATTTCTTACTTTACCAAAATCTCCAAGTATTCCAGCTTTCTCAAATCTTAGAGTTTCCGCATCTCCCTTTCTCCAGAACCTTTCGTCTTCTTTGATCGCACCTAACACAATGGCCCTGAATCAGAGTCAGAAACTCCGCCCCGTCGCAGATTCTGAATTAGAGTTGTTGAGGAGGCAGCTCTGCTTCCCCGGCGGAGTCACTTTAGAGAGGGTCGACGGCCCAGCGGACTGGTGCCTTTATCCCTCTGCTCCAGAAGGCTTCATCGTCCTGGGCTGCAGTTTCCTCTTCCTTCCTTGGTCCACCAGTTCTTTAGCCTTACAGGGATTCATCTAATGCAGCTCAATGCTAACGGAGTCATGATCTTGATGGGGCTTTCTGCCTTGTCTGTTCTCCTTAATATGCACATCAAACTAGAAGTGGTTTTCTACGCCTATAAGTTTACCCTCATCCCCAAAAAGAGCTCTTACCCCACTTTCTATCTTCAGCCGCTCCCGGGGCGCCATATCTTCTAGGGCTTGCCGAGGTCGGATAAGCAGTGAGACTCTCATTCCAGGATATACGCCATTGGAGGGGCGTGGTACTCTCCCTGGGTGAATGGAGAGCATTTTCAAATCTCCTCGTTCTTTCTGCAAAGTAAGTACTGAGTCGTGAATTTCAGGTACGTGCATATTTCGTCCGTTTTTACTCATGACATTTTGTCTTGCGCAGCCTCTATGGAGGAGAGCAGGTTCGAGCCTCGGCTATCGGCGGATCAGCTCCAGGAGCTGGAGAGAATCATCCTCTTTGGGTCGTCCAGGGATTGCCGACATATCCAGGCTATCCTGAATCCCCAGGTGATGAACATGATACCAAGGATGGTATCATATCTCCTCTTCCCGCTAGACATGTGAGTCATCACCAAGCACCTTCGGAGCTAGCTTGACGCCTCTGCCCTGAACCGGTTCCGCCGAGATGAACAGGGTCGCATCGCCATGGCAGGTCGTCAGATCACAGCCTCGAGCCAGCTGGTGAGTCCCAATGACTTGGTGGCGCCGACCTATCACGAGCTCGAAGAGGCGGTGAAGCTTGTGGCTGAGGAGTGTGATAGGTTCCGTAGGGAGGAAGCTGCTGCCCCTAAGAGGGCTAAGGATGAGTTCATTTTTGTATCTTGGGGCTCCGTCGGTCAGGTCATGGATGTATTTTAACCATATTGCTTATTCTTTGCAGTTTCAGACGCAGGCCCTTCGGCAGACCCCTCCCCTGTCAAGGGGAAGACCGCTGTGCACAAGGCTCGTTCCAAGGTCCCCGCTGGTCGGCATTTGGTGGTGTCCTCAGAGGACGAGGCCTCGGGAGTTGTCATCGTAAGAATAGGCTCAGATGATGTCCTGGAAGGTCTGTTTGTGACCGGGGATGAAACGCCTGTAGTGCCAACTCCCGAGGCGGGCACGCTCGTGATCCGGGAGGCGCCGGCCATAAAGGTTGTGCATGGCAAAAGGGCATCTTCAACCCTGCCTGGTGAGCCTTCTACACCGACATCTTCTGCCCCCAGCTCTGGCTCGAAGGCAGAAACGGAGTCTGGTGCCGCCCGCTCCCGTGGCGAGATTGCTGAGCTCAGTGGATGGGTTCCGAGGTTGAAGTCTCGGCTGTCTTCCCCTCCCCCAGTCTCCATGAAGTGGGATCGCGAACCCGATTCATTCAAGGGGGAGGGGAGCCCGGTAGGGAAGAGTGGCAGAACCACCCATGCTTCCGACAACGACGACGACGGGGCTACTTTGACTCTTATGAGGAGGAGGAGGTCCGCGCGAGGCGGTGCGTCTAAGGATGTTGGTCAAGACAAGACTAAAAAATCACACTTGGGCGTTCCTTCGGAGGAGGTGGCGGCCAAAGCCGCTGATGCAGTAGCGGTCGTTGCAGCTTCTTCTGTCGAAAGTGCGCCCGGCGACACCTTACTCTCCACCGCCACCACCTTTGCCACTCCGTGGGTTTCGAAAGAAGTCGCTGGAGTGCACTTGGTGGGGGGTGAAGATGTCTCCGCAGTCGGTGGGGTGGAATCATGTTCCTTAGACGTGGACAATGCCCAAAGAGAGGGTACGGCTACGGAGCCCGAGCTGGAGGTACTCTCCCCAGAGAATGTAGAGCTTGTGGCCAGTTGCAGCATCGCACAGGTTTGTTTCGTCTTACTGTAAGCAATAGGCTCTTGGCATCCTCTCTAAACACCGACTCCTCTTTCTCATGCTTTGCAGCTAGCTGCCATCCAGTCCCTCTACTCCTCTCGCGTTAGCGAGCTGACTGGGCAGTTGAACGCCCGTGCCATGATGGCCGAGCAGAGCGAGGCCGCCCTTGCCACGTTAAGGGCGGATTTTGACTTGTACCGAAGCCTGGACAAAGCTAGGGTCAGCAGCGCGGTGGCCCATGCTTTGAGCATCGAAAGGGCCAGGCTCGAGGAGCTGGTCACCGCGTTGGCCGAGGCGGAGATTGCCAAATTGGTCCAGACCGAGGCTGCCAGGCTGACCCAGGCTGAGCTCGAGGTCAAGAAGCAGGAGCTACAGAATGTGAGAGCAGAGATGGGTCTGTCTTTTATCGCTCACGACAGAGCCGTTGACGAGTCCAAGGAGGCGAGGAAAGCCGAGGTGAAAGCCAAACTTGAGGCCCATTCCTTACAGGGTAGGCTCGACCGGTCCAACGAGGTAATCTGACATCTCTATTCGGATCACAAAAAACTGATAGAGGCTCATGTCGAGTTGTCTCGCAAACGTGGCAAAGATCTCGTCGATATTAACAATCTTTTGATCGACTTATCGCAGCGGTAAGCGGAGCTGAGGCTAGCTACCCTAAGGGATAGATTGGCAGACGCAAAGAAGCTAAAGACGAGGTACCAGAGGCAGGTGGATGTCCTTTTTGCAGAGAGCTACAAGTTTGGCTGGAAGAACAGGGAATTCGAAGGCCACGCAGAGGTGGTAACGCCGGACCAGTTCGATAAGCAGAAAGGCGTCGAGAGGGACCATTATTCCGTCAGGTACTACATGCAGCAGTTAGGGGATGAGATTAATATCGTGTACCCTGCCGATGTGTTGAAGATGCTCGACGAAGATAAAGATGGACCCTCTACGTCTACTTCCGTTATGACTCATCTTAGAAGAATATGATCTGCGCGTATGGCTGGACTTCTCCGACCCTAAATGGGAACGCACTAGGAACTAGCTCCAAGGATTGGTTGACAACTGTTTGGACCTGTCACTTCAGAGGAGGAGGCCTAGGCTTGGCTCTTTTCAGGAGCGAACAAGGCGTTACCACTCCGATGTGTCCTTGCGAGTCTGCCCGAGACCTCCTCCTTACAAATAGAGACACTGGGTCCACGACTGTGTCGACCACGCATCTTGCAATCTAAGTAATAATAAACAGAATTTGGTTGTAATTTCTGCTTTCGCGCTTAGTCTTGCCCGGACCTACTTCCAACGGGTAGGTCTTGGTTCCGTTCACTTCCTGCCCATGCGTAGCTAAGGCGCTCTCTGGGGAGGGTCTACTTCCAATGGGTAGACTTTGGTCCCGTTTGCCTTTGGCTTGTGCGTAGCTAAGGTGCCCCCTGGGGAAGGTCTGCTTCCAATGGGTAGACCCTAACCCCTTTTTCCTTTGGCTCATGCTTAGCTTAAGTGCTCTCTGGGGGGGTCTCATTGCTCAAATCTCTCCCACTTTGCAGGTATGTCCTCTCGGGTCGTCGACAAGCGACGTGATCCCCGTGGCGCAACTCTTGGCGAGGTCTGCTGGCAAATGTTTTATTGCGCAGCTCAATCCCCTCCGCGTATTTTCTTGGGCCATCGGCAATTATTTTATTGCACGAGGTGATTCCCATAGCGCGATCCTTACTGAGGTCTGCTGGCAAGCATTTGACTACGCAACCCGATCCTCTTCGTGCATTTTCCTGGGCCATCGGTAAGCATTCTATTGCACGACGTGTTTCCTATAGTACGATCTTCATCGAGGTATGCTAGCAAGTTTTTAGTTGTGCAGTTCTTTCCTTTTCGTACGTTTTCTCGGGTCGTCCATGAGCGACGTGATCCCCGCAGTACGATCTTTATGAGGTCTACTAGCAAGTTTTTGGTTGCGCAGCTCTTTCCTCTTCATACGTTTTCTCGGGTCATCGGCAAGCATTCTATTGCGCGATGTGATTCCCATAGTACGACCTTTGTCGAGGTCTGCTGGCAAGCATTTTGCTGTGCAGCTCAATCCTTTTCGTACATTTTCTCGGGCCATCAGCAAGCGACGTGATCCCCGCAATACGATTGTTTTCGAGGTCTACTGGTTAGTTTTTAGTGGCGTAGCTCTTTCCTCTTTGTACATTTTCTCGGGTCATCGGCAAGAGACGTGATCCCCGTAGTATGATTTTTATGAGGTCTGTTGGCAAGCATTTTACCGTATAGCTCTTTCCTCTTCGTACGTTTTCCTGGGTCATCGACAAGCGGTATGATTTTTATGAGGTCTGCTGGCAAGTTTTTGGTTGCGTAGCTCTTTCCTCTTCATACGTTTTCTCGGGTCATCGGCAAGCGACGTGATCCTCACAGTACGATTTTTATGAGGTCTGCTGGCAAGTATTTTACTGCACAGTTCTTTCCTCTTCGTATATTTTCTCGGGTCATCGGCAAGCGACGTGATCCCTGCAGTATGGTTTTTATGAGGTCTGCTGGCAAGCATTTTACTGCACAGCTCTTTCCTCTTCGTACATTGTCTCGGGTCATCGACAAGCGACGTGATCCCTGCAATACGATTTTTATGAGGTTTGCTGGCAAGTTTTTTGTTGCGTAGATTTTTCCGCTTCGTACATTTTCTTGGGTCGTTGGCAAGCGAGGTGATCCCCGCAGTATGATTTTTATAAGGTCTAATGACAAGCATTTTCCTGCACAGCTCTTTCCTCTTCGTACGTTTTCTTGGGTCGTCGGCGAGTGACGTGATCCCTGCCGTACGATTTTTATGAGGTCTGCTGGCAAGTTTTTGGTTGCGCAGCTCTTTCTTCTTCGTACTTTTTCTCGGGTCATCGGCGAGCGATGTGATCCCTGCCGTACGATTTTTTGCGCGAATGACCCGTGGGGTCTGGCATTGTGGGCAGACCTTTTTACATAGCAATTCAAAGCATAAATCCATGGAGCGGGAACCCTCACCTGTTTTGGAATTAAGCTGTTTAATAATACAAGCATTCATATGTGTCTTATAGCATTTACATGTATCTCATACGTAATACTTCTT
>JXTB01000427.1:255861-269789 GCA_002914805.1 Parasponia andersonii
AAGCAATTTAGGCAAAATTTTTACAAATTTAACATATATTAAAAGTATCTAAATTACGTCGAAATATAGTTAAAATGCATCGAAATAGGTCGAAAAGTGATCGAAATTTCGATCATTTTGATTTCGATGACATTTCGATTGTCATCGAAAAATATTATAGAAACTATTTCAAATGAGAACAAATAGCCAGGAGGTCGAAATTGTCCATAGAAAATCATTGAAAAATAGAGCACGTCGAAATGGAATCAAAAATTAATCGAAAACAGTCGAAAAATGATTAACTACTAGCTACTAGAAAAGGTCATCGAAAAACAGTCGAACTAATATCGAAAATTTAAAGCAGTCTTATTATTCTATTTTAAAATGTCATCGAAAATGTATCAAAATTTCAGCACTATTCATCGAAACTTCATCGAAATAAAATCGAAACAAAGTCGAAATAACATCGAAAGTTTATTTTACCTATTTTAAAATATCATCGAAAAGATATCGAAATTTCGACTATGTAAATCGAAACACTATCAAAATACCATCGAAAACACGTCGAATTTCACGTGATTTTCCGTTACTATTTTTAGTCATACTCATCGAAATATGATCAAAATTAATCGAAAATGTATCGAAAAAATGTCAAAATGAAGTCAAAAATTACGTCATAGAAAAATTTCATCCAAAAATTTCTAAATCTTCTTCTACCACAAATGCCCTAAATTCAAAAAAATAAAATCCTCAAATTATATTTTGCTTACCTTCTTTTGGGGACTCATTTTTCTCAACGTAATCCTCAACAGTGAGAGAGATTTACGATAGACGGCACGACGAGATTTCGTCTTCCTCGGTTTACGGCACGATGGGTTCTTGGCTCTTCAGAGAAGGAAACGAAAGACAGAGTTGGAGAGAGAGAAAAATGAGGAGTTTCGGAGGGAAGTATGACAGACACTCCTTTGACAGTGAGGTATATTTTCTCTTAGGTATTAGTAAGGGTATTTTCGTCCGTTAATATATTTTTCAAATATTTTTTAACTTGTGCATATGGGCCAAAATAGGGGTATTAGGGAGCATATTTAATCTAATTTCTCAATTACGGGAGTGGCTTTGTTTGGTAATGTTAGAAAATAAACTTATTTATAACCCATTGGGCCATAGATAAGTAGTTTAGTTATTTGGGCTTGTTTTGGTGTGTATGTGTGTATGTGTATCTAATTGTCCATAGTTTAATACCCTAGTTTCTAGAGTATTCTTATATTTACTAGATAGTATAATTAATTAAGTTATTGAAAGTTGGATGAAGCATTCTTACATAATCTAAAATCATCCTTGGAGTAATATAAATAGAATGCTCCTCTCCCCATTTATATCAAGCCAAAAAGAAACAATTCAAGTAATAATACAAGTTTTTCTTTTCCACCAAAATTCTCTCTAGCTTCTCCTTTAGCTTCTCTAGCCTTTCTAGCCTTAAAAATCTCCTATTTTCAACAAAGTGATATCAGAGCGAGGTTGTGAGTTCTCTTAAAATTCTAAGTATGTTCTATGGTTATAGGTTTAACTGATCTTTCACATCAGAAAAGATTTCTTAAGATTAAGAATCTTAGCCATTTGTCCCATACATACTACTATTAAATATCGAATTGAAAAGCATGACGAGACAAACACGTTACCGTAAAAATCAGCCCAATCGGAGTCCGAACGAGTCTAAACAAGTCATCAGAAATTTGCTGCCACAAACTGAGTCAACTCACTAAGTTGAGCTGAGTCAGAGCCGTTGACCGAGCCGTCAAAGCATTTGACTACACCGTTGAATAAAACGTCAGAACTGTTGACCATACCATTAACTAGCATTGACCATTGACAAAGTGGTTGACTTTGACTAATCGATATACTAGTCAGTCTTAAGGTTTCTAGACATTATGGATCCATCCGTACAGTTGAAATTTTCAAAACCTCACTCTATTAAGAGTTATGGCTATCAGCAGTTTAGCATCTCTTCCAATTCCACTACATCATGGCAACAACTTTGATAATTAGACTATCAAAATGAAGGTCCTTCTTGGAGCACATGATGTCCGGGATATAGTGGAGAATGGCTACAAAGAGCCAAGAGATAAGGTGATACTATCCGCAACACAAAGGGATAGTTTTAAAAACTCAAGAAAGAGACAAAAAGGCTCTCTTCGTCATCTACCAAGCCTTAGATGACGATGGGATTGAGATCTCAAGTACAACCTCCACCAAGGAAGTATAAGAGAAACTTCAAATCTCGTACAAAGGAGAAGAAAAAGTTAAAAAAGTTCACCTTCAAACTCTAAGAGAGGAGTTTATTTGCTACACATGACAAAGATTGAGTCAGTCTCTGACTATTTTTCTAGAGTTCTAACCATTTCCAATCAAATGAAGAAGAATGATGAGAAACTAGAAAATGTTATGATTATGGAAAAGATTATTCGATCGTCAGATCCAAAATTTAATAATATTGTTACTATCATTAAAAAAACTAAAGATTTAGGAGCTATGATGATAAAATAACTCTTGGGTTCCTTGCAAGCCCATGAAGAAAGGAAAAAGAAAACGCAAAATTTCAATGAGTAGCTCCTCAAGGCTTAACTCCAAAAGAAAGAAGAAGATTTCGGCAATGGAAGAGGACGTAGAAGAGGTCATGGCTAAGAAAAAGGTCGCAAACGTGGAAGAGGAAGAGAATACTTCAACAACAATTATGAAAATGAAGATAGAAGAGAAAGCTCGACAAGAGAAAGAGAAAGCTCGACAAGAGGTCATGGAAGAGATAACCTGCAGTGTTGGCATGACAAGTCTCAAATCGTGTCATAACTGTGAGAGATATGGCCATTACGCTTCCAAATGTAGAGCTTTAAAGAAGGTGCAAGAGAGAGCCAACTATGCCAAAGATAAAAGACAAGAGGAAGATATGTTGTTGTTAGCATACAAGAAGACCACTGGGTGCCAAGAAAATATATAGTACCTTGACAACAGAGCAAGCAATCATATGTGTCTAACATGAAGAATAATATCTTGAGTCCTGGCTAACTCTTAAAGAAAGACTATAATATTCACATGAAAGAAAATAGTCTTTCTTTAAGAGATAATAGAAACAAGTTAATCACCAAAGTACCAATGACAAGAAACAAAATATTCTTGTTATACATTCAAAATGATGTAGCAAAGTATCTAAAAGTTTACTACAAAGATTCATCATGACTTTGGCACCAAAGGTTTAGACATCTCAATTTTGGTGGTCTAGAATTATTAGCAAAGAAGGAGATGATACGAGGTCTACATTTCATTAGTCAACCAAACCAATTATGTGAAGAATTCTTATTGGGAAAATAATTTAGAAGAAGTTTTCTAAGAGAATCAAGTTCCTGAGCCCATAAACCGCTTGAGCTTATACATACCGACGTGTGTGGTCCAATAAGACCATGCTCTCTCGGTAAGAGTAACTACTTTCTCCTCTCTATCGATAATTTTTCAAGAAAGACTTGGGTATATTTCTTGAAAGAGAAATCAGAAGTACTCAAAAAATTGAAGAAGTCCAAGGCACTTGTTGAAAATAAAAGCGGTCGAAGTATCAAGGCAATAAAATCTGATAGAGGAGGAGAATTCACATCCCACGAATTTTAGAAGTATTGTGAAGACAATGGCATCCGCTGTCCTTTAACAGTACTAAGTGACCAAGAGAATCCTTCGATATATTAAAGGTACAACTAACTTTGGCTTATGATATTCATAATCAAATAACTAAAATCTTGTGGGTTATAGTGACAGTGATTAGAATGGAGACTTAGATGATCGAAAGAGTACAAGTGGTTTTACATTCTTCATGGCAGACATTACTTTCACATGGATGTCTAAGAAGCAACCAATCATCACACTTTCAACTTGTGAGGCAGAGTATATTGCAGCTACATCATATGCCTGTCATGCAATCATGCAATTTGGCTAAGGAACATGTTGAAAAACAATGTATTCCGCAAAATGAACCCACTGAGATTTGTATTGATAATAAATCAGCAATTGCTTTGATAAAGAACCCTACTTCCATTATAGAAACAAGCACATTGATACCCATTACCATTACATAAGAGAATGTGTTACAAGAAAGGATGTGCAACTTAAGTATGTGAAGACTCAAGATCAAGTGGCGGATATTTTCACCAAACCACTCAAGCATGAAGATTTTCTCAAGTTAAGGAATTTACTAGATGTCACAAATCAAGTTTAAGGGAGGGTTGTTCGAAAATAAACTTATTTATAACCCATTGGGCCATAGATAAGTAGTTTAGTTATTTGGGCTTGTGTTGTGAGTTGTGCTAATTTTAGTGTAAAAATCTGGATTTTGGGGAGTAATTTGGACATTTTACCAATTTTTCAGATATTATAATGGAGGGAATAATTTGCAAAAGTTTTGTGCAGAAAGACTAAATTGCAAATTTTAGAGGACGGAATTGATAGAGATTTGGGAACCGGGGACTATAGTGTAATTTTTTGAAAAATTGCACAGTCCCATATGACCACCCGCGTGGGCTCTCCCTCCCACTCACTTTATCTCTCTCTTCCTCGATGTCTCCCTCGTGCTCTCTCTGTTCCTTCTTAATCAAAGGACCGACAAGGCTACCCTGCCGCCCAGGCCACCGTCCAGCTCGCCAACCACCCGACTTGAGCTCGCCATACCGCCAGGAATCTCCGCCAACCGTCGCCACCAGCTGCTGAAGCTGCCGATGCCAAAGAAGACGAAGTGGACCGTTTCGGATTCCGGCCACCATTTGACCTCTAACTAGGCTCGTCGGATTCATCTCATCGAGAGGAATCTCAAGGTATATATATCTTAATCCAATAATGCCCGAATCAAAAGTTGCCATTTTTGGAATGTTTTGAGCTTAAGATGACTTTTTGATTCGGCCGTTGGATCGTGTTTTTGTTGTCCTTTTTGGATTGTACTTGGAAAATGGGGAAGTTTGATATATATATTGCCTATGTTTGGTGATCGGCACGAAAATCGAAATCGGACGGCTAAGATTTGCCTCGATTTGCATGCCACCAATCCTGTGTGGGCCCGCACCTGAATTGGACAAGTTATATATCTAACCTAGCTATTTTGGATACTATGAATTCAGTGAAGAGGTCCACTTGTAGAATTAAAGCTCCGTTGAGAAGTTGGTTTTTTGCAAGAGGATGATCGAGGGTTCAGAATTTGTTCCCAACCCTCCAGACGATCGTCGACGATGCCTTGAGGATTCAATAGCGTGGTATCACTTCGTGTGAGGTAAGGATTCGATTACCTTTGTTTTATACTATTTTCGAATAAAACTTATTTTCTGCAACATATGAGAACAAATGTGATTTTTGGTTTTTTTGAACATATGTGATGGACTATTATGGTATGATATACATATATATACTATATTGCTCTGAGAATTTTCTAAGTGCAGGTTATTTTATATATATCAAAAATAGGGCTATTGTGCTGCCCGTCCGTTTTTCTACAAAGACTTAATATACTTATTTTATTGAAAAACCAGAGTACGATTATTTTTACACTTTAGTTCTGTGTTGCACGTGTCATAGGATCATACATGAGCATCATGGGTTCACAGTGTGGCGCTGTGTGCCCCACTATTGACATAGAGTCTGTAAACCTGCGCAGGATTTTGTTACTTCTAATTTCCTCCCCATTTAGCAGGCATAGGCAATTCGATTGCCCTCTATGTTTGGCAGGTAACACATAGGTGTCCTCTCTGAGTATGGGCTTAAGTGTCAAGCAAGCTGTTAGGTATACTTAGTGCCATTATTCTGGGTTTCCACAGATGAGAGGATGTGAGCTCTTGGATATGGATTAATTTGTGTCATGTGCATCTGAATTGAATAGTTTTGAATATATTAATTTATTTATAAATATACGTGACGATTTCCAGTTTTGGATTATCATATATGTATGTATTGGATTTAAACTAACCATGCAGGAACTTTCCATCACTAAAATATTTTTGATCGAGGTAACTTTTTTTTCTTACTAGACATTTTATGCTCACTCCCTTCCTCCCTTCCTCAGGTGGTGTCCAATGCGATCTTAGAGATCAAGAGGATCTAGAGGCCATTGGGACTGTAGTTCGTTATCTTGGTTAAGCTTGAAGCGTGTTGTTATGATGCTTGGATTGTTTGAGGTTTGTTTTAGTATTAAACCAAGATTACTACTTTCCATTTTGTTTGTGAACTCATGTATACCATTCTGATGTCAGTTTTGACGTGGATGATGATGATATTTGAAAAAATATTTGATTTATGTTCTTTTTAGTATTTATTCGTTCTATGTTTAATGGTATATACGAACTGTGAGAGAGGTTCACGGGATGGAATTCAAAATATTTTATTTTATTTAAAATAGACTGTTTTATAAAACTAAAACTTTTTAGGCATTATCAAATAAATCAAAGAATTTCTCATCTTTGCGAAATTTTCCTTCTGCCACATGCGTCTCCAGCCAGGGCAGTTTAATGGTAGGCCAGGAGCTCTCACGAAAATTACTTGGTTGCATGAGATGGAGAGGCATTTTCAGGCTCTTAGTACTCCAGTTGAGCTTTGGGTTGTGTTTGCTGTTACCCATTTGACAGAGAGTGCCATTCACTGGTGGGAAACAGTGGAACGGATGCAAGATATTGTGGGTCTGACTTGGGAAGATTTTGAACGGATTTTTAAGGCCCAGTATGCCAATGAGGATCAACAAGATGAAGTGATGAACTAGTTTAAGACATTGATTTAAGGTAACAGAACGGTGAATGAGTATCTGATAAAGTTCACTGAGTTGGCAAGTGTTGCTCTTGGACCAGGTACGAGTGAGAAGTACCGAGTTGCCAAGTTCAGGAGTCATCTGAATCGAAACATTTTCAACAGAATTGGTACCCAAACTTTCCATGCTCATCCTGAGATTGCAGAGGCCATCAAAGAAGGATTAGATTCCAGGAGGAACCAGCAGAGAGGTAATGACAAGAAAGTCACCAGAAGGAACCAAGGACAGTGGTCAGCCCAAGGCACTCCGAACAGTTAGAGCTTAAACAGCAGTGGTTATTCAGGGGGTGGCAAAGGCAGTCTGTATGGAGGATGTTTCATTTGTGGCCAGCAAGGTCATCGAAAGAAGGAGTGTCCCAACTGTCTACAGAAATCTCCTCTTTCTGTGGGAGGAACGTAGAGGAGCCAGTCCAGTTCTGTTTCTTATCAGAACACTTAAGCAAGGCCATAATAGTCACAGGGTATTTCACAAACTTTTACTTCCCTTCAGCCTTATCAGCATCAGTATCACCCTCAGGGTTTTACTCAAAGTTTTCTGACTCCTCAAGCCTAAAGGAGTCAAGGTGGGCACAAATATGGCAGTAGTAGTCCGAGATCCAGCAGTAGCCGTCCGGGCTAGGGAAGAAGCAACAAGGGGGAAGAGAAGGTGATTGGACAAACCTATGCTTTTACTAGAGCAGATGACACTCAGGATCGTATCAGCCGAGGTGTTGTTGACAGTATAATCCTTCTTTCACTCTCTTGGGCACATGTTTTGTTTGATACTGGTGCATCTTATTCATTCATTTGCTCAACTATTGGGGTTAGAATTTTCTGATTTGGATTATATATTGACGTTGGGTACACCTTTGGGAAGAGTAGCTGATGTGTCTAGCATGTGTAAGTCTTGTCAGGTTGTGGTTGGTGATAGGAACTTCTTCCTGATTTGATTATATTTCCAATAGGATAGTATGACATGATACTCAGTATGGATTGGTTGTTGAAATATCGAGCCATTGTAGACTGTCATAAAAAGCGGGTGACTTTTTTTCCTAGTGATGGGCAACCTATTGTTTATCAGGCTAGGATGAGTCTGTTGAAGCCTAGTCCTATTCTGAAAGCGTGCATGGGTGGAAGGAATAAACTCGAGTGTTATGGGAACTTATTTGCCGTTAATGGCAAGGTGAGGATAGACGATCAAAACCTATGGTTTCTGGTGGTTAGTGAGTATTCAGAGGTATTTCCTGAAGACTTACTGGAGTTACCACCAGATAGAGAGATCAAGTTCTACAGTGAACTAATTCCTGGAGCTCAGCTAGTTTCTATTCCAGCCTATTGCATGGCTCCTGCTAAGATAGAAGAGTTGAGAGAATAGTTGGACGATATACTTTCCAAAGGCTTTATTCACAGTAGCACTTCTCCTTAGGGTGCCCCTATTTTGTTTGCGAAGAAAGATAATGGTTCGTTGAGACTCTGTGTAGACTACAGGAAGTTGAATCAGTTGACAGTGAAGAATAAAAATCCTTTGCCTAGGATAGACGAGTTATTTGATCAACTTGGTGGCTCAAGGTTCTTCTCCAAAATCGATTTGAGATATAACTATCATCAGTTAAAGATAAGGGAGGATGATATACCTAAGACAACATTCAGAAGTCGATATGGTCATTTTGAGTTTCTAGTGATGCCATTTGATTTGACGAATGCTCCCGCAGCATTTATGGATCTCATGAATCGGGGCTTCAGGCCGTTTTTGGACCATTTTATAGTTGTATTCATTGACGACATCCTGGAGTATTCCAAGACTCGAGAAGAACATGTTGAACATTTGAGGATAGTACTTAAAACCTTGAGAGATCATTGGTTGTATGCCAAGAAATTGAAGTGTGACTTTTGGATGTCAAAAGTGAAGTTCTTAGGGCATGTGATTTCTCATAAAAGTATTTCAATAGATCCCACTAAGATAGAAGCTGTTCTAGAGTGGGAGAGACCGAGAAATGTGATAAAAGTATGGAGTTTCCTTGGTTTGGTAGGCTACTATCACCGTTTTGTACAAGAGTTTTCAAGGATCACCTTGCCCTTGACGAAGTTTACCAGGAAGGATGCCAAGTTTGTTTGGGATCATGAAAGTGAAGAAGTTTTTGTCAGGTTGAAGTAGAGCTTGACCACCATAACAGTTCTTATTGTTCTTGACAGTAGTGAACCTTATGTGGTATATACCGATACTTCAAAGACAGGTTTGGGATGTGTCTTGATGCAGAAAGGTCAGGTTGTGACTTATGCTTCTCGTCAATTGAAGCCACATGAGAGAAATTATCCCACCCATGATCTAGAGCTTGTAGTAGTGATCTTTGCTTTGAAGATTTGGCGATGTTACTTGTATGGTGTGAAGTTCGACATATTTTCCAATTATAAGAGTTTGAAGTATCTCTTTATTCAGAAGGATCTGAACTTGAGATAGCGAAGATAGGTTGAGTATTTGGAAGAATATGACTTCGACCTACAATATCATCCTAATAAGGCTAATGCTGTAGCTGATGCACTGAGTAGGAAGTCTCATGGTGTACTAGCTACACTAGTGTTTGAAGATTGGAGGAACTCAGTTACGATTGATGACTACAACTTGCACTACTTCGAGAATGAAAGCGTTGCTTGCCTGAGCAACATTGTGATTTCACCATCACTTCTCCAGACTGTCTAATGGAGTCAGTGGCAAGACAGGATATTGAGAATAATCTGGAATTGGCTTCAGAAGGGTACACAGTTAGATGGTTGGAGCATTAACAGAGAAGGGTTTTGCTTTTTAGTGGGAAGTTAGTTATAGCTAATGACCCTAATCTTCGAGAAATCATTCTAACTGAGGCTCCCAAATCAAGGTTCATCATACATCCAAGTAATGATAAGATGTACCGAGACTTGAAGAGGCAGTATTGGTGGAAAGGGATGAAGAAGGATATAGCTACCTTTGTGGCTAAGTGTTTGACTTGTCAGCAAGTTAAGGCTGAACACCAGAGGCCAGTTAGGTTACTTCAGCCGTTGCCAATTCCGGAATGGAAGTGGGACAAGATCACGATAGACTTCGTGACCTATTTGCCAAAGACCTTGAGGAAGAATGACGCAGTTTGGGTGGAAGTCAACCAGTTGACGAAGAGTGCTCACTTTATACCAATCCGGATGGACTACTCACTTACTAAGCTCAGTAGACTGTATGTGGAGAACATCATACGCTTACATGGCATGCTTTTAAGCATAGTCTCTGATATAGATCCAAGATTCACTTCTAAGTTTTGGAGAGCCTTGCAGAAAGTGTTGGGTATACAGTTGGATATCAGTACGGCTCACCATCCGGAGTTAGATGGTCAGTCTGAAAGGACCATTCAGATTCTAGAGGACATGCTACATTGTTGCATACTGGACTTTGGTGGAAACTGGGATGATCATCTTTCTTTGGTGGAATTTTCTTATAATAACAGTTACCAGACCAGTGTGGGTATGGCTCCATATGAAGTGTTGTAAGGGAGGCTGTGTAGGTCGCCTTTGTGTTGGGTAGAACCCGAAGAGCGTGTTACTCTTGGGCCTAAAATGATTAAGGAGACCACTGAAAAGATCAAGGATATCTGGGAGAGCTTTGTAGAAAGCGTTGGGTATGCAGTTGGATATCAATACGGCTCACCATCCGGAGTTAGATGGTCAGTCTGAAAAGACCATTCAGATTCTAGAGGACATGCTATGTTGTTGCATACTGGACTTTGGTGGAAACTGGGATGATCATCTTTCTTTGGTGGAATTTTCTTATAATAACAGTTACCAGACCAGTGTGGGTGTGGCTCCATATAAAGTGTTGTATGGGAGGCTGTGTAGGTCACCTTTGTGTTGGGTAGAACCCGAAGAGCGTGTTACTCTTGGGCCTAAACTGATTGAGGAGACTACTAAGAAGATCAAGGGTATCTGGGAGAGACTCAAGGAGATTCAAAGTCGACAGAAGAGTTATGCTGTCCCGAAGAGGCGTGAGGTAGAGTTCGATACTAGTGATTTCGTATTCTTGAAAGTGACTACAAGGCATGGTGTGACAAGATTTGGGGTTGCGGGTAAGCTAGCTCCAAGGTATATTGGTCCTTTTGAGATCACTGAGAGAATTAGACCAGTGGCGTATCGCTTGAATCTACCTGCACAGTTGGTCACGTGCATAACGTGTTTCATGTATTGATGTTGAAGAAGTACACGTCGGACCCATCTCATGTTGTCCAGTACGTGCATATACCGATCCAAGAAAATGCGTCCTATGAAGAGTAGCTTGTTCATTTGTTGGCTAGAGAGTTGAAGGTGCTTCACAACATAGAGATTTCACTTGTCAAGGTGCTTTAGGAACATCACAAAGAAGACGAGGCTACTTGAGAACTCGAGACGGAGATGTACGAGAAGTACCCTCATTTGTTTAACCTTCAGTCAGAAGTTGTATTGTGAGGTAACCTTGACTTGTATTTTGAATTTTGGGATGAAATTCTTTTAAGGAGGGGAGGATGTAAAAACCCAGATTTTTGGGAGGGTAATTTGGAAATTTTATCAATTTTCTAGATATTATAATAGAGGGATTAATTTGCAAAAAAAAATTGTAGAAGGACTAAATTAAAAAATTTGGGGGATGAAATTGATAAAGATTTGGGAACCGAGGACTATAGTACAATTTTTAAAAAAATTGCACAATTTCGACCACTCACGTGGGCTCTCCCTCCCACTCACTTTCTCTCTCTCTTCCCCGACATCTCCTTCGTTCTCTCTCTGTTCACTCTCAGCCGAAGGACCTACGAGGGTTGTGCCACCACCCAGGTCACCGTCTGGCCTGCCAACCACCCGGCGCAAGCTCGTCATGCCGCCAGGAAGCTCCGCTGACCGTCGCCAGCAGCTGCCGAAGCTGTTGTTGCCGGAGAAAACAAAGTGGACCGTATCAGATTTCTCATCATCGGCGATGATTCTGGCCACCATTTGACCTCTAACTGGACTCGTTGGATTCGTCTCGTTGAGAAGAAACTCAAGTTATACATATCTTAACCCCATAATGCCTAAATCGAAAGTTACCATTTTTGGAATATTTTGAGCTTGAGTTGACTTATTGATCCAGCCATTGGATCGTGTTTTTGTTATAATTTTTGGATTATACTTGGAAAATGGGAAAGTTTGATATATATATATATATTGTCTATGATTGATGATCGGCAGGAAAATCGAAATCGAACGGCTAAGATTTACCTCGATTTGCATGCTACCGGTTCAGTGTGGGCCTAAACCCAAATTGGACAAGTTATGTGTCTAACCTAGCTATTTTGGGTGCTAGAAATTCAGTGAAGAAGTCCGCTTGTAGAATTAAAGCTTCGTTGAGAAGTTAGTTTTTCACAAGAGGACGACCGAGAGCTTGGAATTAGTTCCCGACCCTCCGGATAATTGTGGACAATGCCTTGAGGATTCAATAGTGTGGTATTGCTATTCTTGTAAGGTAGCGATTCGATTACCTTCGTTTTATACTATTTTCGAATAAAACTTATTTTTTGCAACATATGAGAACAAATGTGATTTTTGGTTTTCTTGAACATATGTGATGGACTGTGATAGTATGATATACATATATAAACTGTATTACTCTGAGGATTTTCTAAGTGCAGGTTATTTTGGATATATCAAAATAGGGCTGTTGTGCTGCCCGTTTTTCTACAAAAACCTAATATTCTTATTTTATCGAAAAACCAGAGTACGATTATTTTCACACTTTAGTTATGTATTGCACATGTCATAGGATCATATATGAGCACCATGTTAGCATTGTGGGTTTATAGTATGGCGCTGTGCGCCCCACCGTCGATGTAGAGTCTGTAAAACTACGTGGGGTTTTATTACTTCTGATTACCTCCCTATTTGGCAGGCGTAGGCAATTCGATTGCCCCTCCAGATTTGGTAGGCGACACATGGATGTCTCCTCCATGTATAGGCTTAGGTGTTAGGCAAGCTGTTAAGTACACTTAGTTCTATCATCTTGGGTTTCCACAGATGAGAGAATGTGATCTCATGGATATGGATTGATTTGTATCATGTGCATCTGAATTGAAAGGTTTTGATTATACAAATTTATTTATACATATACGTGACGATTTCTGATTTTAGATTATCATATATGTATGTATTGGATTTAAACTAACTATGCAACAGCTTTCCATCATTAAAATATTTTCGATCGAGATAACTATTTTTCCCTACTAGGCATTTTATGCTCACTCACTTCCTCCCTTTCTCAGGTAGTATCCAGTACGATCTTAGAGATAAAGAGGATTAAAAGGCCATCGAGATTGTAGTTCGTTATCTTGGTACTGCTTTAAGCGTGCTGTTACAGTATTTAGATTGTTTGAGTTTTGTTTTAGTATTAAACTAAGATTACTACTTTTTATTTTGTCTGTGAACTCATGTATGTCATTCTGATGTCTGAATATATATTTGATTTGCGTTCTTTTCGGTATTTATTCGATCTATGTTTAATGGTATATACGAACTGTGAAAGAGGTTCACGGGATGGAATTTGAAATATTTTATTTTATTTAAAATGAACTCTTTTATAAAACTAAAACTTTTTAGGCATTATCAAATAAATCAAGAAATTTCTCATCTTTGCGAAATTCCCCTTCTGCTACTAACCCGAGTTTTGGGTTGTGATATTGTGTGTGTATGTGTATCTAATAGCCCGTAATTTAGTATCCTAGTTTCTAGAGTATTCTTATATTTACTAGATAGTATAATTAATTAAGTCATTAGAGGTTGGATAGAGTATTCTTACACAATCTAGAATCATCTTTGAAATAGTATAAATAGAATGTTCATTCCCCTATTTACATCAAGTTAAAAAGAAACAAAACAAGTAGTAATACAAGTTCTTCTCTTCCACCAAAATTTTTTCTAGTTTCTCCCTTAGCTTCTCTAGCCTTTCTGTTGGAGCGGTTTCTCACCAGTCGTCCACTGTCTCCTATTGCTGACGCTGGATTCTCCAACTGTTCACGTATCCTTACTGTCTCAAAGCTCTCTGAACTCTAAGCAAGATCGGAGAGGCGGGGGTGGCTACCTGCAAAGACTCTCCGATGCTTAAGTCAGTGGTTTATCTTTGTGTTTGGTAGCAAGGA
>JXTB01000427.1:290610-364894 GCA_002914805.1 Parasponia andersonii
CCTCCACTCTTATCGAAACCAAATCCGGGAGAAGAACTATACCTATATCTCGCTGTTTCTAAGTATGCGACGAGTGCCGCATTAATTCGCGAGGAGTCAAATATTCAGCGACCTGTGTATTATGTGAGTAAGAGATTACTTGATGCTGAAACCAGGTATCCAGAGATGGAAAAATTGGCGCTGGCGCTTGTCATTGCATCAAGAAAGCTTCGACCTTACTTCTATGCTCACTCCATTCGAGTTTTCACGAATTTCCCGTTGAGACAGGTCTTACAGAAACCTGAGACGTCAGGGCGGCTGCTTAAGTGGGCTGTTGAATTGAGTCAATTTGACATCAATTTTCAACCTCGCACTGCTATAAAGGGGCAAGCCCTCGCAGATTTTATCGCATAATTTACATACGACGTCAATCTTCCCACGGGAGCACTTGAGAAACCTGTTTTAGATGTATCAAAATTATGGAAGTTTTATGTGGACGGGTCATCGAATGAGAATGGAGCAGGTGCGGGCATAGTTTTAATCAGTCCTGAAGGGCACAATATTCATTATGCGCTTCGCTTCAAATTCTCAGCTTCAAATAATGAAGCCGAATACGAAGCACTGATAGCTGGCCTAAAGCTCGCACAAGAAATAAAGGTCGAGGCAATCGAGGTGTACAGTGACTCCCAGCTGGTCGTCTGTCAGGTTAAGGGTGATTATCAAGCAAGAGAAGAGAAGATGATGGCTTATTTGAAGAAGATGCAGCAGTTGTTCTTAACGTTCGACGCATATGACATACAACTTCTTCCTCGTATTAAAAACACCCAGGCAGATGCACTCGCTAAGCTCGCTTCGACAAAGGATGCAGAATTATTAAAAGTAGTTCCAGTTGAATTTCTTATCTCACCGAGCATCGAGGTTGAACCCTAAGTAATTATGCCGGTTGATGAGGAACCATCGTGGATGGATCCCATAATTCGATATATACAAAGCGGCGATCTCCCTAAAGATAAAGACGATGCAAGGCGGCTTCGAATGAAAGCGGCTCGCTATATCATTCAGGATGAGCAACTTTATCGAAGGAGTTTCAGCTCGCCATTATTATTGTGTGTCAATGATCAAAAAGCACGCTACATTATGAGGGAAATCCACGAAGAAATATGTGGGAATCATTCTGGGGGGCAAGCGCTCGCGAATAAGATTCTTCGACAGGGGTATTTTTGGCTAACTATGAAGAAGGATACATTGGAATTTGCTAGGAAATGCGATAAATGTCAGCGATTTGCGACCATTCCTAGAAAACCACATGTACCTTTAACTTCAATGACTAGTCCATGGCCATTTGCTGTGTGGGGAATTGATATTATCGGGATGCTTCCATTAGCGCGAGGTGGTTTGAAGTATGCGGTGGTCGCAGTCGATTACTTTACAAAATGGACGGAAGCCGAAGCCTTGAGCACCATCTCTGCGAAGAAAATGATAGATTTCGTTTATAAATCTATAATCTGTCGTTATGGAATACCACATACCATAATTTCTGATAATGGAAAGCAATTCGATTGTGACGAGTTCCGCGACTTCTGTAATAACTTGGGCATCAAAAAGAGCTTCTCCGCCATTGTTCATCCACAGGCCAATGGGCAGGACGAAGCGATAAACAAAATACTCAAGCAAAATATAAAGACAAAGCGGAGGAGCATAAAGGAGCTTGGCCAGAAGTACTTCCAGAAGTATTATGGGCTTATCGCACCACGCAACGAACTACTACAGGAGAAAGTCCATTCTCATTGGCTTATGGATATGAAGCGATGATCCCTGTTGAAATTGGTGCAGGCTCCCTGAGGCGATGTATTTATGAGCAAAAACAGAATGATGTATTGCTGAGAGTTGAACTCGATCTTTTAGAAGAGCGGCGTGAACAATCTCAGCTCCGCATTGCATCATACCAATGGTGCACTGCTCGATATTATAATTCCAAAGTTAAGGGTAGACATTTTGAAGTTGGAGATCTTATCCTTCGACGAGTTCTACCCAATAATAGAGAGCATGGTGCTGGTGTGTTCGGTCCCTCTTGAGAAGGCCCTTATGTTATTAATAATGTCATTCGACCTGGAACATATAATTTAGCTCGCATCGGTGGACAAAAGGTCGAGCATGCCTAGAATGCTGAACAGCTTCGTCGTTATTATCAATGATTCTTCATGATGTCTTCAACAGCCTATTGTATCTTCTTCGTTAATATTCAATAATACTTCGGCTATTACTTCAGCTCGGTTATTCTTCATTTATAGTTTTATGGCAGTTTTCGGATACCATAAAACTCGGGGGGCAGTGGGATCAGAATTTTATCTCCTACTGGTTTCCTGAGGGACTATGCAAACGTCCATTTAGAGGAGACAGGGTTTTAGATCGTCGAAGT
Source organism: Parasponia andersonii (assembly GCA_002914805.1). NCBI lineage: Eukaryota > Viridiplantae > Streptophyta > Magnoliopsida > Rosales > Cannabaceae > Trema > Trema andersonii. The sequence continues at coordinate 293,009 of JXTB01000427.1, forward strand.
ATCTAAATCTCAGATCATCGATGTGTCTGAATCTCCTTAAAATCCTAGGATTTTCTCCTTGCTTCATGCCTCAGCATGTCGTATTACGCAATTTCCCTCCTCGAACAGAAAAGTAACTAAGCAAAATGTTCGTTGTTCGAAGTGATATATTGCTATGTTTTATTTTGACATGGAACTTTTGAAATACAGTTAGAGTTTGCATCACTCGTATTAACTATTTTCTTAAGCGACCTAACCTATCCTAACACTTAAAACTCGTTTTAAGTTAGTCGGATTTAAATCACTAAAAGCGTACTGATCGATCACTTGTGATTGACTACTTAGTTAAAATTACTATCGTTTCTTGTCGTTACTTTGCGGAGCATATAAGGAAGGAAAAATATTTATTAAAACAAAAGAAATCGTCCATACAGAAAGGGGACAAAGCCCGCATTATTTAAAAAACAAAAAAAGAAGACCACTTCATGAGGAAGGGCTCGCACCGTCATCACCAGTCTTGGTCGTGTCCTCCTTCCAGCTTTGCACAAGTTCGACCACATCCTCGCCAAGGATGGAGAAGTCAAAGTCCGGATGCTCGCAGAATATGTTGAAGATGATGGTCGACAAGGCGATATCGCTAGCCTTATCTTCGAGTTCTTTGACCTCGGTCGCTTTGAACTCTTCGATGGCTTTGTGAACCGCCTCGGTGGTTGCTTCTCTCGTACGGTCCGGATACTCAGAAACGACCTTCTCGAGCTCTTTGACTTTCTCCTCGAGATTTTCCTTGGCGAGTTTCTCCTTGTTTAGGTCCTCGAGCATCTGCTGCTTCTCAGAGTGGAAGTTTGCTCTCTCCTCCTCCCAAGCCTTTTCCGAGTTCTCGAATGCTTGAGTTATTTCATCGACTTTCTCAGCTTTCTCTAAGCATTCGAGAACTGGATCGTGCATCAGGACAGCAGCAGCCGCAGTCTAAAAAAAAAATATGTAAATTTCCAAAACATCAAGAGTATTCGTGAAGAGAAGATTGAGAAGCTTACATTGGCCAGCATCCTCATTGCAGATCCGAAAGCGATCTTGGCAGAACGTCGCTTCATTCGCTCCCAACCTTCTTCAAATGTGAAGCGGTTGATGAAGGCTGCGCTCATACCAGCCTTCTCTGGTAATTGGTTAAGGAGTGCGAAGAGCTCGTCGCCTTTGTCTGCCAAGGTCGGGTCCGAAGAGGTGGCAGCCTCAGTAGGGGGTTCAGGAGTGCTCGCTGGCTGAGTAGATTGTGGAGGGGGCGAGCTCGCTGGGACGTCCTCGAAAGCGACTTTTGTCTTCTTCGAGCCGTCGACCTTCTCCTTCCCTTTTGATGGCAGCGTACTCTCGGGTGTTTTGTTTTTTGCCATTGACCCGAGAGTTGATGGAGGAGCTCGCAGACCGCTTCCAATGACCATTTCTGTACAGAATGTTAGTGAGCAAGGAAAGAAACATAATATAAAGGTAATTAGAATGAGTGTGTGATTACCTTCTTCCTGTGGAGCTGGTTGAGGAGCTGGTGGGGACACGGTCTCTGGAGATGAGGGCTCTGAGCGAGGTGGTATGGCCGGTGCCTTTCTTTTTCTGATCCTGGAGGACGAGGCACCTAAGTCCGTCTTCTTCCTGGGCTTCTTCTTCGAGCTCGCTGGTCTGGAGGAGATAACCGGGGGGTCTGGGAACGCGGCACCCTTCGGAATCAGACCGCAAGCGACTAGGTTCTTCGTTGTGCCTAGTACCTTCCAGTTAAATTCTTCAACTGGAAGGTCGTAGATCTGATATACTCTTCCGAGCTGATCCCTGGAGAGTCTGGGTCGATCCCTATTATCTGCGATGACAGTGAAATGCGATCAGTATGAGAATAAATATATAAACAAGGCAATAAATTGGAAGACTACCTACCGGGATTTTGAAAGAAGCCGTTAGCTATATAGTCAAAATGGAAAAATGGATTTTTCCATTTTTCCATGTTGTTGCGAACCCCGTAGATCATTTTTATTGCTTGATTCAACCACTTGCTCGCATAGAAGAAGCCAAGATCTGACGGATTTGACTTTACTTGATATAACCAAGCAAATTCTTCAGGTGAAGGGGTTTCTAAACCTAGTTTATGGTATAATATATACAAACCTACCATATATCTATAAGTATTATGGGTTAATGGAAAAGGGACGACCTCATAGTAATTGATGATTGATTTTATATACGGATGGAGGGGGAGATGCACGCCGCATTTAAGGACTGCCTCAGAAAAGGAAGCGAGTCCATGAGGGGGTGTGTGTGGACGGTTGAATTCCATTGGTAGACGAAGGGGGATGGCGATCTTGTAGTTGCTCGCAATTATTCTGAGTTTGATCGATGTGCAGCTCATTCAAACGTTGGTACATGACCAGTTTCCCTCTACGTACTGGTAGCCAGAAGAAAATGCGGGAGCATCCCTTATGTGTCTGAGCCATTGATCCTGGGGAAGATCACCTATTCAGGGACTACTTTGTCTTGCCCCTGTTATTTCTATCTCAGGTTCGGGCTCGAGATAATCCTCAAGGTTAATAGAGCTAACACTTGAGTTAGATTCCCCATAAAAGGCATTTCCTTCCCTAAATTCCTCACTACTAGACATCTGAAAAGAAATACGCAGGGATTCAAATATTGAGGATTTCCACTATGCTAGCATTCTGGGTATTCATCCTAAAATTATACTAAACAAACAAGCTCATTCCTAAATGGTCTACGGATTCATCAGAAAGTGTCCGAGCAGTTCATCAGAAAGTGTTCGAGCAGTTCATCAGAAAGCGTTCGAGCAGTTCATCAGTAAATGAACAAGCAGTTCATTGGGAATAAAATAGGGTATCAGATCCTAGAAATTCTTTTCATAGGATCATTTCTAATTGATATCTAGTAATTCTACCCTACAGACTGAAAAAGGAGGAGTATAAAAAATCTCTCGTTTCACTTCGGTGAAATAAGTTTATTCCCAAAGATTGAAGTTATTTTCAAGAATGGAAGAAATAAGAGAAGACATACTGACCTTTCTTCAGAAGAGGAAGGTTTGAGTTGATTCGAAACTTTGTCGGAGAAGAAGCATTGATTTGAGCGAGCAGAGAGGTGAAACGGCGCTAGGGTTCTTTGGAGTTTTGATGTATTCTGAGATAGAAACAGTAAAATGAAAGAGGATGGGATGTTTTCTGATATTTATAACCCAGGTACCGTTAAATCACAACCGTAGATCAGAGAGCTTGAATTTTAAATCTGAAGGCTGAGGATTGCGCGGGATTTGATTCTATCCGAAAAGTTAGGATTATTTAAAATTTGAAAAGATTTGGTTTTAAAAGAGGGACGTTTGATATCATTAGACTTCCTCGAATTTCGCTCTTAGCTACACGTGTTCCGTTCTGACAGAAAAAAAAAGATACGCGTGATCTTGAGAGATGAGATTTGAAATCTGGCGGATCTTCGACTATTCAGACCTCAAGTTTTAAGTTATGACATCACATGTTTAAGGTCGCATGGTAATTGGAAGCTCCATTTCATCCTAAAGAACTAATGGAGCTGGGGAGCAATTATTGTGCGGTCTAAAATCCTAAGGTCGCATAAGGTTTATATGCGACCTCCTCCGTGAAGGTTATATGCGACCTTAGCCGTGAAGGTTATATGCGACCTCCTCCGTGATGGTTATATGCGACCTCTTCCACAGGTTTTGTGCGACCTTCTCCGTGTAGTTTGCCTTGTCAAACAGAAAACCTACAAGAAGAGGGAAACAAGTAAATGCTACGAAGGAAACCTACAAGAAGAGAGAAATAAGTAAATGCTATGAAAGAAACCTACAAGGAAATGGAAACTGAAGTCTCCTATTTGTGATCAACTAGTTATCCATTTTGAATGGTTATCCAATTACATTACCCAATTGTATAGTTACCCGTTTATGTAATTAGGATCCTAGGGACATAAAGTTACCTTTACCTATATAAAGGGGACTCAATGTTCCGAAGGGGATTTAAGGTTTTGGGAATTCCAAGTTTTTAGTATAGCTTTTCAGTCTTTCCAATTTCCAGACGAGATTGTAACCTTGAGTGTTCGTTATTCTTCATAAAATAGTGAGAAAACAGTGGACGTAGGCTCATCTTTTTTGGGACTGAACCACTATAAAATCCTCTCTCTTTATTTGCTTTGATTATTGATTCAATTCACACAAACCACATCTCTTGATTTTTTCTAAATTTATTGTTGATAAAACCTCAATCAACACTTCTCTTATTCATTTTTATTTTAGAATGGCTTGAAAACATTCAAGTGATAACTTCTGCAAGTAAACGATTTTTTTCGTCCTTCCGGAGTGACACAACCAAAAAAAAAGGGAAAAAAAAAAAAAAAAGGAGAGAATTACAAGAATGGTTAAAATCGCGGCAAATGCAAGAAGACAAAGCGGAGCCGAAAAATCGAAATCGGAAGGCGGAACAGTGTCGACGATCCCACGCCCTTAAGTGACGAAACTACCCTCCTATTTTCCAGTATTTAGCCGTTATTAGAAGGGCAATTGTGGAATTAAATAATGTCATGCAATGTATAGACTAGCCATGAGTTCATGCAAAGTTACAACAGATTGATTAGAAACCTCTCTTATTTTCTCAGCTGAAAAAAAAAAAAAAAAAAGCCTTTCTTCTCCTCTCTGTACGAAACCCAGCTTGTCCTAACCCTAACCCTCACTCACCAGAGACGAAAATGGCGATCCTCCCGTGGGACGAGGTCGTCAACATCCTCAGCCGACTACCCGTGAAAGATCTGCTCCGCTACAGGTGCGTGTCAAAGCCGTGGTGCACCCTGATCGACAGCCCTGATTTCATCAAGATGCACCTCGATCACTCCATGGAAACCGACTCCCACCTCAGCCTCATTCGCGCGGGCCACGAGCTTCACTCGGTCGACCTCGACGCTCTGGACTCGGCCGACCTACTCAATCCCCCAGTAAACGAGGGACTCGGGAAAGACATAGTGGGTCACTCCAATGGCTTGCTCGCTCTGACGAACAAGGATTTGGATACGGCTATCTGGAACCCTTCCACTAGGAAGTTCATCAAGGTACCCAGTTCTGATCTTAAAGAGAATCCTGGCGATTTTGAGTTTGGACCCGTCGGATTTGGGTATGACCCTGTAAACGACGACTATAAGTTCTTTAGGATGATACATTATTTTGGGAACAATATTGGCTCATTTCACTCTGAGGTGAATGTTTACAGCCTAAAGTCCAATACTTGGAAGAGGGTTGCTGATTTTCCTTTCCAGGTTAAGTATCGTGCGAATGGCGTCCTTGCTGGAAACTCCTGGCATTGGATGGTGGGGGTACAGTCCCTATCTTGCGCGTACGAAGTAATCGTCGCTTTTGATTTTGTGACTGAGAAATACCGTGAAATTTCTCCGCCGGACAAGAAAAAAGTTGCTAAGGGTATGAGCTATAGCGGGAGAATGAAGGAATTAGGGGGGTGGTTTTGTTTGGTGACCAACTATAGGGTGGGTGAGATGGTGGACCATGTTGAGATCATGGCCTTGAAGAAACATGGTGTTAAGGAGTCCTGGACTAAGCTTTACACGGTGGTGCTGTCTGATGTGACCGGCTCTTTCGAATTTGCAATGCCTCTTGTGTACTTGAAGAGTGCCCATCAGGTTCTTTTCGACCTGGGCGGTGAGAAACTTATGGTGTATGATCTGGAAAGGAAGAGGGTTGAGAGTATGAAGGAGGTTTCTGGTCCCAAATGTTCTATCGAGCTCGTTTATGTGAGAAGTCTCCTTGGAGTTGGTGGAGGTGATGCGGACAAGAAGGAGAAGAAGGCAGGGGAGAATGGGGATAAAAGAGAGAAGGAGAAGCAGAAACCGAGTGGAAAGAAGAGGTAATGCTTACTGATTCTCGTTTTCCTTCTCTTGGATGTACTTTCCTTTATTCGTATTATGTTGCTTAATGTAGATAGAGTTATAGTTTTGTTAAAGAAGATATAAATTTACCTTTGGGGGGTTATGAATTTGCTAGTGGAGCTCTTTCTGATACATGGGTCAAATATTTTCATTAGCTAACTTCAGCAACAAATTCTCATTTTCTAGTTTCCACAAGTAATTAATTGTTCGAAAGCTTAACGTTCAAGTGATTTGTTATTCTATGTGTCTTAATTATATCTTGCTTGGAGTAGGGATGATTTCTTGTCCAAAGGATTTAAACTGGTGTTGTAGATGGAGCTTGAAGAAATGAGGCAGAGGTAAACTGTTAAAAAGTATGTAATATCCTAAGTTCCACGGTCCTCCGTTTCAGAATTATTGCAACATTGATATCGTTCCCTGCTTATTTAATTTATCTTGGTGCCTTTATTTCTTCAGGTTGGTGCGACATGGTGTTAGCTGTGGTTTAGCTGATGTTGTTGTCTATAGCTGGAAGGGGAAAAAGTGAAGTGAAAGGAACTTACAAACTATGTCTAACTTTTGCTATGTCGTATTTGGAATTTATGTATGTTTCTTAGGATTAATCTTTGCATGGTCGTCTTGTTATGTTCATATATACTACTTTTGACTTACATTAACTTGCATCTGTCTAGAATGTTGTGGTAGAGATATTAATACGTTGCTTTTGATGGTTTGTTAATTTGGATGTGTTTGTTTTTTAGTATTAATATTTGAATGACCGTATTGATGGTGTTTAACATTAATCTTTGCAAGGCCGTGTTTTGACGTTGGTCATCTCTTGATGCAAGGTAAAATAGTTGTTAAGATTTATCTTCTTAAGAGGTCATGTTACCGTGTCTACATTCCTGTTAAAGGACATTGACTGTCTTATGTCAAGAATGTTTTGAAAGCAACAGTAAGACGTGACCCAGACGGTTTTGTAGGAATTGCTTCATATGACGAGCTAATTATGTACTGCGAGGGACCATAAGCTGCCACCACACAGCCATTATCTCCAAAGCGTTATAGTCTTGAGCTGAGGCCTCTGCCCCGCAACAAGTATTTACATAGAAACCTATATAGGAAAGACCAACTTGAAAGTAACTAGGCTAATAACGTTCCTTTGGCCAACTATGGATCAGGCCAAGGAATGAGTTCCAATAGCCATAGGTTGAATCTCTGATTGTGCTTGCCCATATTGATGCTCATATTTCCGCTACTCTTTCTATCTTATGTGGTGTTGTATTATTTAATCCCAAGTAAAAGCTTCTAGCTGTATTAGTAAAAATTACTTAGAATTTTTCTTGTGCAATTTAACCGAAACCTAGAATCTCCGAGGAGCATGCAATTTCAATTTCCTTGACTATAGTCAATGACTTGCATTACAACATGACCGAACGAAAGGGAGAAAGAGAAATGGGGGCAGGCAGAAATGGGTTAGTAAAATACTAATTTTATCTTGCTTTAGTCACAGGCCAAGAAAATATATGATATTAACTCAGTTTAGAGCGAGAGAGAACTTAAGCTGACTGTTAGTGAGTTTACTTATGTGAGTTATGTCAACTCCCTTTGTCTCATTGGCTCTGACGTGGCATTGGAGACCCCAATATCGTATATAAATGAAACCGAATTTGGAAATCAAATCAATCATATTGGTTATTGAATGTTGATCACAAAAGAAGCTCTAATTGGAGAATTTGCATTGACTTTTTGTTCGTCTTGTTATCCTTAATTCAGAAATAAATTCTTCCGTTCCTGTAGGATTTTCTCTATTATTTTTAAATACTACTTAGTATATCTTTGATTATTCCAAAATAACCCTTATGATTAGATTTCTATTTTCCTTTTTCCGCCCACTTACTCATCTTTTTCTTTAGCAGACTCATTATCGGATTAAAAATAAAGAAATCTGTAATAAGAAAACACTAAAGTAAAAACTTCATATATAAGAAATAAATAAATAAATCCACAACAGCATAAATCCAAAATAAATTATCAAAACTATGTTCTTCACTAACAACAATATCCAATAAATTCATAATAGATAAACCCAAATTAGTTTTACTTTTATTCATGTGTTATCCACACAAAGGGAAAAAGTAAGCCTAGAAAATTTCATATGAGAAAACTTCTAAAGAAGAAAATAAGAAATGGTATTCCTGATTCAAATCCAAAGAATATAGATCATCTTTATTTTCCAATAAATCATATTCATAATTATGAATTTTTTTAGAGCAGTGTGTAAAAAAATTTTATTTTAAAAGAGACATATTTGGAGAATTTGTTTTGTACTTAAAAATAATTTTATTTAAGGTTATTTTGGTAATAAAAGAAATCATTGAAACAAAGTGTGGGAAAAGTAAATAGAGGGTGGCAATAGAGCCACTTTTTTCTGTATCATGATTTTTATAATCATGTTGTTAGAGTTTCCTCAATGTATTAAGATATTCTTAGACCAACAGGATGTTATAGTATTTGAAGCACCCAAGAGTGGTAATATCTCAAGTGGACGAGATATAAATAAACAAAATACTCTTAAAAGTCACAGTGATATTTATTGGGGATCTCATTATGGTATTTTGCTAAGCTTGATTAATATGTTCTCTTCTATAATTGATATTCTTGAGATGATTGAAGATGCTAGAACAAACTATGATCAAAGAAATGACGCTAGTATTCTATTGAAATCGATACTATCACTTAATATTGAAATCGATACTATCACTTAATTTTATGTTCATTTTATATTTGATGAGAACGCTATTTAGAATGACAAATGAATTGTCAAAAGTATTATAAAGGAAAGATCAAGATATTGGGATTACTATGAATTTGATCAAATTATGAAAGCAACAACTACAAATGATAAGGGATGACCGATAGGATCCTACATTTTGTGAAAAACAAAATATAGTTGTTCCTAATATAGATGATACTTTTTCTTGATCAAAGTCGATCACGATGTAAAGCTCAGGAGAACTCGAATTTACATTACTTTTGTGCCAAGTTATTTATTCTATCATTAATATGCAACTTTAAAAGTTAATTGAATGGTCGTTTCGACAGAATAAATGGAATGAGTGACCAATGAATAAATAACAAGTTACTTATTTATATTGAGAAAGATATCTTTAATAGTGTTGATAATAAACTCGTTGTAAAATCTTTTTTAAGGAATAAAAAAGGAATAAAAATGCGTCGAGTACAATTGTAAGACTTGTCATTATTTTTAATTATTTTTTGAATTATAATTACAAACCAGTCCCCCTAATAAGAAATCATGGCTCGGCCATCCCCAAGGACAATAGAGTTATCAGCCTTTCAACTATGAGACTATTGCTTTGTTTCTTCTTATTTGCTTAACGTCTAGTTGGAAATGAAATAAGGAAAAACAAATGTCGGAGACTCATTTGTCTCTTGCTTGAATATGCCAACGAGCTAATTTTTTTCAAAATTAGACTTTTGTCCCATAATTTCGGTTATTTCTAAAAAACGTTATTATGTTTTTATGTCAATATGCATTTATATTTGTTTTCTAATTTGTTCCCACTTAATCTTTGATTTATTTTTCTCCTTTTTTTTGTTTTTCCTTTCTCAAAATGCTAGTGTCCTTGGTTTGCACTCTCATTTTCATTTGTTGTACTTTTATCTTTACTAATTTATATTTAAATTTTACTTGTTTCCCGAGATCTATGTACTTCAATAAACAAGATTAGCAGTTGAGTCACTGAAATTTAGGTTTATCATTCAAATGGTACGGAATTTACTGAGAAATAAATTTTGGTGCAAGTGGCAATGATATTATCATATAACATTTTGAAAATATGATAACTTGCGGAAGACAATTGTACTATGTTGACCGAGATTCAATAGACTGATAATATTGCAATTAAAATTAAAGTCCTCCTAGGTGCTTGTTATATAAAATTTTGCTTTTATTATTCTCCACTAGAATAAAGTTTAGGACCTGTCACAAGATGAATCCAAAAATGAGCCGATACATTCAATGGATATTGACACTATTATTTATAATTCAAAGGGTGAAATAACGAGTATTTTTCAAAAGAGTTAATTGTAAAAAAAAAATACCAAGAAGTTTAGCAGTTCTACAACTTATTCTATATTATAGTTTTTGTAAAAGAATTAAAAAAATATAAAAGAAATCATATTTTGAAATTTAAAAATTTTTTACATTCCTTTCATATTTTGCCCAATTTAAACAAGAATGACATAATTTAAGACTGGATTCACAATTTTTTGGGAATAAATTCATCAAAATATGTATAGAGGGCACATATTTTTGAATTTCAAAATCTGAACATATTTTATTACAGAAACCAAAACAAATAGTTTAAATTGTAAAAAGTGTGAATTGAAAAAAAAAATATCCTAAGGTTTAAACATTCATTAATATAAATCCTAAAGTTTGGATTCCATAAAATAATATCTTGAGGTTAAAAATTTCTAAAAATTGATACATCGAGTTGACTTTTTGAATAACTTTAACAAATAAAAGACAATAATGCCATCAAAATTAAGGAGAATAATAATTACTAATCCAATTTTAATAAATGATATTATTATTTTTTCTTACTAGAAATGGTCAAAAAAATCAACACATGGTATCAATTTTCGCAAATTCTTAATCTCATAGTATTATTTTGCAAAATTCAAATTTTAGTATTTAACCTCAAGGTATTTTTTTTTTTTTGTAATTCATCCTTGCAAAAAGAACAAACTTCAAGATTTTTTTTTTAAGTTAACCCTTATCAAAAAGCAAGCTTGCATTTTTTGCTGAAGAATACAAATGCTAAGACCTTGTGTTTTTTCCTATATGTTCAAAATGTTGGCTCGAATTTTTTATTTTGTGAAGTAAGATATATTTTGACATCAATTCAACACTTATTAGGCTTGTCTGGCATAGTTTCCAAAAATATTTTAGGAATAAAATATTTTTAGATTCTGGATGAATTTTCAGATAATCTTCTTTTATTTAAAATATAGTTTAAAGCAAGTATAAACCTACTATCTTTTCTACGATGGAAGATTATCTCAAACAGTCCGATTAATGACTTATTCAGTCATTTTATGGTTTGGTCAATTGGTATACTGAAAGTATGTAATTTAATTATGTATATTGTGAAATTACTAAAATTGTAAATTATTTAGCTAGGTTTGCATTGAAGAATAATTTTTTTTTTTTTTTTTTGACTTTAGAAGAGTGAAGATTCAAATTGAGACTCTCCACGTTGGGAGATGTGTGATTACCACTAGCCACTAGGATGGATCAAGTTGCATTGAAGGATGAACTTTTAAAATTATAATTTGGTGTATGGTAACATATTTATTTTAGGGAAAAGCTATTATAGGACCTTAGTTTTGCCCCTACCATCCCGTTATACATGGACTCAAATGAATCCAATGGCTACGGGTACCGCAATATTGTGTAACTAGAGATAGGATGAGATTTATTGAATTCTCCCTCCCTAAATAGAACAAAACGAGAGACTCAAAATTTTCCCAAAGAGCCTTTAAGATGCAAATCTGATTTTTTTTTTTTTTTAATCTTTACCGGAGTCCAAGACCCACAAGGCTGAAGATGAAGTGAATCGAATTTAGTTACCTTTTTTGTTATTTGTAAATGATAATTAACTCCAAAGAAGAATCACGTCGATTCTTTATCTTCTTCAACTAACCAGAAATTACATCTAGAAGATGGAGAAACATTGTATCGTTATTTTAATATGGATATGTTTAGAAGTAAGGCAAGATAAGTAAGCTTTTTACATTTTTATTTTTTATTTTTTCATGTTCTTCTTGTTTTGATTTGGGATTTTTTTTCCTATTGACTCAAAAAAATATTCAATACTCATATCTGAATTGGCCTTTTCCTCATATTTTTTTTTCTTTTCATTAGAGAGGCAATATATCCAAGCGTAGGTAGATCAACTTAAAATTTTAGACAAACTAGAGAAAGAGAGTGTTGGCGGAGGTTTTGTCAACAATTAATTTAGGAAATTATAAGATTTGGCTTGTGTGTGAAAATGATTGATAAATCAAAACAAGTAAAGAGACAAGAATTTTATAGTGGTTTAATCCCAAAAAAGATGAGCCTACGTCTATTATTTTTCACTATTTTCTGGAGAATTATAAGAGTTTTATTAAGTCTCAAGGTCGGAATTCCAAGAGCAAAAATACAAAGTGTCATCCAGAACCCCCTCACAGCAACACTGAGCTCCTCTTATATAGGTGAAGGTAGCTCAATGTTTCCTAATTGTGAAAATGGGTAAGTGTGTAATCAGAAAATACAATTTGAGTAACAATATAATTGAGTAATAACTTAAATGGAACGATTGGTCGATCTTCATTCAGAAACTTTGTTTTCTTTTTTTTGTAGATTACTCACTTAATGAAGCTTGATCTAGTTTCATTTTCATACTAGTCGCACTTAACTCATTCAGAAGAAGTCACACTTTGATCGGAAAAATTCTCATGTGACCTGACGCGTCTAACTTGGTCGCTAACTTTCCCTTTTTAGCATTGACCAACATATAGGTTTTTGACCTCACAACAATTGTCCCCCAACTCCATTAGTTCTTTAGGACAAAATGGTGCTTCCTTCTCTGATAAGTGCGAGCTTAAAAATGTGATATTATGATATAATCTTGAAATCTTTGAAAAGTCACCAGATCTCAAATCCTATCTTTTCAGAACCACGCGTACTTTTTCCTAACAGACGCAACCCCGTGTCACCTTTTATTAGAAGAATAGTAAAACTCGAGGAGACTTTTCTGTTTTTCAAGCAGACGCGATGATAGTGATGACACCAGCTGTTATCTCAAATCGAGACGTTTCAAATTTTGAAAAAATACTCATTTGATTTCAAAAATTAACCCCTGCATGATTTTCAGCCATTAGATCCGAAAATTAAATGCCTTTATCTATGGCTGTGATTTGATGATGCTTGAAATATATATATACAACAAATCCATCCGCCTCTTCTTCAAAGCTTCGAACCCTATTGCCTCCTTTTCCTCTTTCACTTCTTCTGAAATCCGAAACGTCCATAAGACAAATCCTCTCGGTGCCCCTACTCTCTTTTCAGTTCGCACAAATTCATCATCTTCTCTGACAATGTCATCACTAAAATCATTTAGGCAACATCTCGGTTTTTTAGTCTCCCAAAAAAGGTTAGCATACATTCTCTTCTTATTTATAGAATCATTGTTCTTAGATTTTCATATGACCAGAGAACTCTTATCTATGAATCATAGAGCTCATTTTTTAGAAATAAAAGTTGAACCGTAGAATCATGAATGACCTGAACATAAACCCATCCCTATATTCAGATGAACTAAAAAATGGGCATATCTCAGAATCTCCCCATGAATTTATCGAATAGTACCTTAAGATGATTGATAGATGAACCCATAGGAGAAACCCAAGATCTGAAGTCTTGACATTTGAAGACCAAAACCAATTGAGTGACGAATTACTAAAGAGTTACTCGAATAATTTTTTGACGAATCCATATATAGATTAGAATAAATTTGATGAACAACTTATTGTCGATGCAATCCTAGGAATTGTGGCCCCAAATTACTCGCATATAGCAAGGATACCTGATACTTACATACATCCCATATTTATTCTTTCAGATGTCTAGTAGTGAGGAACTTAGGGCGGGAATACATTCTCAGGAGAATCATCCAATATAAGCATTAGCTCTATAAATCTCAAAGACTATCTTGAGCCACAACCTGTAGTAGAAATAACCGGGACTAGGCAAAGTAATCCTCGCATAGGCGACCTCCTTCAAGACCAATGGCCTCAGCATATTACGGACGCCCCTGCATTCGCAATTGGTTATAACTATATAGAGGAAGATTGGTCATGTACCAATATAAAGACGAGCTGTACAACAAACAAGCTCGAAAAAATCATATGCAACTACAAAATCGACGTCCTCTTCGCCTACTTACAGAGTTCAATCGACCACACACACCTCCTCGCGGAACCGTCTTATCCTCAGAAATAGTTCTCAGATGTGGTGTCCACCTCCCACTTCATCTATATATAAAATCAATCGTCGATTATTATGGAGTTGTCCTCTTTCAACTAACCCCAAATACATATAGATATATGGTAGGTTTGTACATACTATATCATAAATTAGGTCTAGAATTCCTTACTCCTGAAGAGTTCACTTGGTTCTACCAAGTAAAATCAAACCCATCAGATTTCGACTTCTTCTATGCGAGCAAGTGGTCGAATCAAGCAATAAAAACCATCCACGGAGTCCGTAACAACATGGGAAAATAGAAAAATCTATTTTTTCACTTTGACTATGCGGATAATGGCTTCTTTCAAAATCCTGGTAAGTAACTTTCAGCTTATTGTTTTCTCTATATAAATATATCAATCTGATCACATATGAATATCATCGCAGATAACAGGGAGTGTCCAAGACTCTCCAAAGAGTAGCTCACAAGAGTGTATAAAATAAACAACCTTCCAATTGAAGAATTTGATTGGAAAAAACTTGGGAAAATCAAGAACTTAGTTGCTTGCGGACTGTTCCCAAAGGGAGCCACTCTTCTAGATTCTGCCAATCATCCGACTAAACCATCGAGCTCAAAGAAGAAGCAGAGGAAACAAAAGGAAGTGGGTGCCTCTTCTTCTAAACCCAGGAAACGAAAAGCACCTGCCACTCCTACTGTCCCAGAACCATCATCTCTAGAAGCTCCATCGCCACCAATTCCTCAGCAACAAGAAGGTAATTTTTCTATTATTCTCTGTCATATTACATACCTCACATGCTAACTAATCATATTTGTACAGATATGGCAATTGGCAGTGGACTGCGAGCACCACCTTCAACACTGGGGTCAATGGCAAAGTCCAAGACACCAGATAGCACACCTCCCTCCTCAACGAAGGGAAAGAGAAGATCGAAACCTCAAAGAAGCGAAAAGTCGCCTTCGAGGATATCCCTATAAGCTTGCCTCCTCCTCAGCCTGCTAAAATTACGAGCCAGCCTGAGCTATCCAAGGATACAACCACTTCTTCTGAGGGACCAAGCCAAGCTGACAAGGACGAGGAGCTTTTCGCACTCCTTTGCCAACTGCCAAAAAAAGCTGGCTTGAGCACGGCCTGCATCAACCGTTTCACTATTGAGGATGGTTGGGAGAGGATGAAGCGACGACCAGCCAAGGTCGCTTTCAGTGCTACAATAAGGATGTTGGCAAATGTAAGCATCTTCTATCTTCATTCTTCGACGCACTTTTCTTGTATTGATGTGTGTTATATTTTCAGACTACTGCAGATGCTGTTTTGATGTATGACCCGGTCCTTAAATGCATAAAGAAGGGTGAAAAAGTCGAAGAAATGACCCAAGCATTCGAGGACTTAGAGAAGATTCGTGAGGAAAAGAGAAATTCCTTCGAATTGGAGAAGCAGCAGCTGCGCAAGGATCTAATCAAAGAAAAGCTCGAAAAGGAGAAGCTCGAAGAAAAAATTAAAGAACTTGAGAAAACCATCTCCGAGTATCCGGATGTTCTGAAGAAAGCGACAACAAAGGTGGCTCGCAAGGCTGTAGAAGAGTTCAGTACTAATGAAGGCAAAGAGCTCGAAGAAAAGGCCAGTGACATCGCGTCGTCGACTATAATATATAATATTTTCTGCGAGCATCTGGATTTCGACTTTTTGATCCTTGGTGAAGATGTGGTTGAGCTTGTCCAGAGCTGGAAGGAAACCGAAGCTACAACAAAAATTAAAAACATTGGAGCGAGCACATATGCATAATCATTATATATATATGTATATTTTTTAACCCTATAAAACAGTTAAAACATATTGCATTATAATATAAAGATGCATAATTTAATCAAGTAGTCAATCATTAGGTGACTGATTGGTACGCTATTACGATTCGAATCCAACTAACTTAAAACGGGTTTTAAATGTTAGGATAGTTTAAGTCAATTAAGAAAACAGTAAGTATGAGTGATGCGAACTCAATAATATTTTTCAAAAGTTCCACGGCAAAATAAAATATAGTAATATATCACATCGAACAATGAATATTTTGCTTAGTTACTTTGTTGTTTGAGGAGGAAAATTCTGTAATACGGCATGCTATGGCATGAAGCGAGGAGAAAATTCTAAGATTTAAAGAAATTTTAGAAATTTGACGATCTAAAATTCCACCCCTCTAAATGAATGTTTGCATAGTCCCTTAGGAAGCGAGTAGGAGATAACATTCTGATCCCACTGCCCCCTCGAGTTTTATGGTGTTCGAAGATTGCCATAAAACTATAAAAATGAACCAAATAAAAGTGAAGTAATAATCGAAGAAAAGACATCTTTATTGATGAATAATGACGAATGACAAGATGCCCTCTAGGTCGTTGAAGATATATGAAGATATACATGAAGTTTTACTGATAATAGCGATGAAGTTGTTCGAAGATTTACATGAAGCTTTATTGATAATAGCGACAAAATTGTTCTGCATTCCAAGCATGCTCGATCTTTTGTCTACCAGTGCGAGCTAGCTTGTAGGTCCCAGGTCGAATGATGGCGTCAATAACATACGGTCCTTCCTAAGAAGGTCCAAATACACCAGCACTATCCTCTTTATTATTAGATAGAACTTGTCGAAGAATAAGATCACTAACTTCAAATTCCCTGCTTCTGACTTTAGAATTATAATATTAAGCAGTGCACTGTTGATATGATGCGATCCGAAGTTGAGACTGCTCGCGTCTTTCGTCTAAGAGATCAAGCTCAATCCTCATTAGTGCATTATTCTAATCTTGCTCATAAGCAGATCGTCGTAGAGATCTCGCACCAATTTCCACTAGTACCATTGCTTCGTATCCATAAGCTAAAGAGAATGGACTCTCTCCAGTAGTGATTCGTTGAGTGGTGCGATAAGCCCATAATACTTTAGAAAATATTTCTAGCCAAGCTCTTTTGTGCTCTTTCAGCTTTGTCTATAGGTTCTGTTTAAGTATCTTGTTTATAGCTTCGACCTGTCCATTGGCTTGTGGATGAATAACAGTGGAGAAGCTTCTCTTGATGCCTAAGTTGTCGCAGAAGTTACAGAACTCATCACAGTCAAATTGTTTCTCATTATCAGAAATTATAGTATGTGGTATACCATAACGGCAGATTATAGATTTGTAAACAAAATCTATCATCTTCTTTGCAGAAATGGTACTCAAGGCTTCAGCTTCTGTCCACTTGGTAAAATAATCGACATCGACCACTGCATACTTTAATTGACCTCATGCCAATGGAAGCATTCCGATAATATCAATTCCCCATACTGCAAATGGCCATGGACTACTCATTGGAGTTAGAAGAACACGACCACTGCATACTTTAATCGACCTCGTGCCAATAGAAGCATTCCGATAATATCAATTCCCCATACTGCAAATGGCCATGGACTAGTCATTGGAGTTAGAAGAACATGTGTCATTCTAGGAACAGTTACAAATCATTGACATTTATCACGCATCCTAGCAAATTCCATTGTATCCTTCATAGTTGGCCAAAAATACCCTTGTCTGAGAACCTTGTTCACAATTGCCTCCCCCTTGAATGGTTTTCGCATATTCCTTCGTGAATTTCCCTCATAATGTAGTGTGTTTTTTCTTCATCAGCACATAATAATAATAGTGAGCTAAAACTTCTTCGATAAAGCCTCCCAACATAGATGATATAGCAAGTTTCCTTCATTCGAATTCGTTTTACATCGTCTTTGCTTTCAGGGAGATCGCTATTCTGTAAATACTTCATATAGGATCTATCCACGATGGTCTTTTGTCAACCGGCATGGTTACTTGGGGCTCTACGTCGATACTTACTTTCACAAGAAATTCGACATGAACCACCTTTAATAATTCGGTATCGTTTGTTGAGGCAAGCTTAGCTAGAGTATCTGCCTAGTATTCTTAATGTGAGGAAGAAGTTTGAATGCTATAAGTAGTAAATGTCGAGAACAGTCGGTGTACCTCCTGTAAGTAGGCCATCATTCTTTTTCCTCTTGCTTGATAATCGACGATCACTTGACAAACGACCAGCTGAGAATCATTGTATACCTCAATCATCTCGGCCTTCATTTCTTGTGCGAGCTTTAGCACAGCTATCAGTGCTTCATATTCTGCCTCATTATTCGGCGCTAGAAATTTGAAGCGAAGTGCACAATGAATATTATGCCCTTCAGGACTGATTAGTACTAAGCCCGCACCGGCTCCATTCTCGTTTGAAGATCCATCGATGTAAAGTTTCCACAATCTTAATAAATCTATAGCAGGTTTTTCGATCACTTCTGTTGGAAGATTGACATCATACGTGAACTGTGCAATAAAATCTAAGAGAGCTTAATCTTTAATCGCAGTACGAGGTTGAAAACTGATGTCAAATTGACTCAACTCAACGGCCCACTTAAGTAATCGTCCTGAAGACTCTGGTTTTTGCAGAACCTACTTTAATGAAATATTTGTGAAAACTTTGATGGAGTGCACATGAAAATAAGGTCAAAGCTTCCTGGATACGACGATGAGTGCTAATGCCATCTACAGGTCATTTCGGCATCAAGCAATATTTTACTTATGTAATATACAGGTCACTATATTTTTTCTTCCTCTCGAATTAACGCAGCACTTGTCACATATTTGAAAATAGCAAGATACAAGTATAACTCTTTCCCCAGGTTTGGCTTCAACAAGAGTGGAGGAGAACCTAAGTGTGTTTTTAATTCTTGAAACACCTGCTCATATTCTTCCATCTACTCAAACCTCTTCGAACCCCTTAATACTTCAAAGAATGGTTGGCATTTATCGGTTGACCTACATACAAATTGACTTAGTATAGCCATTCTTCCCACCAGGCTCTGCACATCTTTGGGTTTGTGAGGGGCTTGCATATCAATTGGTACTTGTATCTTCTGAGGGTTAGCTTCGATGCCTCACTGATTAACCATGAACCTCAAGAATTTTCTGGATCCTACTCCGAATGCGCACTTCTGGGGAATCAGCTTCATCGGATATTTTCGAAGAATTTTGAACATCTCACCAAAGTGTGTGACGTGATCTTCAGCTTTCTTCGAATTTACCAACATATCATCAACATATACCTCCACTGTCTTGCCAATTTATTTTGCAAATATCATATTGACAAGACGCTGATAAGTCGCTCCTGCGTTGATGAGTCCAAAGGGCATTTTTTTGTAACAGTACAATCCTCGATCAGTGATGAACGAGGTATGCTCTTCATCGAGCTCGCATATGGGGATTTGATTGTATCCAGAATATGCATCTATAAAGCTTAAGAGTTCGTGCCCAGATGTCGCATCTACAAGCTGGTCGATTCTTGGAAGGGGAAAACTATCCTTCGGCCATGCTTTGTTGAGGTCGATGAAATCGATGCAAGTTCTCCACTTCCCATTAGATTTCTTTACCAAAACTGGGCTTGCAAGCCAGTTCGGGTAAAAAGATTCCCTGATGAATCCGATTTCGAGCAACTTCTCGACCTCTTCTTTCAATGTGACATAGCGTTCTGGATTCATGGCTCTTCTTTTCTACTATACAGGCTTCTTTGTTGTATCTATATTAATGCGATGACACATGATATTCAGATCAATCTCCACCATATCCGAATGTTACCATGCGAAGATATCCAAGTTTGATTTTAGAAAAGCAACCAAAGAAGCTCGCATGGGTTCTTGAAGCTTCGCTCTGATTTTTAGAACCTTTGAAGACTTTTTAATCGACAAATCTTCTAAGTTTTGTATAAGTCCAGTCTTGACCTCTTCATCGACTTCTCGAGGGTCGAGGTCTTCAATTGACGTTTCGCCTAACGCTTCACCTTGTAGTTGGACCATCATTGTGAGAGGTGCCATATCTTTTGCTGCGAGCTTTAAAGAATTATTATAACAAGTCCGCGCGTTATATTGGTTGCCTCGTACTTCGCCTACTCCATGTTGAGTCGGGAACTTCATAGCGACGTGGTAGATTGAAGTAACTGCTCGAAATTCCCTCAACGTTGGTCTTCCTAGTACAGCATTAAATGCAGAGGGATAATCCACAACTAAGAATTAGATCATTACTGTTGAAACCCTAAGATAAGTTCTAATGTTGACCATTAACTCAATCATGCCCCTAGGCATTATGTTGTTACCAGTAAATCCGTAAAATGGAGTGACAGCAGGCTTTAGGTCACTTTCACTCAACCCCATCTTCTTAAAGGCGTCATAGTACAAGATGTCAATAGCACTTCCATTACTGACCAATACTCACCATAACTGCGTGCTTCCAAAGTTGATCTTTATTACTAATGCATCATTATGCGGGTAATGGACCTCCCTTGCATCCTGCTCTGTGAAGATAATATCCATATCTGGTATCCGTTGAAGCTTTCGTGGTCGTTTCTCAAGATGCATGACATTGGTCAACGGTTGTTGTCATGCTTCTTGTGCCCTCTTCGAGTCTCCACTAGGGTGCGGTCCTCCAAAAATAGTTCGTACCTCACGTTGAATTTCTGGAGGTCGCTGTCGGTTTTCTTTTCACCTTTCATTATTCTATCTAGTGTACTGCCACAGCCACCCTTCTTTAATTAATCTTTCGATTTCATCTTTCAAGGCATAACAGTCATTGGTATCGTGTCCAATATCATTGGGATACCGGCAGAACTTATTGGGATCACGCCTCACTCTATCCCTTTTTATCGGTTCCGGTTAATGATATCACTCCTGCTGGTTTGTGACCGCATAGATATTATCTATGGGTGCGTTCAGTTCAGTATAATTGTTGAATCTCATGGGAGCTCTTGGAATCTCCTGCTTTTTCTGTTTGGGTTGCTTCTCAGTCGATTGTTCATCACTTCTTTTGTTTGACTTCTTATTATTATTGTTGTTGGTCGTGGCCGCATCTTTAGTAGCATCTTTTCCTCCTTCCTTCTTCGCCTTATAAAGATTCTCGCGTAAAGATTCCACCCTCAGATGCCGACTAACTCTTCGATAGAAGTCTTCAAGGGTTCTGCATTCTCGCTCAAGTAACTCTTCCCAGAGTTTAGTCTCTGCTCGCACTCCAGTCATCATTAGAGTTAAAACTTCCCCTTCAAGTGGGTTGTTGACCTTTGCTAACTATGAGGTAAAGCAGTTAAGGTAAGATCGTAGAGTTTCCTCCGGACCTTACCAAATAACAGACTGACTGACAAGTAGAATAGTAAAATTCTTCGTAGCCTAGAATTACCTTAAGAATGCAGTCTAAAGTTGTTGCCAGGACAAGATTGAACCAGACTTGAATCCTCGGAACCACTTTTTTGTTGCTCCTATGAGAGTTATAGCAAAATATCTGTAACGTACGAGATTATCGACACAATGAAGTTTCATCAGGTCACTGAAGTGATCAATATGATCCTGTAGATCAGTTTTCCCATCAAAAGTGTTTATGGTGGGAAGTTTGAATCGAGTAGGTAAGGCAGCAGTTCGAACTTCCTCGCTGAATGGCAATTGACGATACCCATCAGCGAGCCCATCGTTCCAGCTAGTAAGTGCATCTAATGTGATCCTCAAATTATAAACATCGACGTTCGGAGGGAGAACATTATCTCTTATTGGTGGTAGGGGTGGCCTTTGGTCATTATCACAATATAAGGTAGGTTAGTCAGGTAGGGTCTGCTACGACCTTTATGGGGATTCCAATGAAATAGTGCGATGAGATCGACTTCAGTCGTTATGATACGATGTGGATCGCTCATGACTACATCATTGTTCTAGATATTGTCTCAGGTCTGCAGGATTCTGTCGAGACTCCCTACTAATTCTTTCAAAGACGCTCCTCGATTGACATTTTTACTCGTTATTTAGACAATCACGATTGATGGTTTCTCTCCAAGAAGGTTATCCACGATCACAATCAGTGCTCGAACTTTCTGTACCAGATTCCAAAGGCAAGTCTGCGACCTTACATTTTCCCTTGGAGATGCGATCTCTATGACGCTCCTGCTGGACTTTATGCTGGTCGCGGTTCTCTATCTCTAGGATCTGAATTCCTCTCTCAGGTAGTTGAGCAGGACGTTCTCTGAGACGTTCGTATTATGGTGGAGTCACCATCTGTCCCTCAGCAAGTCGTCGTAGAGAGTCATTAATCTGATTAGTGATTTGCTGAAGGTTCACCAGTGCCTCCTCTATACGATCCTGTCTCGGGACAATATTTTTTAGTACGGTCACGGCAGGCTGATCCTGAGCAGGATCTACCTATGCAGCAACAGTGCTTTGGGGTTGGTTTTGGCCAGTTCCGGTGTTTCTGGTAGTGTTTCTAGTATTTACCATTGTTAAAGAAGTGAAATTGACAAACTTTTTTGCTGGAATAGCCCTCCTTCTAGCGCCAATTGTGGACAGAAATTTTGTCAACAATTAATTTAGGAAATTGCAAGATGTGGCTTGTATATGAAAAAGGTTGATAAATCAAAACAAGTAAAGAGACAAGAATTTTATAACGGTTCAGCCCCAAAAAAATGAGCCTACATCCACTATTTTTCACTACTTTCTGGAGAATTATAGGAGTTTTGTTAAGTCTCAAGATTGGAATTCCAAGAGCAAAAATACAGAGTGTCGCCCAGAACCCCCTCACAGCAACACTGAGCTCCCCTTATATAGGTGAGGGTAGCTCAATATTTCCCAATTGTGAAAACGGGTAAGTGTGTAATCAGAAAATACAATTTGAGTAACAATATAATTGGGTAATAACTTAAATAGAACGATTGGTCGATCTTCATTTAGAAACTTTGTTTCCCCTTCTTTGTAGATTACCCGCTTGATGAAGCTTGATCTAATTTCTTTTTCGTGCTGGTCGCACTCAACTCATTCGGACGAGGTTGCACTTCGATCAAAAAAATTCTCATACGACCTGACGTGTCCAACTTGGTCGCTAACTTTCTCTTTTTGGCATTGACCAATATATAAGTTTTTAACTACACAACAGAGAGTAATTCTAAAGTGAGGAAGAAGAAAGACAAAGTAGAAGAGAGAAGATTAAAAAAAAAAATCATTTTTCTAATATTTTTTTTTTTGTTTTGAGTTTTTTCTCATATTTTTTTGTTTCATTTCTTTTCTTGACCGATGTACCATTCAAAACAGAGAAAAATGCCTTTAAGGATATGCATATAAGATTGGCTTTCTTTTTTTAGCTTTTTGGTCTGCAACCATAGTGACTCCTTTTTCAAACTTTTTGGTCTGCTACAATGGTGGCTCTTCTCTTTGAGGAGTCAATCCTTATTTCATAGGAAAAAGAAAGATGAAAATGAGATGAAATTAAGTGTGCCCTTCTAAAAAGTTTAAGATACTTTCAACATGATATTAGACGTTTGATCTTGTGGGGGCAAAAGACGGCGTGATACAATAGCCATGGCCTCTTTTTTATTTGAATAATATTATGGATTTCAATTATTGTATCAAATTTTTTGTATTAACATAATATATGAATTATCATTATTTAATTAATATATTAAAACTTACAATAAATAAATTAAACACTATTATTGAGTCATATCCCAGATAGTATTCAAAATTTGGGATAAGCATTATCCTTTTATTTAGTAATAGTATATTTGTTTTTTTTTGTTTTAATTAAAAAAAAAAAAAACTATCACTCTTAACTCGTGAAGTTGAACATTAAAACTATTTAAAAAATAGACCTAAGTGGTCTTCTAGTGACAAAACAACCATCTTCTTTCCCGGTATATTGCCGTTACCACGAGGGCAATCGTGGAATTAAATAACGTTGAGTTATGTATAATAAGAAAGTAAAGAGGACTAAAGAGTTGGAAGGACAGTTGTTGCTATATTCACAATTCCATGCTTAGGCGTGCGTTCATGCAAACATTCCTATAGAGATAGCCTTTTTTCTTCTATGGAAAAAAACCAAAACCCTAGCTCACCAGAAACCACCATGGCGACTCTCCTATGGGATGCAATCATCAACATCCTCTCCTGACTACCCATAAAAGATCTCCTCCATTACAGGTACGTCTCCAAGTCGTGGTGCTCCCTAATCGACAACCCTCATTTCATCAAGATGCACCTCACTCACTCCAAAAAAAACCCATTCCAGTCTCAGCCTTATTGTCCAGAACCAGGGGCTCCTCCACTCGATCGACCTCGACACTCTTAACTCGGCCGTACGATTCAATCCCCCATTAATCGAAGGAGACGGAATGGGAATCGAGATTTTGGGTTGATGTAATAGATTGCTTGCTTTATAGAATTCGGATGGAGACATAGCTCTCTGAAACCCATTTACTAGAAAGTACGGGAAGGTACCTGTTTCTCATCTTATTGACCTTCCATTTCCCGATAATCTGTTTGATTTTTGAATCGTCGGGTTTGGGTACGACCCTGTAAACGATGACCATAAATTGTTAAGGATGGTGCATTGTTTTGGGAAAGAATCGGAAGATATACACTCATTTCACTCTAAGGTCAAGGTTAGCCTAAAGTCCAATACTTGGAAAAAGGTTTGCGATTTTTCTTACCAGGGTTATAAAAATGGTGGGAATGGCGTTTCAGTTGACAGTGCTTTGCATTAGAAAGTGACCCAGAAGCTCGAATTCAAAGTTGTGTACTTATTTGATCTTGTTACTGAAGAATAGTGTGAAATTGAGTTTTTGGATGGAGACTGTTTTGAGGAGGAGAAGTTTTGTTGGAGATAGGAGATTTTTAAGGCTAGAAAGACTAAGAAAGAAACTAGAGAGAATTTTGGAGGAAGAAAAGAACTTATATTACTACTTGAATTGTTTCTTTTTTACTTGATTCAAAATAGGAGGAGGAGTACTCTATTTAAACTACTCTATGAATAATTCTAGATGCTCCATGTAACCTCCAAACACCTAATTAATTATACAATCTAGCAAATATAAAAATACTCTAGAAACTTGGATATTAAACTATGGGCTATTAGACACACACACCAAAACAAGTCTAACTCACAACAGAAGCCCAAATAACTAAATTATGGCCCAATGGATCACAAAGAAGTTTAATTCTAACACCCCCTTAAGAAAATCTACATGCTTGAGTGGTTTGATAAAAATATCTACCACTTGGTCTTGAGTCTTCACATACTTCAGTTGCACATCTTTTCTTGCAACACATTCTCTTATATAATGGTAGTGGGTATCGATATGCTTGCTTCTATCATGGAAGACGGGATTCTTTGCCAAAGTAATTGCTGATTTATTGTCAATATAGATCTTAGTGGGTTCATTCTGTGGAATACATAGTTTCTTCAATAAGTTTTTTAGCCAAAATCGCATGACAGACACATAATATAGCTGCAACATACTCTGCTTCACAACTTGAAAGTATGACGATTGGTTGCTTCTTAGACATTCATGTGAAAGCAGTGTCTTCCATAAAGAATATAAAACCACTTGTTCTCTTTCAATCATCTAAGTCTCCACTCCAGTCACTATCACTATAACCCACAAGATTATAGTTAGTAGATGATGAATATCGTAAGCCAAAGTTAGTTATACCTTTAATATATCGAAGGATTCTTTTGGCAACTTTCAAGTGAGTAATTATTGGAGATTCCATATAACGACTGACTAGGCCCACAACATAGAGAATGTCAGGTCTTGTGCAAGTCAAGTAGTGCAAACTTCTAACTAAGCTCTTGTAGAGTGTTGGATCCATTTTTTCTTCTTCATCATGCTTTGATAACTTGACTCCACATTCGATCGATGTATTGACAGCCTTGCAATCATTCATCTTGAACTTCTTGATGATCTTCTTAGCATAGCCTTCTTGTGAAATGAAAATTCCATATTCTTCTTGCTTCACTTCTATGCCAAGATAGTAACACATGAGTCCGATGTCAATCATCTCGAATTCCTTTGTCATTGCTTTCTAAAACTCTTCGAACATAGATGGATTACTCCCCGTGAAGATCAAATCATCAACATAAAGGCACACGATCAAGATATCTCCATCTTTCACTTTGATGTACAACGCATGCTCATAAGGACATTTAATAAAGTTGTTATCTTGGAAGTACTTATCGATGCGGCTATTCCATGCTCTTGGTGCTTGCTTTAACCCGTAAAGGACTTTCTTCAACTTTAAGACCTTATCTTCTTGTCCCTTAATCTTATACCCAGATGGTTGCTTTATATAGACTTCCTCTTCAAGTACTCTATTTAAGAAAGCAGACTTGACATCTATTTGATGAATTTTCCATTTATTTTGAACAGCCAATGAGATGATCAATCGTACAATTTCTAGACGGGTGACAGGAGTAAATACCTCATCATAATTTATGCCTAGTCTTTGATTGTATCCCTTCGCGACCAATCTTGCCTTATATCTCTCCACTTCTCCTTTAGCATTCTTTTTAGCCTTGTAAACCCATTTCACGCTAATTGTTTTGTACTCTTTTAGAAGTGTAGCAAGCTCCCACGTATCATTCTTTGTGATCGCCTTTATTTCTTCATCCATTACATCTCGTTATTCTTTACTTTGTGTAGCTTCATCAAAGATTAATAGTTCACAATCAGCAAGGAGGCAAAAGAGAGTTAAGTCATTTTGATTCTCAGTTACCTCATATATCTCTTGTAAGCTCCTTAATCTTGGTATCCTTTCACTTGAACTACTACTTGAAGATGATCCTGGCATTATTCCTTGATGAGTGCTTGCCATTAGTGAAGTAGATGGAGTAACAGGCTCTTACAGTTCTTCTCTTACTTGCTCTATTCTTCGTTGCTCGCTTTCTTCTTCAATGTATGGTAGGTAGTCATAATTTCCCTCTTGTGTATGCCATTTCTAGGTGCTTTCTTCATCAGACTCCACATCGCGACTAATAATAGTCTTGCCATTGCTTGGATTATAGAGCATGTAGCCTTTTGAGTTAGAGTCCTAACTGATGAAGATAAACTTTTCACTTTTATCGTCGAGTTTAGTTCTCTTTTCATCAAGCACGTGAGCATAAGCTATACTTTCAAACACTTTTAGGTGAGAGATTCTAGGTTTTCTTCTGCTCCAAGCTTCTTTTAGCGTCTTTCCCCATATGCTTCTTATTGGAGAGCAATTTGACAGGTAAACTGCATAAGCTACAACTAAAACCCAAAACTCCTTTGGTATTCCTTTGCTCTTGAGCATGCTTCTGGCTGTGTCTAAGATTAATCTATTCTTCCTTTCTGCAACACCATTTTGTTGGAGAGATCTTAGTACTATTAAAGGACGGCGGATGTCGTTGTCTTCACAATATTTCTGAAACTTGTGGGATGTGAATTCTCCTCCTCTATCGGATCTCATTGCCTTGATACTTCGACCATTTTCTTTTTCAACAAGTGCCTTGAACTTCTTGAATTTTTTGAACACTTTTGATTTCTCCTTCAAGAAATACACCCAGGTCTTTCTTGAAAAATCATCGATAAAGAGGAAAAGTAGTTACTCTTACCAAGAGAGCTTGGTCTTATTGGATCACACATGTCAGTATGTATGAGCTCAAGCGGTTTATAGGCTCGGGAACTCGATTCTCTTGGAAGGCTTCTTCTGAATTACTTTCCCAATAAACATCCTTCATATAATTGGTCTGGTTGACTGATAAAGGGTAAACCTCGAACCATCTCCTTCTTTGCTAGTAATTCTAGGCTGCCAAAATTAAGATGTCCAAACCTTAGGTGCCAAAGCCATGATGAATCTTTGTAGCAAACCTTTAGACATTTTGCTACGTCATTTTGAATGTGTAACAAGAACATTCTATTTCTTGTCATTGGCACTTTGGTGATTAACATGTTTCTATTGTCTCTTAAAGAAAGACTATTTTCTTTCATGTGAATTTCATAACCTTTCTCTAAGAGTTGGCCAAGACTCAAGATATTACTCTTCATGTTAGGCACGTAGTAAACGTTTGGAATAAACTGATGTTCTCCATTTCTCAAGCGTATGAGAATTTTACCTTTGCCCTTTACTACTACCTTGAAATCACCTCCAAATGAAACATTCTTAGTCACTGATTCGTCAAGCTCAATGAACATATCTCTTCTTCTACACATATGATTGCTTGCTCTGCTGTCAAGATACCATATATTTTCTTGGTACCCATTGGTCTCTTTGCATACTAATAACAACATATCTTTCTTTTGTCTTTTATCTTCGGCATAGTTGGCTCTTTCTTACACCTTCTTTAGAGCTCTATATTTGGAAGCATAATGACCATATCTCTGACAATTGTGATACTTGATTTGGGACTTGTCATGCCAACGCCGTGGGTTAACTCTTCCACCACCTCTTGTCAAACTTTCTCGTCCATCTTCATTTTCATAATTATTGTTGAAGCATCCTCTTCCTCCTTTTCTATGTCCGCGACCTCTTTCTTGGCCACGTCCTCTTCCATTATCGGGATCTTCTTCTTTCTCTTGGAGTTGAGCCTTAAGGAGTTGCTCATTGAAATTTTGCATCTTCTTTTTCTTTTCTTCATGGGCTTGCAAGGAACCCAAGAGTTGTTCTATCATCATGGCTTCTAAGTCTTGGGTTTCTTCAATGACAGTAACAATATTTTTGAATTTTAGATCTAACGATCGAAGAATCTTTTCCATGATCGTAATATTTTTTAGTTTCTCACCATTTCTCTTCATTTGATTGGAAATAGTTAGAACTCTAGTATAAAAGTCAGAGACTGACTCAGTCTCTGTCATATGTAGCAAATCAAGCTCTTCTCTTAGAGTTTGAAGGCGAACCTTTTTAACTTTTTATTCTCCCTTGTATGAGATTTGAAGTTTCTCCCATACTTCCTTAGCGAAGGTTGCACTTGAGATTTTCTCAAACTCATCGTCATCTAAGGCTTGGTAGATGAGGAAGAGAGCCTTTTGTTTCTCTTTCTTAAGTCTTTTAAACTATCCTTTTATGTTGAGGATAGTGCCACCTCATCTCTTGGCTCTTCGTAGTCTTATTTCACTATATCCTAAACATCATGTGCTCCAAGGAGGACCTTCATTTTGATAGTCCAATTATCAAAGTTATTGCCATAGAGTGGTAGAACTTAAAGAGATATTAAACTATCAATACCCATAACTCTTAACAAAGTGAGCTTTTGAAAATTTGGACTATACGGATGGATCCGGAATGTCGAAAACCCTTAAGATTAACTAATATATTAACTTGGTCAAAGTCAACCACTCGATCAACGGTCAACATCGTTCAACAGGCTGGTCAATGGCACAATCAACGGCTCCAATGACTTAGTCAAAGGTGTGGTCAAATGGCTCTAATGGCTTGGTCAACGGCTCTGACGGCTCGGTCAAACGGCTCTAACTCGACTCAACTTAGTGAGTTAACTCAGTTTGTGGCAGCAAACTTCCGACAACTCGTTCGGACTCCGATGGGGCTGATTTTTGCGGCAGCATGTTCGTCTCGTCAAGCTCTTTGATTTGATACGTAATAGTAGTATGTTTGGAATAAATGGCTAACCCTCTCAATCTCAAGAATTCTTTTTTGATGTGGAAGATTAGTCAAAGCTGCAACCACATAGCATACTTAGAATTTCAAGAGAATTCGCAACCTTGTTTTGATACCACTTTGTTAGAGATAGGAGATTTTTAAGGTTAGAAAGGCTAAGGAAGAAACTAGAGAGAATTTTGGTGGAAGAGAAGAACTTGTGTTACTACTTGAATTGTTTCTCTTTTACTTGATTCAAAATAGGGGGAGGAGTACTCTACTTATACTACTCAATAGATGATTCTAGATACTCTATGTAACCTCTAACCACCTAATTAATTATACAATCTAGCAAATACAAGAATACTCTAGAAACTTGGATATTAAATTATAGGCTATTAGACACACACACACACATACCAAAATAAGTCCAACTCACAACACAATCCCAAATAACTAAACTATGACCCAATGGGTCACAAAGAAGTTTATTTCTAACAGTTTTTCGCTAAACTGGCCGAATTAGGAGGGTCCCTTTGTGCCGTTTGCATTTACCTCTAGGATGAGAAACCGAACCATGTTGATGTATGGATGATGAATGAATATAGGGTTAAGGAGTCTTGGACTAAGCTCTTCTCGCTGGTGGCATCTACTGTGACCAGCTTATTCAAATATGTGATGTCTCTTGCATACGTGAAGAGTGCCAATCATGTTGTCTTACATATTGATGGTGAGAAGTTTCTTTTGTATGATCTTGAAATGGAGAGGACCAAGAATATGGGGAGGATTTCTGGCTCTCTTAGAAGTTTTGAAACGTGTGTTTGTGTTAGAAACCTCGTTGGATTTGGTGTTGGTGACAGTAACGACACTGGGAATGCAAAGGCGAAGAGGAACAAGAAGAAGAAGGAGAAAAGGAATGAGAAAAAGAAGGAGAAGCAGCAATCGAGCGAGAAGAACCAGTTATCCTTACTGATTTTCCTTTAGTTGTATTATGTTGTTTAATGTAGATATAGTACTTGGTTGCATTCTATTTTCATTTAGCTTTTTCTGTTATATGGTTCAAATTTTCAGTGACTAAATTTCACTTTCCACTAGTAGTAGTTTCAGAGTTTGGCGTCTAACTTCTATCTTATTGCTCATGCATCGTTCATTTGAGCAGGGATGATTTTTTGTCCAAGGGATTTAAACTGGTGTTATCAATGGAGCTAGGAGCCCAGAAAGGAATGCCAGAGGTATACTTTAACAGAGTCAGGATCCCAAGTTACATGGTACATCATTTTTAGAATTTTATTGCAACATTGATATTGCTCTATGCTTATCTATTTCATGTTGGTTCCTTTATTTCTTTCAGGTTTGTATTGCAGGGTTTTTGCCGGGGTTTTTGCTGATATAGTTGGTCTCTTGCCGGAAGCGGATAAAGTTTAGTGAATGAGAATTAAAGACTAAATCGAACTTATGGTATATCATATTTGGGATTTGAATGTCTTTTTAGTATTAGTCTTTGCAGGTCCGTGTTATTGTAGTTCATACTACTTTTGACACACATGAACTTGCATCTGTCTGTCTAGAATGTTATGGTTATGCAGAAATTGAAAAATTCGCCTCTGATAGTTTTGTTGGCATCACGGTTGTGCAGTTCATGTTTTGGCCATTTATTGATGGAAAGTCTAGCAGTTCTATATTCTGGGCTCGAATTTGGAGTTGGATAAAGGCATGTGGACTTTTTCATCTGAAAAATGGTATTTGTTAAAGCGAAAATAAATAAAAAAATCTGAAAAAAATTATTGAGCTGATCAAAATTAATTTCAAGATTTGTGTTCTTAAGGAATCATGTTACCGTAGTCGCATTAGACTTTCATGAGACCAAGAATATTTTAAAAGCAATTATCTAGAATCACGACCCTAGTCTTAAATTAAACAATTATATAATACTTAGCTTTAAATTAGACAATTATACAGTATTTAGTTTAGTTTATTGCACTAAGTTAGCCAACCAATACTCAAAAATGGCACTTAGAGTAAGTTTTGAGACAAAGTGACAAATGATAAGAGTTTGAATGAATGAAATTTTTGTATTACTCTTAATAATGCTTACAATTCTCTCAAAATGAAACTTGTGTACAAATAAAACCAATAAATCCTTTATATAAATAAAGCTTAAATTAACCAATAGTTGTGATCATGCCAAATAACATGATCTAGAGCTTTCTCATATAAAATACAATATCTACAAAAATAGTTATATAAAAAAATCTAGAACAAGTATGACCTAGATCTTTCAGGAGGTTCACGCATTCTCTTAATTTTTCTAAGTCATTCTAAGAGTTCGTAGAATCATCTCAAGGTATCTAACACTAACTAACTTTGTCTAGAGCCTTTTAGGACTTAATAGAGCCAATTAGAGTTTTCTAGTATGGCCAAAATCTCTTCTATTATGGCCAAAATCTTTTTTGATCATTTTAAAAGTGTCCACCATATTTTAGAGTATTCTCTCGTCCTTTTAAGTGAACAATATATAAAGGATCTCAGCTTAACGAGAAGGGCATAACAATACGCTTCCCTGTGCCCCGTTAGCTCCAAAGTTTTGCTCATGAGCTTAGGCTGTGCAGTAGTAATTACATAGGAACGAAGTAATTAGTCCAATAATTGTTCAATTTCCTTTGACCAACTTGACAAACGATCGAGGGCAAGGAATGCGTTACTCATATGGCCATTGTTTGAATGTAGAATTTTTAACATTAATGGCATGTTAATGTAATTTCTGAATAAAAAATGGGAATTGCATCGGAAGAAAATAAATAATAAATATAATCATTATCTATATCACAGTGTTACTTAAAATGACAAGAAAAAGAATCGAAATAGTAAAGAATGTCATTCGTATGTTTACTTAATCATAAATATTGAATCAAAATGTTATCTTACTAAATTATACTTTTAAGGCTCGTTTGGTGTGACTGGCTCATTTGGCACGTTAGATTAAATTAGATTATTACTTTTGATTAATTGGACTATTTATTATTATAATATTTAGTATTATAATGTATTTAGTAGTAAAAAATTATTTACATAAAAAAAGAATTTTTTATTTATGAGTACAATCTTAACTATAAATTTTTGTCATAAAATGAATACTAGATAAATAAATAAGTTTTTCATAATATAATAAATTAAAAATACAATTTTATCCAAATTAAATATATATTTTTTAAAATTAATTTTTTTGAGTGAAATTGGTCCTATAATATTTTTAAATTTTAAAAATGATTAAAAAATGGAATAGAAAATTGTAAAGGATTTTGGACACTTATACTTAATTTTCAAAAAATATTACTAAATTTACGACCTTTCAAAAATAATAAAAATTATATACGACCTTTCAGAGTATTTTTCTAAATACTTTAGGAGCTAGAAAATGTGGTGGCATTTTAGCAAATAAGTCATCTTTTTTTAACAAAAAACCACAAAAGTTTTCTGAAAATTAATTTGATTTCCTATTAGCAGAATATCATATACGTAAGTAAATCACAAAAAATTACAAAGGTTTCTTAGAAACTAGTTTGGTTTTCTATTAACAAAATATCTTATACGTAAGTAGATAACAAAAAACTACAAAGATTTCTTTGAAAATAATTTTATTTCATTTTAACGGAATGCCATTACAGGAAACTACAAAAGTTTCTTAGAAACTAGTTTGATTTCTTTTTAGCGGAGTGCTACGTATGTAATTAAATCATAGAAAATCACAACGATTTTCTAAAAACCAGTTTGGTTTCTTTTTAGCAAAACACCATGTACATAAATAAATTATAGGAAACCAGTATAGTTTCTTTTTAGAAGAATGTCTTGTAATTTCTACCGTTTATAATCTTTTCTTTTTTCTCTTTTATATTATTCAAATCAAACAAATGAATAGTAGAAAAAAAATCTAAGTTTAGTTGAAGAAATTTGAAAGAAAAACTACATAGTTTCTAGTTTTTAGTAATGAAATTAATCAATTTAATTTACAGTTACTACTGGAAAACTACTGGAAACTAACTTACTTTCTAGTTATCAATAGAAACCATATTAGTTTCTAGTGGGAACTAATTTGGTTTTCAATTATTAGTAGAAATCAAACTGATTTCTAATTTTTAGTAATGACATTAACTAATTTAGTTTATAGTTACTTGTGGAAACTAATTTAGTTTCTAATTATCAGTGGAAACCAAATTAGTTTTTAGTAGAGACTATATTAGTTTCTAATTATTAGTAGCAACTAAATTGATTTCTAATAGATATCATATTAGTTTCTTCGATAAAAAGATGGTTTCTTTTGTAATTATCGTTAGTTTTTTTGGTAACCATATTAGTTGCTTAAAAAAAAAAAGAACTAATTGTTTTTAAGATTAAAGGGAAAATAATTTTAAAAAGACTAAGCATAGGGGAAAGAGTGATAGGTTCAATGTGAAAGAAAGTTAGAAAAGGAATTAAAGGAAAAAGAATTTTAAAAAGACTAAGAACAAGAAAAAAAAAATAAAAAGGGATTCAAATCACAAATCAATTTAGGTTTTTTGATATTTTTAATTTATTTTTATTTATTTTCTTTTATAAGGTTCAATGTAAAAAAAAAAGTTATAAAGGGGGAAAAAATAATTTAAAAAAGAGAAAATAAAAATTAGAAAGAGAGAGAAAAAAAAAAGTAAAGGAAAAGTAATGTGAAGTTCTAAGAGATTGAACCCAAGTCTTCGAGAAGACTTTTTGTTAACCAACTACTTAGTATGCAAATATTTAAGTTTGTATGTCTTATTTTTTAAATAATAAACGCATTTAGCAAAGATAAACAAATTTATGACATTGCCACCACACCTTAAATTTTTTATTTTGGGATTATTTTTCCTTCTACTATACAGATTTTCTTATATTTTTAAAGGTCATAGTTTGGTCAATATTTTTTGAAAAACCGTATATAGTATCTTTTTTCTAATTGTAAAGTAAAAAAAAGAAGAAGTTCACAAGGGCTTATTTAAACCCAAACTCACGTGGATATTTCGTTCCCTCCGTGAGGTATTATTGGAGTTGGAAGACTGGAGTAGATAAAAGAGTCGAATCCTTCCATATAATCCGGTCTCTCTGAACGAGGCTTTAAACTCTCATTTATTTTTAGGTAATTAAAATAGGAGGGACTTTTAAGGTTATATTGGTCTTTTAAAATTTTAATACCAAAAAGGAATGGAGGAATCATTACTAATAATGTTATTTCCTAAGGGTTAGGAGAATACAAAAAAAATATTGAATTTGTCTGGCTTATAGCAAAATAATTGAATTTTGGGCTTATTTTAAATAAATATTCGGTTTTCGAATATTGAAACAAAATAATCAATATATTAATAGATATATCAAGTATAAAATATGATATACCCAATATAAAAAATAGTATACTGAATACATAAACTAATGCTAGTTAGTAAGTATATATACCAATATATATATTTTTTAATCTATCTATAGTTATTTTTTTACCCATTGGGTCATTATCTAATGACAAATATAATTTTAGTAGTTAGAAAAAAATAATAAAAATAAATACTAATTATTTAATGATTTTCTTAATCCATCTTTTATCGTGAAAAAAACACATGCGTAATGAATTTTAATTGGGCAAAAATAATACCCATGGGTGAAAAAAAATCTACTAGATTGGTACCCACACACACACATATATATATATATATATATATATATATATATATATATATATATACTTAGTCATTTAACTATTAAAAAAAAAAGAAAAGAAAGATAGGTATTTATAAAACCAAATAAAAAAATTACTCAAATTTTTTTTACTACATATTTCTTGAAACAAATTTTATAGGGGTTTTGTAGTAAAATGAACGAACTTTGGACCCATTTTAGGTAAATATTTATTTTTAAAATGAAGTATCGAAATGACCAATATATCACTATACATACCAAATGTAAACTGAAAAATTAGGAATTTTATGATAGAGTTTTAAAAAGTTGAAAAATCTTGAATTTTCAAATTTTATGAAAAATTCTAGAATTATGTAGAAAAATATCATTTAAAAAATACTTAGAAAAATATCACATTTTAATAATTAATGAGATACTTGAGGTAACTCCGTCAAGTTACCTGACATAATGAGATTAGTTACTCAAGTAACTCTTGATTACCTTAATAACTTAATGCCTTTAGAAAATACCAAATTTTAAAAAATAGTATTTTTTTTAAATATTATTAAAAGTTATATTTTCTAAATAAATATGGGATTTCTCAAAAATTTCAGCCAATCTGAGATTTTTTAATGTTTTATACAAATGGGCCTAGATTTTTGTTAGAAGCCCAATGCAAAATATACCATACATAGTATAAAACCTAATACATTCATTAGCAAAATTAAAACTGGTATATAAGTATATTTATCGAGTATAAAAATAAATCTTATATAGCTATAAAAAGAGAAAAATAGACATTTATTAAAATAAAGTATAAAAAAAGGAAAAAACTCTAATTTCATATATAGAGTATGGCCTGACCAAGCCTAACTATGGTCCTATGAGGTAAGTCGGGCGTTCCCCTAAAAGCAAAAAAGATGTAAATATCTGTATTTTTAGGTATAGTTTTTTATAAATACCTGTTTTTATTACTTTATCTCATGAATTCTAGTTTTTATATCATTTTTTGAGAAATTTATATTATAGATATTTTATATATAAAATGCATACTGTGCTATACGTTTCATTACTAAAAATTAAATGTGAAAATTGATACATATTTCAAAATAGGTGTTATAAATATAAATTTACACTATAAATGTAAACCATAGGTAAAATTCTATATTTAATTATGAAATTTATACAAAAAAAAAATGAGTGTTTTGAAATAAAATAAGAAAACGGGTATTTGTAAAATATAGGACAAAAATAGATCTTGGAAATAAAAAGGGTTATGCCAGATCCGGCTCAGGGCCTGTAGTGCTTTTAGTGTGATACCGGCCATTTGACACTATTAGGAGGACGCGGTATATGAGACGAGTCCCATTATTCCACGAGAGAATTTATACGAAATGATTTTTGTTTTTTTATATCAATTTGAAAAATAGCTATTTTATAATTTATTTTGATAAATAAGTGTTTTTAGTTGATCTATTTCTTATAAAGTAAATCAATTTGTTTAAAAAATAAATCAATTTTCATAAAATAAATCAATATATTTTGATATACTAAATATGAAATATAGTTATTTTTTCAATAATTTTCAAAATTTAGTTACTTTTTAACTGTATTTGAAAATCAGTTATTTTATAAAGTGGATAATTTGGCTGAAAAACCCTTATAACATGAGACTGAATACCGTTCAAGCAGTTTGGAAGCTATGTTACTGTTTTGGATGTCTTTTAGCCGTATATGTTTATGTTACACTATTTTTTATTTTTTATTTCAGGCTCAGTGTGTTACACTTACATCATGTCATATATAGTCATTTTAACCTTTTCCACCTCCGCTTCTTTATTGTTTTGTTTTGATCAGGGCCGGCAATTTGCACTCCAAGATAACGCTTAATCCAAGATGATTAATAAATATATTAATAATTTAAACTCGAACACGATATTAGTAATACACGTATAACATGACATAACATGACACGTGTAATCCGTTTAATAATATTATGGTCCATTTGATACGATTATTCAAAATTGATACGATTATTCTAATTTAATACAATTATGCACTATTTAATTTAATTTTACTCCTATAAATATGCTTAGAATTAATCAAAATTACATTTAATATATTAAAATATTAATAAATATGTCGTATTAGTGTCGTGTTGATACGACACGAAAATGACACGTTTAATTAAACAGGTTACATAAGTCATTTTTGGGTTAAGCCAATTGATTTGAAACCTACCCGTTTATTATACGTGTTACACGTGTCAACCTGAAATTAACATGAAAATTAAATAGGTCATCCAAACCCATTTATTTCGTGTTGTTTTCGAGTCGTATCGTCGTATCGTGTAAAAACTTACCAGCTCTAATTTTGATCATGTATTACCGACTTCGCTGACCAAAATTCTACTCGTTATATGCGCATTTAGGTGGAATCATTCCTATTACATGTATTTGAATAGCTATAAAAAGTTATTCTAATTATAGTTAATTAAGTGACAAATTAGAAGAAAAAGATAATATTTGACTAATTGTCAAGATAAAAAAGGTAACCAAACATAGTAGAATAGAATATTATAGGAGAGATAAATCAGTGACATGTAGGTGTGTAACTCTCTTAGATAGTTGTCCCTTTGTGTCTTTTTTTTTCTTATTCTTTATATAGGTAAGACTCTATACACCTCAGTTACAATAGATAAAATTTATAAAAAGTTACAAAAAAATTATGTTAGTCTTTCTAGTAAAAATTCTCAAACATAAGCAAACAATTAATTTTTTGTTTTCAGATTTTTTTTCAAAGAATTAAAGTATGGTCACTAATTTGATCTTTTTCCTTTATGTAGTAAGAAATCTTACTCTTGTGTGACTATAAATAAAATTAATCTAAAAGATCAATTGGGGGGTTAGAGTCATGCAATTATTTATCTAAAGTCTGCAAGAGTTATGACTTTTTATACATAATTCTAATTTTTTGTCATGAGAATTTATATACTCTTAGTTATGTTTTTTGTTGCGTTATTTTATTGAAAAATTATGGTTAGATTTTTCATAAGAAAATAAAAATTTTAAAATACCTCTAATTGCAAAATTTTTATAGTCTTTCCAACAATTCAAACCCCATTATACATTATAGTTTGATTTTTAAATTATCGAAAAATTCCAAACAAAAATAACAATAAAGTATCTTTGAAAGTTGTAAAATCCAAAAAATTATAAGGGTATTTTAGACTTTTTGTGTTGAGTGGTAGACTTGTAATAAACAATTTTTGGATTAAAATAAGAAAATATCTAGACTATTTTATTCCTTTGTAATAGTGCCTGAAATTTACTTAAAAGGGCCCTAGAGTTCAAATTCTCAACAAGGGGTCTATTGAGAAAAAGAGAGAAATAGCAGTTTATGTCTGAGCTCCGTAGCGCTGCCACCACTGCCCGCCTTGGCCAACGCACTAACCTGCATCGAAGGTTTGCCGAATATGAAGCCAATGCCACTGATCCTGCCTCGTTTCGATGTCGGACAAAGCCGCAATGGTCCCGCGAAGATTCCGTCTCCAACGAGGTTTTCCGGCCACCGACGCGACGTCTAACCTCCATTTTTGACACCTCTTATGTATATGGTCTTCTTTCATTGTCGTCGACCACCTTCAAGTAGTTACATGTTAAAATTCATCCCCGGTAAATTTTTACCACTTTACCAACTATGTACAAAGTAATATTTTCATAAATTTTAAGTTAGGTAATTATTATACTTGAGATAAATATATGAAGTGAAAAAGGATTAAAAACCATAAATAATTAATATTAGTAAAAGTAAAAAAGTTATCCGATATTACGGTAACTTTTAAATAGAAAAATGTAGTATTTTTCTAATTCAGAACAAAAGTGATATTTTTGCAAAACTAAATAGCATTATATTAGAATCTAATACTATTCAGATTTGGGCCTTAGGCTGCTATTAGAAAACTATTCCTTTCCGTAATATTATTACAAAAATGACATTTTAACAATTAATCGGTGAAATTAATACTTTTTCTAATTATTTTCAAAACTGATATTTTCTAAAATAATTCTGTTATAATAATATTTTATAAATATTTCAGAAAACTGATAAATTTGCAAATAATCAACAAAATGATATTTTTCTAAATTCTTTTGAAATATGGTATTTATGTAATTCTTGGATTTTTGAGCGTAACTTATGCTCGAGATCTCGAAACTGAATTCTGACTTCGAATTTGGACTTATTAAGGTCGAGAACGAATTTTGATATAAAATATGACTATATTTCGTAGTGGCACGAAAATTGGAATTTCGTGGCACAAAATTGCACTATTTTATGTGTTATAGTCCAGTCCCGTACTATGACCCGTTTTTGACAAGGTATATATCTAACTTAGTATTTTTGGGTACTTTAAATTCAATGGTGACCTCCGTTTCTCCATTTAAGACTCTGGTGGAAAAGTCACTTTTTCAATTAGATTTACTAGGATCCAAAAACTATCATTCAAACACCCAAGTGATCAACATAAGTTTCTTCAAGTGTCGTTGGCTTTGTATTATTACCATATTAAAGTAGAGGGTTTAATTACCTGATTTTATATCTGTTTTTATTTATAATTGTATTAAAACTTATTTATAAAAAATCGTGATCTCAGATGGTTTGATAAATTATTGAAAATTTTTGGGTTATATTGGGATTAGACTGTGTGGATTATTTTACATATTTTTATATTATGATTATGAGGTAAAATAGCGGTGTGCTTCTCCATGTTATAGTAAATCCCAAAAAAATGCCAAATTGGACTTTTAAAGCATGATTTGATTCATGGATGCATTGTTATTGTGAATTGTTACATATTGTACATACCATAGGATCACACACTTGTATTCCATTATTGCATCATGGTAGTTTAGATCGCTGGCGAGTTGCTGCAGTACTAGGTAAAAGACTTAGACTCCTGCGCATATTTTTGGCTGATGTACCTACGGGTACTGTCAGGATGTTGGATACCTCGACTACAGAGGTATTACATGGTCGTGATGAGAGGATGAAAACTCATTCATATACATGGTTGATTTATGATATGTACAATTATGTGGATTTGATTTTGGTTTTGAATACGTAATTATTCTAGATACCAATTGGTTTATTTGGTTTATAAATAGATTTTGGAAAATATATTAACCATGCAGGTTTGGTAAAATTGTATCCATTCAAAAAGGTAATTGAATTTCTACTGAGCATATGAATGCTCACCCCCCCTTACTTCTCCCACTTTCAAGTATATGTCTAGTTAAGATAGTAATCCCAGTAGTCAGATGAGTTGCATAGCTTGTACAGACAGTTCTACTCTAAATCCCTAGTGAGTGTTCGTACTTTATTATCATTCTTTCCTTATTCAGTTATTTAGCCAAGATTAGTGAGCGGATGCATGAGGATGATTTTATTGTTAAATTGAGTATTTAAAATAATAAGTGATTTTATGTAACACATTTTGGACACTGAACTAAATATTTCAGCTAAACTCAATTTATCAAAATTTATGACTTCTCAACAAGTTTTAGAAGAGATAGCTGAAAATTTTCTTAAACTTTGATGAGTATTTCCCTTATGAAATTAAAACTAATAAGTATTTTAATGAATAAGAAATTTATAATGGTTTGAGAATCAAAATGAAAATATCTAATATCTGATTTTTCTTAAATTCTGTAAAATTTATATTTTATTATACTTTCATTTAAAATTACTAAAAGTCACGATTTGGATTTTTGGTCGTAACAAAAGCTTCAGCCAAATGAAAAAGAAAAATGAGTAACTCGAAAAGTATAGAATATGTTTTATTTTTTTGCCTTTTTTTTCCCTCTTTGATAGAATATGTTATTTCATGTACATTTATGTTTATATCAGTGATAGCAAAGGAAAATTTTAAAGAGCCTAAAAATTTTGGTTACTTTTACTAAATTTTAAATCACTCATATTTATTTTTGAAAGAAATAAATATCTCATGTCATTCAGATCAAAAGGAAGCAGAATTTTTTTAAACGTTAACTTCTAAAAGCTTCAATTTTCGGTCAAATAATTTGCATATATTTTTTAAAAATGTAATTTAGTTTCTTTTTCTTTTGACAAAGAAGAACATTTAAATATTTTTCCTTTTTTCTTTTTTTGACAAAGAAGAATGTTAAATTAGTTGTTATACAATATCACAATAAAATAAAAGAGAGTCATACCAAGATTTATGGCCTCAACAAAAGTTAAGCGTAGAGATTAAAACATGTTATGGCTTAGCTTGTTATTAAGAATTAAAAATGTCAATGTGGATGTCGATATCGAAGATATTTTTGAAAATTATTGAAATTTGTCTAAAACTCAAAATTTTTAAGAAAATTCAAAAAAAATGCTAAAATAAGTGATATTACATATTTTATACATTTTTAAAAAAATTCTATTTATAATATATAAAATAATAAAATATACACATGTACTGGAAAAACGATCGAATTTCATTTCATAGAACAATTTTAAAATTAGAATACATATCACACTATTTTATTTAATATATTTCATGATTTTAGTACTTTACTAATTATAACTAGTTATAAATTACATTGATAATAAATAAAAATAAACGATAATATAGAACAGTTCAAATTCATTCAATATCAAAATAATTTTCTATGAGGTTGAAAAATCATCAGAAAAATTCTTATATTAACCCAAACAAATTATTTTCCAAGTTATTTTACTTTAGTATTTTGAAAATAATTATCTATAGACGACATATATGTTGACTAAATTTACCTAGCTTGATGAAAAATTTTAATGGATATATGTATATCAATATTAATTTAAGGAGGATGTTAAAAAACTATTTTATAGCCAAAGAAATGCCTTCATTTCGCGATTTTGAACTTGACACTTCATTAGGACTATAAATATACGTAGTTTCAAAACTTTGTCGATATATTATGGAAATAAAACTATGATTTATTTATATTTTTACTATCATTTCTTATTAAAAAATTGAAAAAACAATCTATACTTTTGTCGACATTTCCAAATATCGACACTATTGTCATGGTTATATCTGTAAGTATTTCAATATTAGCTCATTTTTTACTGATATTTTATTAATATCCACATATCCTCGACATTATTGATATTTTATTGATATTTCACGGATACGCGAATAAAATATCTTAATATCTAATATTGATGTTGACACTTAAAAATACTGATATTGTCGCAATATTGTCGACAAAACTTACTAATTAGCTATTTTCTTAGGAAAACAAAATCTGTTCATTTTACTATGCAAATTATTTTTTATATAAAGGATTGTGCTAATAAGTTAATAGTTAATTATATTATATATTTTCCAAAGGAGAATTGACAAACTTTAGTATAGACTAGAACTATTTTTTTTCAATGACTATCACTTACTAAAAAATTGAAATTACTCTTTTTCTTTTTCAAGTGGATAATAAAATTAACATGCATTAAACTCTCCCTGAAGTATATTAGTGGAAGAATTAGAGGAAAGAGGTAATTTGAACAATTTTCTTTTCACCCTATATTACCTCCGATACTAATTCTAATTTTACGAAGCAACTATAAATGAACCAACATATTTCTATGATCTCTCGTATTGTTTCATTTCCTTCTTTTCTTTTTATGAGGCCCACTCTTAGATTATGTACCACGTGGACGATTAAGTGGCAGAACAGGTCACAGAGGGCACACTGTCCGACACGTGTCCAGAAGGATCGCTTAAAAGCCACGCGAGTTGCACGTGATACCATATGGGCCTGTGGGCTGTCGGAGGCCAGGGTCGAATCCATCCTAGACCCTGAACGGGTTCGGTCCAGTCTAATTCTTACCTCAACAGTTGGGGGTTAGGAGCCTCGAAGGTCTTCTGCCAAAAGATCATTGGAGGCAGCGCACTGCTACAGACCCAAACATGGCATTTAATACAATCCTGGGTACGTGTACATATTAGGCAAACTGTCCTGACAGGACGGTGGCTTGGCTTGTCAAAGTCTCGCCCCCGCCGGGCTCGAGCCATAGGGGACGGCGAAAAGCAAGTCACGACAATGCAAGGGAGATTA
Organism: Parasponia andersonii; assembly: GCA_002914805.1. Taxonomy (NCBI): domain Eukaryota; kingdom Viridiplantae; phylum Streptophyta; class Magnoliopsida; order Rosales; family Cannabaceae; genus Trema; species Trema andersonii. The sequence goes on from JXTB01000427.1 coordinate 336,155, forward strand.
CGGTAACTACGGCCTGTGATTTCTGGAGTAAGTCATGCTGAAAAAAAGCACTCGATCCTGGGATTGAGAGCCAGAAGGTTCTCAGTTCTAGGACTATATATATATAAGCCATGCGTCCCTCTGAGGACAAAGGCATATACACATATAAAGAGAGATACATAAAAATTTATAAGAAAGAGAAAAACTTAATCTTTGCTACTCAATCTCAGAGATAAACATCTGACTTAAGTATCGGAAAATTTTAGCAGGTGGCCACCCCTGCCTCTCCGACCCAATTTGAAGTCAAAAGTACTCGGGATAGCGAGGATATGTGGACATTTGGTAGATACAATATCAGTAGTTCAGAGATACGTGGACAGCTGGTGAGAATCGTCACCAACAGTTTGGCGCCTTCTGTGGGAACTATTGAGCGTGAGAGAAAGAGTAAGAGTCTCACGACTGCGCTCTCCCCGAACAAAAAAGCGATATAACATCAGATGGCACCCTCAAGATTAACAACAAGGAGTACACGTCCTGACACCGAAAAAAGCTCACAGGAAGCGCGACCCAGTCTAAAGCAAAAGCTAGACCAAATACTTGCCGCCTTGGTAGAAGTAAACAGGAAGGCGGAGATGGCCCACGAGGCCATCCTGGGCCCAAAAAATGAAGTCGCAGAAGTTCGTAGAGATAATGCCCACCTTGAAGGATTGTTGGCAAGCGAAGCCAGGAGCGAGCAAAGGGAGAACTTCGACGAGGAGGTCCAACAAGAGTATAGGGGTCAACCGCCAAGAAAATTCACTGCCCCATCCATATCGCGGATGCATGGGAACAACAAAGTCAGATAAAGCCTTTCCAAGTGGGAGCAGCGGTGGACGGAAGACACCAGGAGAGCCCGGAAGATGTGCTTCCCAACTGGAAATAGGAGATGATGGCGGAGCTGTGTAAGAGACTCGGGGTCCATCACAGCCAGACCCCCAATGATCTAGCAGAATAGACCGTGCGAGGGATCAACCGGACGGCCTTCGCCAATTGGATCCAACTAGAGCCCAAGCTGAAGGACTTCACAACCCTGACCTTCAGACTATTCGAGGGAAAGACCGACTCCCTCGATCACATATACCATTTTCAGCAAAAGATGGCCCTGGAGACCAGAGATGAGGCTGTGAACTGCAAAGTCTTCTCCACCACCCTGGTGGGGCCAACCTTGTTGTGGTTCAGACAACTCCCAGAGAAGTCTATAAACAGGTTTGAAGATTTTTGCAAACTTTTCTTAAAACAATACGCGGGCATCCGGAGGCAGCAGAAAATCATGCGAGACCTCGACTGGTTGGAGCAATCCACGAACGAGTCTCCAAGGGAATATTTGTCGCATTTCCTGGAGGTAATGTCCTTAGTGCATAACGCCGACTCAGCCCAAGCCGCGAGCTCATTCGTCAGGGGCCTGCAGCCAGGGTCGATGTTGTCGGACCATTAACTCTTGAATTTGCTATACGACATGACAGACGTTCAGGCAAAATTGGAAGGGGTATTTAGGGTACTGAAAAGCCATCAGAAAGTGCCCAAGGCCTCCGCCGCAATAACAACAATACCCGGGCAAACCCTGGTCCCGTAAGCAATAAAAAAGCCTGCGCTGGCCCAGGGGCCAGCTCCGAAGCAGGGAGCCTCAACCCAAGGCAGTCAAGAAAGGGGCAAGAGGAGGAAGACGTTTAAGGACCATCTACCGAAGTACGAGCTTAACACGCCGATTGATGTGATCTATCTCCAGAATAGGGACAGGAGCATTTTTAAAGATCCACCCAAGTTCGGTGTTCCTGAGCACATGAAGAACAGGAGCAGGTATTGCCAATTTCACAAAGATGACAGGCATGATACCATCAATTGTCGTAGCATTTACACGCAGGTTATAATGGTGATCTAAGTCAGCAAGTTGAAGTAGTACATGAAGACAGGCGGAAGCTAGTCCAAGGAGGACGCCGCCGGGCCCAAAAAAGGCAAGCAGACCCAAGCCTCTGGGTCAGGAGAGCAGGCTCTGAGGATAGTGCCGACGATCATAGGCAAACCAGAGCTGACCTAGAGTCATGATGAGAAGGAAAAATGCCAGAAAAGAACCGAAGAGAGGGCGCCTAAGGGGCATGGGGCATTCTGTGAACCACCTGACGACGGGAGAAAGCTACACCTCAGCTACCTCTATCGCCTTCATCCAGTAAGACTTGGCCACGGTGTGCCTACCTCATGATGACCCCGTAGTGATTACGCTGCAGATCGACTCCGTATTGGTTGGAAAGTTCCTAGTTGACGGCGGGAGTAGCGCCGACGTCGACGTCCTATTCTTCAGCACATTTGAGAACATGGGCCTGAATCGGAGCACGCTCAAGCCGACCTGTCAGCTGTTGTTCGCCTTCAACAGCACTAAGGTCAGCCCCTTGGGCATCATAACTCTGAAGGTCTGTGCTGCGGAGAGGTGCCTGGACCTAGACTTCGCATCATCGATTGCCAGTCCTCTTTCAACGTCATCGTGGAAAGATGATGGATTCACGCCATGCATGGGGTCGCCTCCACCCTCCACTAGGTCCTGAGATGTCAATCAAAGGATGGTACCTACACGATAGACATCAAAGGAGACCAGACCTCCGTGAAGAAATGTTTTGCGACCACCTTGAAAGGGACTAATGCGAGCGTAAACGTCTCGACAAGGGACAAATAGCAATCAAAGGACCGCTTACCAGCGTACATGAAGCAGATCGAAGAGGAGTCTGATGGGCCAGAAACCACGATTGAGGAACTAGTGGCAGTCCCTTTGAAAGAAGTAGAACCGGAGAAAGTAGTCTTGATTGGGGCCCTGCTACCTGAAGAGGAAAAGAGCGAGCTGTTGGAATTCCTTAGGTGGAACAGTGACGTCTTCGCGTGGTCCCACGATGACATGCCCGGAATAGACCCCCCGCATGCCTGCCACTAACTAAACACAGACCCCAACTTTCACCCAGTCAGACAAAAACCCCGAAGGTTCATGCCGGAGAAAAATAAAGCGATCAACAAAGAGGTCGAGATGCTACTAGAAAATGGCCTAATCATAGAGTACGTATACCCATGTTGGGTCTCCAATCCGGTGGTGGTAAAGAAGAAAAAGGGTGATGACCAGACCTGCATAAATTTTACCAATCTGAACAAGGCCTGTCCTGCCAAAAATCGATCAAATAGTCGATACGACGGCGGGATTTGACATGATGAGCTTCCTAGATGCTTACTCTGGGTACAACCATATCCCCCTATATGAGGAAGACTAAATCCACGCAGCGTTCATTACGGAGAGAGGTTTGTATTATTACAAACACATGCCCTTTGGCTTGAAGAATGCGGGGGTGACCTACCAGAGGCTTATGAACAAAATATTCGCTTCGCTGAGCTACTGGGAAAGACGATGGAGATCTACATCAATGACATGGTCGTAAAGAGCAAAGAAGCTTTGGGCCATCTGGGGCATCTGGACGAATGTTTCTAGATTCTGAGGCACTAACGAATCCGTCTGAACCCCAAGAAATGCGCGTTCGGGGCGTCCTCCGGCTAGTTCTTGGGGCACATCATAAGCAGAAGGGGTATTGAGGCCAACCCGACCCAGTTATCCTCAATCGCAGATGTACAGAGACCCTCGACTATTAGGGAGGTCCAGCGCCTAATTAGAAAGATAGCCGCACTCAGTCGATTCATCTCTAAAATATCTGACTGATGTAAACCTTTCTTCCAGTGCATAAAGAAAAGCTCCACAGTCATCTGGGGGGAAGAGCAGGACAAGGCACTGACGAAGCTCAAACTATATTTAAGTCACTCGCCTATCCTGGCTTCCCCAGCAGAGGGGCAGCACCTATGTGCTTATTTGGCAATGTCCGAAGTAGCGATCAGCGCTGTACTGTTCGTCAAGAAAGACAGCATGCAAAGCCAGTATTTTACGCAAGCTGCATGCTCCTGGACGCTGAGACACGATACAGTATGGTGGAGAAACTGGTTCTCGCTTTGGTCAACGCTAAGAAAAGACTAAGGTAGTACTTCAGATGTCTCCGGCTCACATCCCTTCAACCTGGACTCTCTGCACTAATGGATCTGCAAACATGTCGGGGTCAGGTATCAGAATAGTCCTGTAGACCTCAGCAGGACTCAGGATAGAGAAAGCTTTGAGGCTTAGTTTCTAGGCAACAAATAATGAGGCAGAGTATGAGGCGTTGCTCTAAGGCCTTGAGCTGGCTCTACACTTCAGAGTAGAGAACATTACGGTAAGGAATGACTCTCAGCTGATCGTGGGTCAGGTCAGGAGAGACTTCAAAGTAAAAATGCCAAGATTACACAGGTGCTTCTCTAGGATAATGGGGGTGAAAGCCCGCTTTAGCAACTTCGATATCGAATAGATACCCATGGAGATAAACTAAAAGACCGACGAGCTAGCTAGAAGCGCGTCGATCGGGGGGACGACCGAACATACGGAGATTCTGCTAGAGGGAAAAAATAGGAGAAACCCTTTGGAGACCCCCACACACCACGTGTTCGTGACTGACTCTGAAGACGAAGGCTGGATAAGACCCATCATCCAATACCTGGTGTCAGGAAACCTATCCGCAGACCCTCAAAAATCAAGGTCAATCAGACTGAAGGCTGCTCGATACTCGATGGTGAGGGGCTGACTGTATAGAAGGTCGACGATAGGACCAATGCTGAGGTGCGTAGGTCCTATCGAGACACAAAAGCTGATAAAGGAAATCTACGAGGGAAGGTGTGCCAACCACTCTGGTGGGCGTAGCCTCGGCCACAAAGCCTTAACGGCAGGATACTTCTGGCCCTACATGATGACTGAGGCAGCCCAGTTTGTCAAGAAATGTGACAAGTGCAAGAGGTTCGCCCCCTCCCCCCGAAACGCTAACCCGCGAAAGAACTCCATTCAAACATAACTCCTTAGCCCTTTGCTAAATAGGGTCTGGACATCGTCAGAGAGCTCCCCATAAGTCCAAAGGGAAGAAGGTATATCTTGTTGGCGACCAACTATTTCAGTAAATGAGTAGAAGCTGAAGCTTACACAACCATCAATAAGGCAGACATGATTAACTTTATTTAGAAAAACATAATCTACCGATACGGAATCCCGAAAGAGATACGCACTGATCATGGCACGCAGTTCCAGAATGCCAAGCTTAAGGAGTTGTGTGAGTTGTATGATATAAAGCTCAGCTTCTCATCCGTAAACTACCCTCAGAGGCACGGCCAAGCAGAGGCAACAAACAAGACCATATTCAGCAATATAAAAAAGAACTTACAAGAGACTAAAGGAAGGTGGTTAGAAGAGCTACCGGCTGTCGTGTGGGCCCATCGAACCACAGAGTGGAGATCAACAGGAAGAACATTGTTCGCCGTGGTCTACAGGTCAGAGGCTGTGATTCCGACCGAGATTGACGTCCCGACCCTTCGCTCCGAAGTGGTAAGAGACGCCTTACTGAACGAGCAGCAGCTAAGCTACAACACAGACTCCTAAAAGAAACAAGGGACATGGCTCTGGTCCATCTGACCTCGTACCACTAGCAGGCCAAGTCTTACTACGCAAAAAAGGTTAGCACTGGTCAGTTTAATGCTAGAGATTAGGTCTTGAAGGTCAGAATAGGAAATTCCTCGAAGCTAGACTCTAACTGGGTCGGGCCCTACAAGGTAAAAGGCGCTTAACAATGGTGCGTACATCCTGAAAGAACTCAAGACCGGGAAGAGCCTACCTAACACGTGGAATGTCCAGTACTTGAAAAAAATACCACGTGTGAGACACATGTAAATACTTGTATTATTAAATAGCTTAATTCCAAAATAGGTCAAGATGTCTGCTACACGGACTTATTCATTGGATTGCTATGTAAAAGGGTCTGCCCCCAGTGCCAGACCCCACGAACTATTCGCACAAATAAAGATCGTATTATGGGAATCACATCGCGCAATAAACTGTTTTCCGATGGCCCAAGAAAATGTACGAAGAGGAATGAGTTGTGCAATAAATTGCTTGCCAGCAGACCTCAATGACGATCATACTATGGGAATCACATTGTGCAATGAAATGCTTACAGATGGCCCGAGAAAATGTACGAAGAGGAATGAGATGCGTAATAAAATGCTTGCCAGCAAACCTCAATAACGATCATACTATGGGAATCAGGTCTCACAATAAAATGCTTACCGATGGCCCAAGAAAGTGTACGAAGAGGAATGAGCTGCGCAATAAAATGCTTGCCAGCAGGCCTCATAAAAAATCGTACTACGGGGATCACGTCGCTCGCCGACGACTCGAAAGGACATACGAAGGGTAACAGGCCTCACAACAAAAACTTGCCGCCGACCCTTAAGGAATACCTGCAGGATGGGAAAGAGTTGAGTGATAAGACCCTCCCTAGAGAGCACCTTAGCTACGCATAAGCCAAAGGTAAACGGGGCTAAAGTCTACCCGTTAGAAGTAGACCCTCTCTAGGGAGCACCTTAGCTATGCATAAGCCAAAGGTAAACGGGGCTAAAGTCTACCCGTTAGAAGTAGACCCTCTCTAGGGAGCACCTTAGCTATGCATAAGCCAAAGGTAAGCAGGGCTAGGGTCTACCCGTTGGAAGTAGACCCTCCCCAGGGAGCGCCATAGCTATACATGGACTGAAAGTAGACGAGGCCAAGGCCTATCCATTGGAAGTACGCCAAGACAAGACCAAATGCGAAGGCAGAAATTAAAACCAAATTCTATCTATTATTACTTGAATTACAGGATGCATGGTCGATAGGGACGCGGACCCAGTGTCTTTATTTGTAAGAAGCAGGTCTTGGACGGACTCGCAAGGACACATTAGAGTGGTAATGCCCTATTTGCTCCCAGTGGGAGCCGAGCCAAGGCCTTTTCCTCTACAGCGATGGGTCTAAGCAGTAGTCGACCAATCCCTGAAGCTGGCTCCTGGCGTGTTCCCATTTAAGGTCGGAAAAGTCCAGCCATACGCGCGGATTAAATTCTGCTAAGAGAAGTCATAACAGAAATTATACATCCTCAAAGCCGGACGAGCCGAAACTCACATCCTGATCTCCGGAGCTAATCTCGTCAGTCATAGCATGGGGGGAATTCACTAATAACTCTACATCATATATAATTGGGCCAAACCCGGAAGTCGGTCGGACTGCCGACAAGGGAATGGCATCGTATATGATGTCCGACCCTGACCACGAATGCGGGCAACAAAAAAAACAAAATAAACATGAGAAAAGTGCGCTGTTTTTATTATTTAAACATGTGCTTACAACAAGGGTCAGCTTTACACAATACAGTCAGTACTTTATAAATACAGAAAAGAGCGAGAGGCCCTAATTACCTCCGGCGAGGGGAGTGATGCCGGCTTCGGTGCTTGGACCAACTTCGGTAGAGAACGGCATACCAAGGTTGGAATCATCGCTAGACAAGACGACCACACTTGACCCTCCGCCAGTTAAGGCGCCAGGGCCAGGCTGACCCCTAGAAATCTCCGTGGCTTGTTCTGGCAGACTGGAATTGGGGACAATCTCTCTGGCAACAGAGGCAGATGTAAAGGGCCTGTCTTTTTCTTCGTCGAGTGTCTTTAGTACATCAGTAGGGTACACGATGTTAATCTCGTCCCCTAGCTACTGCATATAGTACCTGATGGAATAATGGTCCGTTTTGACACCCTTCTACTCATCGAACTGGTCCGGCGTTACTACCTCTGTGTGGCCCTTAAATTTCTTGTTCTCCCAGCCAGACCTATAACTCTCTGTAGAAAGGATATCCACTTGCCTCTGGTACCTTATCTTCAGCTTCTCCACGTCTGCCAGCCTATTTCTCAGCCCCGCTAGCCTCAGCTCCACTTACTGCTACGACAGGTCGATCAAAAGAGTGTTAATATCGGTGAGAACTTTGCCATGCTTGCGAGACAACTCCACATGAGCTTCCATCAGTTTACTATGATCCAAATAGAGATATCGTATTACCTCGTTGGACCGGTCGAGCCTGTGCTATAGGGAATGGGCCTCTAGCTTGGCTTTCACCTCGGTTTTCCTCGCCTCCTTAGCCTCATCAACGGCTCTATCACGGGCAATGAAAGCCAGCCCCATCTCTGCCCTTACGCTTTGCAACTCCTGTTCCTTAGCATTGAGCTCGGCTTGGGCCAGCCTGGCAGCCTTAGCCTCTGAGCATAGACCCGAGACCTCAGCTTCAAGGGACTGGACTTTCCCCTCTACCTCGGCCAACTTGGCGACCAGCTCCTTACGCCTGACCCTCTCGATACTCAAAGCGTGGACCACCGCACTGCTGACCCTGGCCTCATCCAGGCTCCAATACAGGTCGAAGTCCGCCTTCAACGTGGCAAGGGCGGCCTCGCTCCACTCGACCATCACAGCACGAGCATTCAGCTGCCCAATTAGCTCGCCAATGCGAGAGAAATAGAAGAACTAGACGGCAACTAGCTGTAGAATATAAGAAAGAGGAGTCAGTGTTCAGCAAAGATACTGAAAACATGGAGGTGACAGCCAGACGAGCCAAACCTGCATAATGCTGTGGCCAGCAACGAGCTCTACGTTCTCCAGGGAGAGTGCCTCCAGCTCGAACTCCGCGACTGGACCCTCTCCCTGAGTGTTATCCGCATCCGGGGAACGCGACTCTACCCTGCCGACCACGAGGACACTTTCACCCCGCACCAAATGCACTCCCTTAGCTTCTATCGATGCTACCGAAGTGGCAAAGGTAAGGCGGTAGAAAGTAGAGTGTCACCAAGTGCACCTTCGGCAACAACTGGAGGTGGCGCATCCTCAGCAAAAGAAGCTACAGCGACTGCTGCTGCTTCAGCGGCTTCGGCTACCACCTCCTTTGGAGACCCGCCTGGCCGTGATATTTCGGCCTTGTCTTGACCAATATTCTCATACGGGCTACCTCACGCAGACCTTCTCCTATTCATGAGGGTCAGGGTAGCCATATCATCGTCACTGTCAGAAGAAGGGGCAGTTCTACCTCTCTTCCTCGACGGGCTTTCCATCCCCTTGGACGGGTCAACTTCACGATCCTGCTTTCTAGGGACTGAGGGAGAGGAAGACAGCCGAGACTTCAGCCTTGGAGCCCCTCCGCTGAGTTCAGCAATCTCCCTACGGGAGCAGGTAGTGTCAAACCCTGCACCCGCCTTCGAACCAGAGCTTGGGGAGGAGGAAGTAGGTGCAGAGGGCTCCCCTGGCAGGCTCGGAGGTGCCCATTTACCATACACAATCTTTATGGCTGGCACCTCCTGAGTTACGGGTCTGCCTACCTTGGAGAAGGCATTACAGGCGTTTTACCCCCGAATGCAAACAGATCCTCTAAGTCATCGTCCAAGCCCGTTCTTGGGATGACAACTCCCTGTCCCCCGGCCTCGTCCTCAGAGAACACCACCAGATGCCGACCAGTAGAGACCTTAGATCGGGCTCTGTGTGCAACAGTATTCCCCTTGACCGAGGAGGGATCTGCCGAAGGGCCTACATCCGACCCTGTAAGAGCAAGCACCGTGATTAAAACATAGCCATGACTTGATCGACAGAGTCCTAGGGCACAAAATGAACTCACCCTTAACCCTCTTGGGGGCAGAGGCTTCCTCTCATCGGAGCCTGGCGTGCTCCTCGATTATGAGCTTCACCGCCTCTTCGAGCTCGTGACTGGTTGGTGCCACCAGGTCATTGGGACCCGTCAGTTGGCTCGAGGCTATGATCTGATGACCCATCATGGCGATGCGATTCTGCTCATCCTGATGGAACCAATTCAGAACTGAGGCGTCAAACTGGCTCTGAAGGTACTTGGTGATGACCCACATGTCCAGTAGAAAGAGGAGATATGAGACCATCCTTGGCATCGTGTTCATCACCTGAGGATTCAAAACGACCTTAATGTGTCAGCAATCCCCGAAGGACCCGAAGACGACGATGACTCCCTCCAGCTCCTTGAGCCGCCCCGCCGACAGCCGCGGCTCGAACCTGCTTTCCTCCACAGAGTCTGCGCGAGGCAAAATATTATGAGTAAAAACGGACAAAATGCACGCAGACCCAAAAATCACGACTCAGTACTTACTTTGCAGAAAAAATAGGGGAATTTAGAAATGCTCTCCGTTCACCCAATAAGAGTACCACGCCCCTCCAACGGCGTACAGCCTGGAGTGGAAATTCCATTGCTTGTCCGACCTAGGCAAGCCCCAAAAAATGTTGCGCCCTGGGAGCAACTGGAGGTAGAAAATAGAGTAAGAGCTCCTTTTGGGGATGAGGGTGAGCTTGTAGGAATAAAACACCACCTCCAGGTCGATATGCACATTGAAGAGGACCGATAGAGCAGAGAGCCCCATCAGGATTATGACCCCGTTGGCGTTCAGTTGCATCGGGTGAATCCCCGTCAGGCTAAAGAACTGGTGGACCAGGGGAGGAAGGGGAAACCGCAGCCATTCCAGGTGCCTCCTCCCCAAGATGGTGGAGCCTTCGGGGGCAGAGGGACGAAGATACCAGTCTGCCGGGCCATCGACCCTTTGTAAAGTAACTCCGCTAGGGAAGCAGAGCTACCTCCTTAACGAGCCCAACTCGGAATCCGTGACGGGGCGGAGCTTCTGACTCTAGTTCGGGGCCATTGTCTTGGATGCGATCGAAGAGAGCAAAAGGTTCTAGAAAAGGGAAGATTCAGAAACCCTAAGATTTGAGAAAGCTGGAATACTTAGAGATTTTAGTAAAGTAAGAAATGAGCACAAGTGCGGCTTTTATAGAGGGGGAGCTGAAAGTCTTTCCTGGAGGAGAACAGTGCAAAGAAGACGGAAGCACTAGAATTTCAAAATTTGACAAAATCATGATACGGGTAAGCGTGCATCGATATTAGTGATCGGAGAAAAATGATAGTAATGAGCCACGTGTGCCCCTCAAACCGGCGGACCGGAGGTACGATTTCCCTACTTGATGGATGCGAATCCATCAAATAGGGAAATGGGGGCAGTTGTGGGGTCCGCTCTTAGATCATGTACCACGTGGACGATTAAGTGGCAGAACAGGTCACAGGGGGTACATTGTCCGACACGTGTCCAGAAGGACCGCTTAAAAGCCACACGAGTTACACGTGATACCATATGGGCCCGTGGGCTGTCGGAGGCCAGGGCCGAATCCATCCCATACCCTGGATGGGTTCGGCCCGGTCTAATTCTTACCTCGACAGCTGGGGGTCAAGAGTCTCGAGGGTCTTCTGCCAGAAGATCATTAGAGGCAGCGCACTGATCCAGACCCAGTCAGGGTATTTAATGCAATCCTGGGTAGGTGTACGCATTGGGCAAACCGTCCTGACAGGACGACGACTTGTCAAAGTCTCGCTCCCGCCGGGCTCGAGCTATAGGGGACGGTGGAAAGCAGGTCACGGCGATGCAAGAGAGATTACGGTAACCACGGTCCATGATTTCTGGAGTAAGTCATGTGAAAAAAGGTACTTGATCTTGGAATTGAGAGCCAAAAAGTTCTTAATTCCAAGACTATATATATGAGCCATGCGTCCCTCTGAGGATAGGGGCATATACACATATAAAGAGAGATATATAAAAAATTTTAAGCAAGAGAAAAACTTGATCTTTGCTACTCAATCTCAAGAATAAACATCTGACTTAAGCATCGGAGAGTCTTTGCAGATAGCCACTCCCGCCTCTCCGACCCAACCTGAAGTCAAAAGCACTCTAAGATAGCGATGATACGTAGACAGTTGGTAGATACAACATCAACAATTCAAAGACACGTGGACAGCCGGTGAGAATCGTCAGCAACACTTTCCTCTCTACCCAACATACCATTAGTTTTACTTTTAACTAAACTAGGAAAAAAAAAAATTAATAGCATGCGATCAGAGCCGTCCATACCGTAAATGAATCATATCACGAATGTTCGTGAGTGGGTCCGTATCTAGCCACTGCTCTTTCTTTGTTGGTTCATTTCGGAGGACAGGAGAAGCGACAATTTGGTAAGTTAATAAATTATGGATTTAGAAGAAAATCTACAGGTGGCCACCTGATAGGCCCTGAAGTCACCCTTCAATTCTCCATCAAACGGCCATAAAGTAACCGTCAAAAGGTCTCCGACTCTCCGGTACTGCTGCTTACTTATTCCGGCACGGTTGTATTGACCAATTAATTAATTTTAATAAATACAGATTAATTAATATTTTATTAATTAAATATTAATATATATATATATATATATATATAAAATACTATGCAATAGCTTAGCCTTGCTTAGCAAGGTAGAGAAAAAGAAAGTGTGTAAAGCCCAAGTGAGAGAGAGAGAGAGGGAGAGACGACAATTCCGATCATTTTCCTTTGTCAGCTGTCTCTGAAAAACTTTTCCTCTCCCTTTTCCCACACTTTCTCGCCAGCCAAACAGAAGATAGACCCTTTATTTCTTTTTATTTTTTCATGTTTTCCGGTTGTTCTGATTTGATTGAGTTCACCTATGGTGGTTTCAGCTCCGATTCGCATGATCTCACACCCGCCCTTCGCTTAATTCTCTTCGCCACCGGCCGCTGGGGCCCATCTTAAATGTCTCTCGTTGAGGGCCCACCCAACATCTCCATCTCCGCCGCCGCTGATCACCACCACCACCAGCACCACCGTAGCTCGTCGAAGCGGAAGTTGGACGACTATGGTGGGCCCAACTTCGACGACGATTACGATCGCGAAGGAGACGACGACAACGACGATGTCTTTTTCTCGGACCTAGTTTCAGTGAGAATGAGGAAAGACGAGCCCAACGCCGTCCATTCCTCGGGGGACGGCCGGCCTTTCCCCTCCTCCGCCGGTTCGTCCTTGCAGCAGCTCGATTCTAGGGTTTCCGATGCTCAATCGGCCTCTTATGGCCGCAGCTCGGGCCGGGCCGAGTCGAGTCGGTCCCCCTCGAGGTTGCAATTCTTCATCAGGATGATCTCTGAGAGTAAGAATTTGGTAATCGAAGCCGATGCCCATGACACCGTGAAATCGCTCCACGAGAGGATTCAGTCGAAGACGAGGATTCCCCTGTTCGAGCAGAGGCTCATATACAGGGGGAAGCAGCTCCAGTGGGAGCAGTCACTCGCCGAGTGCTCCATTCAAAATGACGCCGGGCTACAGCTTGTGGGTCGAATGCGCAGCACCGAGCACCCTCACGCTTGGCAGCTGATCGACGACATGATTTCTATGGTTTGCCGGCTCTGTAGAGGCGAATTGGTCCATTCGCCGCTGAAAATCATCAGGAGCTGCCTCACGGAGTACTTTAACATGATTCCCAAGGAAGAGAATGACTTGGCCGCTAGCTTCCTCCAGATATTTATGTCTTCTTCGGCTCCGGCAGCGTTGGTGATGCTCTATGCTTCGCCGTCGAAACAAAATAAAGAGTATGGTGATATTTCAGTTAAGCATTTCTTAAGTTTGATTCATCCTTCATTGACAAAACTGTTGCATAATCAATGTGCACCTATGTTGTTAGAGTTTTGTAAGTTGCTTAGGAGATTTGGACACGAAGACCCTTTGTATGTCGCATGTCGAAATGCTTTAGGGTCCTTGTTGGAGAATATTGGCAATTCAAGTTCTGGGTCGACATCTTCGGGCAATGTTAATGAACTTATTGGGTTACAAGAGATTTCTATATTTGTTGATGAGCTCACTAACAGGTTGGAATCGACCTTAAGTGCGGGACCGATGGCGAGTGATGTTAGTGATTTTACTGCGTTTTTGCTCCCTTTGCGTACTGCAATTGATGAGAAAGTGGGTTCCAAGGGTCTCATACCGGTGTTATTGAACGAAAGGGATTCTAAACATCCATCATATGGGAAAGAGATGTTTCTTTATTATATATTTGATAATTTGCTTAGGAAGATGGACGTGTGTCTGCAACAAATTGGAGAGAATTCGTCTGGGAAAGGGAAATCGGATGGTGATAGTCATACCCGATGGTCTCAGTATCTTGCCATTTTGAAGGAACTAAATAGCATTTCTAAACTCTATGAGGGTGCCGAACAAAAATTTTGGACAGTGATGATGCTTAGAAAGTCTTCACTCTGGTCACTAATTGTCAAATATGCGAAGCAAACTGATGATCATCAGTGGATTCTTGACCACAAGGATGTCCTGGATTTTGAATCCAGGAGGCATTTCGCTATGATGATGTTCCCGGAGGTAAAAGAAGACTACGATGAACTGCATGAGATGCTCATTGACAGATCTCAATTGTTGGCAGAGTCGTTCGAGTACATAGCGCGGGCAGATCCCGAGTCATTACATAGAGGTCTGTTCATGGAATTCAAAAATGAGGAAGCCACAGGTCCAGGTGTACTGAGGGAGTGGTTTTTTTTGGTATGCCAAGCTATATTTAACCCAGAAAATGCACTTTTTGTAGCATGCCCAAATGATCCTAGGAGATTTTATCCTAATCCTGGTGAGCTCCATCTGGCTTTTGTGGAATATTGCTTCAGAACATGTTTTACCCCTTTTTGGTTTTTCTCTATGCTTTGTTTTGAAATGTTGTTTTCTATGACAAATGGATGACTAGATCCTCGACTGCGTTGCTACAGTCAATCTGTTTGGCATATGCTATGTTAAAATCAAATGGCTGTGTGTGTGGGAGAGAATTTGTTAGTGTAGAGGGAGGGACGGAGGGAGGTAATTTCTAGTGTTAAAAGTTCATGTTGAATTCTTATCTACGTGAAATATATGTTGTCCTGTAGAGATCGAGGTTATGAGTAGGGAGAGAGGGAGGGAATTGTTAGTTTTAAAAGTTCATGCTAAATTGTTATCTGCGTGAAATGTATGTTGTCTTGTAGAGATCAAGGTCATGAGTAGTTGAGTGGTGGTTCTGTCTTATTATCGGAATGCTTTTGATGGCTTAGTTCTTTATTTTGGTTTGATCAACGTTATTTAGATAATTTCATTTTAGAGGACGTAAGAGTATGAGAAGTGTGAAAGTATAAATTTCTTCCTCTTGCCTTGATAGCTGGTGCTAATTATAGGATATTTATGTGTGAAAGTAACGAGAAGCAGATGATGACTGTTATGAGTTTTTTCATTAGTTCATATTGGTTCAGCTGTTTGCATCGTTTGGCAGAAAATATAAGACAACCTATTTGTACACAAATTGTTGAACGTCAATTCTATTTCAAAGACATTTTGGGTGCCTTTTGTTCTCAATCTTCATTGATCATGGTCTTATGTATGTTGTATATTAGTTTAGAAAACATTATTTGTTTATCATTTTTCAAATTATGCTCTCTTTTGGTGACAAAAGTTAGTGGTAGAATGTTGTAGCTATATCCTTTGATATTCTCTTCTCTTACATGCATCCATTGCACCTTTCTATAACTGGAAGAAATATTTTGATTTCATTATTTACTTATTTCCTTTTTCAGCCTCTAAGGTTGATCCAATGCACCTTGATTATTTTGCATTTGCTGGTCGGGTGATTGCATTGGCTCTAATGCATAAAGTGCAAGTGGGCATAGTCTTTGATCGTGTGTTTTTCTTGCAATTGGCTGGAAAAAGCTTAATCTTTCTGGAAGACATATGCGATGCTGATCCATGCTTGTATAATAGCTGCGATCAGATACTAAAGATGGATGCTGAGTTTATTGATTCAGATGCTCTAGGGCTAACTTTTGTTAGAGAAATTGAGGAGTTAGGATCCAGGAGAGTTGTAGATCTCTGCGATGGAGGGAAAAGTATTGTTGTTAACAGCAAAAACAGGCAGGAATATGTTAACCTTCTCATTCAGCACCAATTTGTCCACTCCATCTCTGAACCGGTGGCTCGTTTCAAGCAAGGCTTTGCTGATATGCTCTGTAGGTCAGACCTACAGACAGTCTTTTTCGAAAGATTGGAACTTGAAGATCTTGATTTGATGCTACATGGAAGTGAAACGGATATTAGTGTTGAAGATTGGAAAGCTCATACAGAGTACAATGGCTACAAAGAGAATGACTCTCAGATAATCTGGTTCTGGAAGGTATGTATACCATCAGGACCCCTGTTTTTTGGTTATTGATTTCCTGTTTTCTTTAAAAACCCCTATCTAACTGCTATAAACTAACTATTTGGCCTTATTTGATTTTTTCCTTAGAAGTTCTCTATGATTTATCCTTTTTGATTGCTCTAAAATGTCAATGGAGGTAAGTTATACGATGTTTATAATTTTTGGACATGATATTAATTGTTTTATTTTGACATGACAAACTTGAGGACGCTTGAAATTCTCGAGATGAAGATTATGCAGATGCTGTTATAATTTATTTCATTTCTGTATTTGCATTTGGTTTGGTATTTGGGTGTTGAATGCATTGATCTAACTGATAAAAAGTGAGAATCGTGGATACTTATGAGACTTTTATTTGACCTTAGTGCACGGGACCATTATAGTAAATGATTTAAGGTAGATGGAAACAAACTCTTTCTAAGTCTCCAAATCAGTATTGAACATGAGTAGAAACAATTGATGCCATTAGGATGCTTGGTCAGTATTCAGTTCTCTGTGTTTGCTTCTTGCACTTGCTATTTATTAGCCAAGTTTGGGAAGGTGATGAAGACTTTATTTTTCAGTAAAAATGGGTGTGAGGGTGTCCTTTTGTATGTTTACGTCTGTCTCTTTAAGTAAGACAGCATGATGAAATTTCATTGGTTTTGTTTAATGGTTCCGAGAAGATTGATAATATGTCAATGGAGGAGCATGTGAAGAAAATTTTTGACAGTTGTCCATGTCATTAGGATGCTTGTTCGGTATTCGGTTCTCTGTGTTTGCTTCTTGCACTTGCTATTTATTAGCCAAGTTTGGGAAGGTGATAAAGACTATATCTCCCAGTAGAGATGGGTGTGAAGGTGTACTTTTGTATGTTTACTTTTGTCTCTGTAAGTTAGACAGCATGATGAAATGTCATTAGTTTTTGTTTAATTTTTCTGAGAAGGTTGATAGTGTGTCAATGGAAGAGCATGGGAAGAAAATTTTTGACACTTGTCCATGTCACACTTGTCCATGTCATTAGGATGCTTGTTCAGTATTCAGTTCTCTGTGTTTGCTTCTTGCACTTGCTATTTATTAGCCAAGTTTGGGAAGGTGATGAAGACTTTATTTCTCAGTAAAATGGGTGTGAGGGTGTCCTTTTGTATGTTTGCGTTTGTCTCTGTAAGTAAGACAGCATGATGAAATGTCATTAGTTTTTAATGTTTCTGAGAAGGTTGACAGTGTGTCAATGGAAGAGCATGGGAAGAAAATTTTTGACACTTGTCCATGTTCTGTATTGTCCAACTTTATTGAAATTGTGAATGAAGCTACAGACGAATGAAATTATTGCTGAAGAACAAATATTATTTGCAAATCCGAAGTTCTCTTATCCGTGTTTGGTTTCAAGATTGTTGTGTATATGCTTTTGTTGATTTAAGTTGCCTGTTTTTTTTTAGCACACATACAAGTCATCAACTCATCACTGATATTTAGCTTTGAGAGTTTTGCTTTAGGATATTATAGTATCAGGTCAGTGAACACATTTATTCCTAATGAATTTACACGTAATAAGGTATAATAGCATTGAGAAATGAGGCTATTGATTAAGCAGTAATCTCGAAATTGGAACATAGTTATGGATAAAAGGCTTTTGAAACGGGATTATGGTTTTACGGATAATAGAGCTGAAAGACGACATCAGTAGTATACCTTAAATTGTAATTTACAGTTAAGCTTTGAGTCACATCTCCATCAGTTTTCTTTAATTTTTGAGGTGTAAGGCTTGTAATGCATCCATAATCCACAGTGAAAAGAATCTGTTCTGGCTGATTGACAGGCCACCAATCCGTTTCACCTATGCTAGGAGGGCAAAATTTGGAAAATAGGGATGCTATGAGCTCGTGGCATGTTTTCCATGATTCCAGGTCACTTGGGGTGACAATGTGTCCACATTAGAGGCACGTGGAAATTTCTAGTCCAGGTCAGATGTGAGGTTACTTTGGGTACGTCTTTTATGTTTTTGGGTGGTCTTGGAAGATAAGGAGTTGGTTATATACCACTAGGGGAGAGAATAGTGAGGGAATCAGTGTGGAGTCTTCTGTTAGATCTTTTGGCTATTGACTAGTGGAGAGACCTGAGCCTCTTGAAAGCTCAGTCGATTAGCTTCTGATTTCCCTCTTTCTTCCATTAGTGATATTTGAGTTTGCTTCTTCGTACTACTGTGTTTTGGTACTTATCACTGACCTCATGACAAGGGCCATAATCCTTAAGAAAGCCATCCAACATAGGTTAAACTGACAGTAGTTGAATCATAACCGTGCTTTGAAATTTTGTTCTTTTTGTGCTCTGTAAAAATCTTTTGTTTCTTGTACATAATTACATAACATCTTTAAATGATTTCCATAAATAACATGACTTCAACGATAGAGACAGACTTTACTAAATTTATACCGATGTGTTTTTGTGATTAAACTATCTCATAGAAGAAAACATGCAGATTGTTGAGGAGATGTCAGCAGAGCAAAGAAAGGTTCTTCTCTTCTTTTGGACCTCCATGAAGTATCTTCCAGTTGAGGGTTTCCATGGTTTGGCTTCTCGGCTTTATATTTACAGGTCCTCGGAGCGTTATGAGCGCCTGCCTTCATCTCATACATGTTTTTACCGGTTGTGTTTCCCACCATATCCAACTAAGGCTATGCTGCAAGAACGCCTTCGTATCATCACCCAAGAACATTTTGGGAGTAGCTTTGGTACATGGTAATATTAGGTGCATCCTGCATTTGGAGTAAAATGGGGTATTGTGACTGCACATAAAAGGATTTGAACTCAGCTTGTACAGATTACAGGATTATTATCATTTGTCTTATCAGTAGACTATGTAAGAAGATGCTCTAGTCCTCCAGTTCTCTTTATTTATAGACGCGTGTCATTGCTCTTTTTTGTCTGACTATTTATACAGGTATAGTATATATATATAAATAAAGCAGGGAAGGAAGAAAGAAGTTTCTCTGCTTTTATGAACCTCCCCTATTGTAATAGTTCTTGGTTATCATGACTTGTGAGTACACACAGATCGTACAATGACATGCAACTCTACATTTCGACTTTCCCTTTACTTCATTCTTTGCTACTATTGGGTTCTTGGCCAGCCACATGTACCCCACATATTAAACGACATGCATTTTTCTCAATGTTTTGGAAAGAGAGGAAAAAAAATAGCATATTCCATTTTTATGTACATATATTTCCCCTTATCGGTATAGTGATGACTCCATGTCGAGTTCTTAACTTCTTATTTCTTGGAATAGCTAGTACTGATTCCAACTCCTCTCCCTCCACCTAGGTAAACCTCGTTGAGAAGTCCTGATAACTTGAAGCATGTTTATTGGGCGAAAATGTTAAATGACGCTAAAGTTACTTAAAACCTCAAAGCTTTATGTTCATTTTTTATTTCCCTCTCCCTCGACTTTTCTATTTGTGGTCATTCAGTTCTTAAGTTGCTGCTTAGATTCTGGTAGGGAAGAAAGTCAATTGGCAGTAGTTTGGTAGAGGCGCTTGTGAGATGTGAGCATTAAAGACAGGTACAGAAATGTTTGCATTTTATTATTTTCTGACTTTTTACGTGGTTGCTTCTAAGATTTGCCAACCTAATTTTTCCGCAGGCTTATGCATCCGGACCATTTTCGCGTCCAACGTAATGGAAGAAGACATGTTTATTGAAGCCCTTTATTAGGGAAGCGATGTCAAACCAGCAGCAATAAATTATGTAGCGATAGAGATATATAAAAAATAAAAATAAAAATAAAGAAATAAATATTATTCAAACCAAACAAAAGTCACATCTCATCACACCATATCAAACTCATTTTGACCCTTCGAAACCAAGATCCATGCCCACCCCTCCTAGAGATCTATTACACACCTTCAATCTCGTAATAGAGCATGCAATATGGGGTTCTAATTCTTCCACCTCCTCGCCAGTAGTAAGTACTCTTCAACATATATTACTCGTATACATGGCGAGTAAGCTGACTTGGACCCAAGTGCTCATAATAACTGCAGCTTCCAAACTCTAAACCCCATCCAATGCCTTACCTTAACTAAAATAAACTAGTAAATAAATTTAAAGTAAAATAAGGGAATAACATGGCAGGACAGGACTTTGACATGCGACCTACAAAAGACCAACTTCATAACTCATATATCTCTATGCGTCTGCCTTCTCAACTGCTACTTCAGCAGAAGTGGCGGCCTCCACTGGGGCTTCAACTGGCGGCGCTGGCGGGGCTTCAACCGGTGGCACGGCGGCAGTTTCCGCGGCCTCTTCTTTGGCCTCCTCAACGGCGGCCGTTTCCGTGGCTTCTTTGGCCTCCTCAACTGCTGCTGCAGGTTGCTCTTCTTGAGTCTCTTTAACTATTTTCTCAGCTCCTGGAACCGCCTCTTCTTTGGCGTCCTCAACCTTGGCTTCCTCTACGGCCTCCACCTCCTTGGTCTCAACTACTTCAGCTGGAGCTGCAGCTACCGCTGTGGCAGCGGGTTGCTCTACAGCCTCCGTGGTTGCTTCCTTCTCTTCTTCTGCTGCTGGTGCAGTCACAGCTGGCTCCTCGATCTTGATCGTCTCAGTTGCCTCGTTCTCTTTCAGTGTTGTTGCAGCTGGTGAAACCTGCGCATGAGCCGCGTTGTGTGTGTTTAAAGTACAAGTTGATTCAGATTGACTAGCTGGGACGATATATATAAAAATATGTATACATATGTATAGATTCGGGAATCATGAGCAAGTGAGATATTATATGTTAGACATAGTAACAGAATCATTCGTAGCATAAAGCTGCGGCGAACACAAAAAAAGTTGAAAACGATTTTTGAGTCTGACTCTCTTCAAAATGCCTTCCCCATATGTCGTTTCAGGCCCAACATAGAGGGAATAAAAAGGAGGATAAAAATAGAATGATGGCCAGTATGCTAATGAGTATGAGATCAGGTCAGATCCTATATGAACAATTTGATCGATCGATCGGTAACTATTAGGTTTCCTTGAAGCAATGTTATACAGAACACGATTCCTAAAATAATTGATCAAAAGGAGTTGGATGAGTTCATCATTTAAAAGAAAAACCATTCTAGATCCATTATATATTCATATATACATACACGCGCATATATATATATATATATATATATATATATATTTATGTAAGACCGATTGAAAAGAAACACCATAAGCTTGATTTGTTCAGAAACGGTTGGAGCTTCAGTATAGACTTTTTCTTCTATAGTTTTTGAGTATAATAGTATTGGCTCACATATTGAATCCAGTCTTTCGAGACGGGCTACTACATACGTACTGAAAAAGTGTTACATGGAGTACACTCAAGGTGCCATTCTGTGAGCCGTGTTACATAAATCACATAACATATATGAGAAATTAACTTATTTCTCTTGGGAGATCCGATCGGACTTCTTTAACAAGAACTCAAAAAGAAAAAAAAAAAAAAAAAAAGCCAGAAGAAGGAAAAATAAAGACATTTAAGATTAAAAAACAAAAGTTTGAATCAATACTACTATCACAAAACAAAAGAAAAGGATTAATCAACTAGTTGAGAACTTTTGACGAGATAATTACCTCAACAGTGGCCATTTCTGAAGTAAAGGGTAGTGAAAATTGGAGAGAAAATTGAGTACTAAGATGAAACTAAGTTATAAAGAGTGCTTGGTCTCTAATGTGTTGGTGAAGCGAGGAATGGCATGGGAGAGCTATATATAGAGACGTTAAGTGCCTCAAAACTAATAAAGAATAGTTGATAGGAGTGGGGGAATGAGCATTTGAAGAATCTTTTTCCAATTTGACATCTCACGTCACTGACACAGATTAAAGGACACTAGTTTGTCTAGTTGTAAATGTTTTTGGCCTTTATTTTTTAAGACAATTAAAGCAATTATAGATAAGATTTTTCTAATATTAGCTTTAATTTATACACAATGAATGAGAAGAGCCATATGGTGGAGGCCATTTCTCATATCAGCATCATATCTTTCTTTTGAGTTGGTTTCCCGGTGTTTCGTGCAGTAGGACATGTAGATTACCGAGTATCATGCCCTCATGTTACTGGATTAATTCCACATATCTTTCCAACTAAGTTAATGCTCTTTATAATTAAAAGAAAAAAAAAATGACTGGACAGTCATTATAAAGTAGAAATATGAATTTCACCATGAAATTCCATGCCATTTATCTATTTTATTGTGCTAAACTCTATATCAAATTTCATGGCATGAAATTACATGTCATGAAATTGCCATCTAATATTGTGTGTATTATAAATGGATAGACCATGTTGCCTTTTAAATTAATTTTCCGTATGATAAAGAATATTATTGGCAGGGGGGGAATGCAGGGAATCTACAGTTACTTTTATTTTTATGTGAAACAAGTATAATATTAAAGGAACTATAAATTACAGCGAAATTATTACAAAATAAAACAACAAAAATCAGGCCATGAGGATAACTAGAAATCAAAGCCTTAAATTTTATTAATTAAAATATTGTCAAAATAGCTTACTAATAAATCTATATATATATATATATATATATATATGGTTGTCAATCCAATAGATATTTTTTTTAGCCGTTGGATCAGATCCAATAGCTATAATGAAGTGTATGAAAAGACGTGCATCATTAATGCTCTTTCTCTTTCTTACTTTTTACAATAAAAAAAATATACATGCTAAATTTTCATTGGTCAAATTGATACCTATGCATAAGTAAAAAAAAAAATACTTACTAGATTGGTGCCATATATATATATATATATATATATATTAGATAATGCTTGAGTTACCAATTTTTATAAATAATGTTTAATATCAATACATGTATCATATGATTTGTCACTATATAATTGATGATAATGTTTAATTTATTTGTAATAAGTTTTAACACATCAATTAAATTGTAATAATTTACATGACACATTTATTAATATAAAAAATTTAGTATAAAATTGGGATATACAATCTTATCATATATATTTTAGGTGAGGGAATGTATTTAGTTTATGTTCCTGTTAACAAAAAAAAAATATAAACAAGATGAAAAGGAGAGTACTTTTTGCCATTTTTACTATTGTGGTCAAAATGTCAACTTTACCCAAAGTTTAAGGTTGCATTGCATTCCTTCATTCACTGATTCACTTTTCTTAACCAAAATCATATATATATGCTTTTTTGAAAGACCAAAATCATAATTTGATTAACAAGACATGAACCAAACAAGAGGCAGCGATGGCGCCAGGCCGGTGCGTTAAGTGGGACCCAAAGCACCAACTGCGATCATTACCGTCAAATTCAACCCACACCGCAAGTTGGCCTCCAGGTAGATAATATATACATATAAAAACGATGCCGTGGACAACTTTTTCCACACCCCCTTGATTAAGCCCATTGCGCCACCCTTTGGAAACCTTCCTTAAAGCCCATTGGGCCCACCAGTTGATGCTTTTTAGGTCGGATTCTCGTGGCACTGGACCCACACTTGCAGCCGTCTGATATGCCATGCTGGAGCACACTCATCACTCTGATCAGCCCTCGAGGACACTCAGAATACTCCCTTTTCAAGTACCAGAATACCCATTACGTGTTTACCGAATGATAAAGCAGAGTGTAAGGCGCATTCGTCAATTTAACATAGTAAATTATAGATCCAAGGACGATTTTGGTCCTTGAATTATCAATTTTGTACGGCTCATCGTAGATCTCAACGTTAATGTTCCCACATTCACTTGGAATTTTGGAAGTAAGTCCGCACTGGCGCCTTGAGTTGCGCGTCTTCCGTTCATAATTTGATGTGATTTCCCATTTTTTAAAATATTCTGTACTACTTTCTTTCTTTATGTATATAGTATAAGTGCTACTATGTCCCTCATCCTAATATATAAATTAGCTAGAATCTCAAATTACATGTAAAAATTTCCCTTAAAAAAAATTGTATGTAAAAGAAACACAAATTATGAATCTCTTACTTGGTCATATGATATATATGTTTTTACCACTTAATAGTCAATGTGATATATAATCGCTTATAAACATAGTTATAACATATACCGACTACAAATATGTTTACGGTAAAAATTGTGGGATTTTACGTGCGAGTGAAAAAAACAAAGACGCTTTCTTTCTTTCTTTCTTTCTTTTTTTTTTTTTTTTTGTACCATCAAAGACGCTTTCAACATGCCCGAGTGAACATGAATTTGGGTGCAAGTTATAATGCAAATTGAGACTAGCTAGCTACTATACTTATTTAAGTTTTTCCTTGTATAAAAAATTGTGGGGAGGAGCGACTAGTATATTAACCCTAGGCATGACCAAGGAGGCTCTCTCCATGACATTGAGAAATATTCCGCTTGACTACTTATGTCAAAAGACGAAGTACGTCCCATTAAGGACTAATGCACACTAAATCAATTTATCATCTAAGTCTTAGTCATCCTACGTAAATCTCTCTTCCGAGACATAATTGACTAGGTACAAAACCTGTTGGAAGTAAAGCCAATACCACATGCCACTAGGTGGTAAAAACTTTTTAAGCTATACAAATGGTTAAAATTACCCCCAGTCTATGCCCTATGGATTGCATTAGGCACTAACTAGCTAGGCTGCTGTGCATGTATAAAAAGGTTTTATATTTGTTTTTAAGGAGAAAGAGGTTTTACCATCCGCATGAACAACATATAATATATCTGTAAAGCAAAAGAGTTCTTGATGAAAAGTTAGGGACGGTGGAGAATGTCCCACCACAGCAAGGATTACTGACATTGACTAGTATGTAATTTTGTTAAATAGAAGCATGACATGTGTCAATGCTTAGCAAAGAACAACATACTGTAATGGCCATGTATGCTTGGTTACACATCAATGGTAGGCGTGGCACTTTTGGTTTATACTCCTTGATGTGTAAGGTTGTGGGGTCCACAGGCTGAATCATTTAGGCCTTGATGAGGTCGAGCACCTTGTCCAACATTCATGGGAAACTCTATGACAAAGAATTACATCCAATTTTGCGACTCTGTGCAACTGAGATGGCTGCTGAAATCTAGGGGTGTTTGCCTTTTAGCGTGTCGTTTTTGCAGTTGTCATCCTACGCTTGAATGAGTGTCTTTAACAATGTCACGTTATAATCCTCCATGAAAATGAGAGTTATTCTCACCGTCACAACATAACTTATAGCAAAAGCTAAAATATATGCTGATTAAGTTATATCATGACATGATGTTTTCATTTATGCATGTTTTAGAACTTGACTTTCCTAGGGAAAAAAATAGTGAGGAAAAATTTGAATAAAAATGAGAGAGGAAATATTTTCTATCAGATCTGTCTTTCTCATAGTATTTTATTTTAATCTAAAACATTCTTCAAACTTTCTCCACAATTTTTTTTTGTATGATAAAATACAAACAAGAAAAAATATAGAATTCTCCAAATTTTGTTTTCTTTCCTTCCTAAAATCTGAGTCCCAAACAGAGAGTTAATTTGAGGGAAAATTGTATTAACACCTTAAAATTATAGTGACATTTACAGGGGTAAAATAAAATATATGTACCTTACCATCCTAAAATAAAATTTGGAAAAAAAAAAAAAAAAAGAAAAAAAAGGAACACCTTCATTAGTCAAATTCGGCAAAATTTGGCTTTTGACTATTAAATTCTCATTTACCGATTTGCGGTTTCTATTAATTAAAGTAACAACTAAAGGTTCAAATCAAAAGATCACATAGTAAAGGGTAAAATTCAATGATTTGTTTAGTATTTTAGTAGCCCCTCAGGGGTGATATATCACTATATTTTTCCCAAATTTTTCATAAACTTAGTGTTGGATACTAATTAGTTGAAGTAAGTCGAGTTTTGTCTTATAATATTCATTATTTAATGACATCCAAAAGAGAAAGAAGTTTCTTTTAGCACGTCGGTTTTGAACTTGTCAAGAGTGAGCCTTTCACGACAAAACGTTATCAAATACTAAAATGCTACACCTGGATTCTGTTACACGACCTTTGGTTCGTGTCCAGTGACCTTTTGATTTTGAATGACTTCGTGATTTTGAATAATATTTAATGATACCTCAATAAATAAAGTTTGCACAACCCATGGTTCTTGTCCATCTCACGATCAGATATGTTAATTTCCAACCTAGTTGTCCCATCCGAACCTAAGGTGGAGTAATATTTTCTTCCTTTGTCTATCTTTTGAATTTGAATGGGGACCGATTGAAGGCACTTTTATTATCTTTCTCCATCTTTTTGCCTTGTCTGGCTACGCGTTACTTTCTCCTTTTCTTTTTCTTTAAAATTTAGTGGTAGATTGATTGAACAGCGGCTGCTAATCCATTGTATTTTGTTAAAAGGGGCTGTGCTTATGAGGTGGGCCTTCGACATGGATTGTCATTCGAAGGATCCCAAGTTTCCGCCACAAGAGAAGTCCGGTTCAATCCTTTAAATTTGCGTATTGAATCTTAGAAAGTGCCGACCATATATAAATTCCATGGTAATCATAAGACAATAACCCATTATCTCTCCCCCAAAAAAAAGTCTTAAAAAAAAAAAATCATTCCCAGGTTATTTTTGCACTTTTGTTTTCGATTTTGGAAATAATTAGTGCATTCGAATAGCCGGCACAAAAGTCAAAATGGGACGAGCTATGTTAACTTTTATTACACACATAACAGATTCAAAAGAAAATGTTTCGTTCTTAGTTCATAATTACGCATATTTTTCGTGCTGATGTGCACCCAACACTGCTCCAATTAGTAATGGTCCACAAATAAAGGAAAGAAAAACTTCTCAATAAAAGGAGAAGGGCTACTTAAAGGCAAGTATGCTCCATGAATTCTCCCTTGGCCCCCTTTTTTCTTTTTCCATTGAATTTGGAAGCCCAGGGGTTGTTCGAAAGATCTCTATGCACACAGTGACCTTTCTTTTTCCCCAAGATGCCCAAAAGAAAACGAGACAGCATCTAAAGTGGCTGAACGAGTTAAGAAAATGTTCAAAATCACTACATGAAAGTCTTTTGAATAATTAGAATAAACTTATGAGCTAAAAACTAGAGTAATGTATTCCAATTGTTCCAAGAACAATTTAGAGTCAAGCTGACGGCAGAGATAATTCAAAGGAATTGGACAAGGAGATCAGAGTAGCATGCAGTGCACAGGTCCATCAAGCAGCCACAAAAATGAAATTTCAACGGACGAGTTTTCTCAATACTACTTCAGCACGATGCTCAAATTTTGGCAGGGCCCATTCATGCTGGATTATGTCGAGGCTGTCCTTCTCAGCACCTAAATTCTGAACAAAAATATTCAACACTCGTGAGTTTTGTCTTATTATGATTAAAGAAACCAATAGTCTTGTTGTCATGTCGATGTATGTAAGTTTTGTGTGTAATTTGTGTATGTCCCTAGTATTACTCGTAGTATATTATTAGTGGCAGTAGCAGCAGCAGCAGCAGTAGCAGTAGCAGTAGTAGCCTTGTGTGTGTCCCTATCATTACTCATAATGGTATTTCGGATGATCTGGTTCCACAATTAAAAGATAAGGCTTTTCTAAATTCACTTTCTATCTCAAAATTGCCTATTTGGCATAGAACCCACGCAGGACCAAAATAAGATTGCAAAACCAATCTTTCACGAATGCTTTTAAACAGTTGTACATAGCTGCTAAAGTACCACTTAAATTAAAGGGGAAAAAGAATGAGCTATCCTTCAAAAGAAGGGAAAAAAAAAAGTGTAAAATGTCCAGTTTATGTGTAGATCATTCCATAGGATGTTACATGCTCATTAATGAAGAAAAAACAAAAGAATGGAGGAAATATGCAGGCAATTCCTGAAATCACTATACTGTTACCCTAGAGAATCACGATATGACTAAAAGAGATCCTAACATGCATGATGCACCCTCACGAGGATCTTAAAGCGCATAAGCATAGGTGAAACAACAAATAGCACAAACAAAATATAGGAAAAGCTCTAAAAACACAATGCAATGAAAATACAACAAAAAGATGTCCTCGATAGTAAAAATTCCTAAACTAAAAATCAGTTATCACTGTACCTTCGTTGGATCAAACCCAAATCCACCCATTTGCATCATGCGCTGTGTGTCATCCATGGCTGGAACGAAAAATGTTACAGTTTAGTATATCATGACTATAAAACATGATAACTAATTGTCTGATTTCTGAAAAATAACACAGCACACAGAAGCGAATCACTAAAAATATCATGATATAGAAATTTTGAACACTAACCATTTTCTTCCCCCAGAATGAGACTAAATAGACCTCTTAATCCAAATAGATTGAGGAAATACCTGAAAAACGATTTTGAAGAATTAGGAAAGTTCAACAGTGCAAAAACTCCAAGGACAGGAATAATTCAGACAAAGGAGTATTCAAATTAATATAATGCATTGACAATTGACAAGTACCATGAGCGACTACTGACATAGCTGACATCAACAGTGCTCAAATCAATGCCATTCTGTAACATGGACCTGAACCTCTGAGTCAGTGGAAAGGGGATTTTGGCTGTCAAAACAAACAAAAACATTTAACCAAGGATAAAAAGATAAAATAAGCACTGAACATTTAACAAAAAGGTGAAAACAAGTTATCAGGATTTTACTGCGAATTAGTAAGCTACTATATACGCTCAATTACTAACTAGAATCCAGAAAGACCAGCAAGGGGAAGGGAACGAAATATGGCAGAAACAAGGAAATACCAAATATATAAG
>JXTB01000427.1:368844-388751 GCA_002914805.1 Parasponia andersonii
GTGAACCACGCTAATTTTGTGTGTCCTATTCATTTATTTCGGCATTATTTTTGCATTTATTTTATCGCTTCCACTATTGTGTGTCTATTGGGGAGGTTATTCCTTAACACCAAGTCCCACGACAACTTCAATCTTCCCCTCATTCATCTTCTGTTGTTGCTGTTTCATCACAGAAAAAAAAAAAATAAAAAAAAAATAAAAAATAAAAGAAGAAGAAGAAGAAGAAGAAGAGCACTTGCTCAGCTTCCTCTTCACTTCTAGTAGCTTCACTCCTCATAGACACTCCTCATAGAAGCTTGGTTTCTTCATCCCCTTTTCTCTTCCAACAATATTCTTCTAATAGTGATAATGATAATGAGATTGAGAATGAGAATGAGGACCCCATACGGGCTTTGCGATAGAAAATCATTTTTAGACATCTAAGTTCTATTCTTAAGCTATTAATATTAGGATTTATGTTTTTGATGGCTTTGGTCGATGGTTTTATGAAATATTTTGCTACTAATTGTCATGAATTTTACATCTTTGTTATGCAATTGTGTCTTTTTACCATAATGTTATGTAAGACTTTTACTTTTAGGAGTTTTCTATTTCTTTATGAATTTTTATGAGGTTTTTTATTACTTAAAGTCGAGGCTTACGCCTCGTGAGGCTAAAGCAAAACGCTTCGATTCCCAATTAAACTTTTTAAAACCTTGGTAATCTGTAATGAACAGAACCCTAAAGGGAAAGGATTTGGAGAGGAATGATGAAGAATCAAAAGTTGAGTTAACCCTTCTCAATTTCACTAATTACGTAAAAGATTCATCAAAATACGTGTCATGAATCTATAAGTAAACACATAAATTGATATGAAAGTGAAACACTTCCCTTATTTCCATTAACATTACGGTTCATTATAGATTAGTAAATAGAAAAAGCATGATGTCACATTTCTAAATCCATATCAAAACAAAGAAGGCAATCACTTACAGATCAAAGTAACTAACAGAATATAGGTTCATACCTGCTACAAATCCAGAGAAGAAAAAGTTGACCCAAGCAAAAGTAAGAGTCTGGTCCAGAAGAAAGATATTTCATATTAATCAAGCAAAAAGCCCATGGAAATGAAATAAGCCAAGAAATTAGCAGTACCTGGGGTATAATCATTGAAAGGTTTTTCTTCATCATATCCATAGCCATGTTAGGATCAGAAAACATTTGAGCTTGTGGATTTTGGGCTTGACCTTTCGGAACATGTAATAGCCCATTTTCCTGCCATGTCGCAACATATTCGACATCAAAATATTTGCATTTAAACATTGAGACGTCACAGATAAAACGCTTCTCTCTTAGCGAGACGCAAGTGGGGCTACCTTGTGGACTCCCAAAAATTGCAAGAGAACTTATTACTATCTAATTTAAGTTAACAAAATACAGTATTAGTACTCATCCTAAATTCTAATAATCTCATAGTGAAAAGGCTACAACAAGCAGGACCAAAGTTTGTCAATTATGTTTTGAAAGTAAAAACGAACTATGTCAATGTTTAACTACTCACCCTATTAAAACAATAGGGTGACACTTTTGTAAAACTGTAATTGATCCAATTCTCTATGTAAAAAAAGTCAATCAGTAAACGCCATAAGCAGGACCCAGTGTTGCCAATTATGATTTAAATTAAAAAATACCAACGTCAATGTTTTATTAATCAACCAATTAAAACAATAAAATCACAATCTAGAAATTGTAAATACGAAAAAGAAAAAAAAAACAGTCAACCAGCAAAGTCTAAGCTCAAGTGATTCAATCCAGGTAAAAAGTACAAATAAAGCAAATGCTTCAATGATCACTAGCAGAACCAAACATAGATTCATTATATGGTACCCAGTTCAGTTAACTTTCAAAAGAATTAAATACTTAATTAGCAATTACAACGAGAATAACACATCCCGAACCATAATCCTAGACAAACCAGATAACATAGGCAATATCAAAGGAACAACATTAAGGAAACAAAACCTCATTACTGAAGTAAAATCTACGAGCGCGAAACGACTTAGGAGGAATAAAATTGGCACCAGCGCGCAGATTTCGAGCCCTAACGACGACCTGCCTGAAATTCACCCAAAAAAATGATTATTAAAGAGGCAAAATAACATAGGTCTACGTGTATAAGGTACATATGAGTGTAAGAATAGGTTAGGGATTGAAGCGAACCCTTCTTTGACGATTTTGGGATCGGGGACCGGGAAGGAGCGCATGAGCTTAGAGACGAAGTAGCGGAGGACTCCGATAAGGACCATAACCACCGAGAGAGGGATCAGCACCCAGTTTCTGATCGGCGTATCTAGTACCAGCTCTTCCGCCATGGCTTTCTTTCTCCCACTTTTGGATCTCTATTCTTTATTCCCTATGCCTCTCTGCTTCTTCGTTTTGTCCTCTTTTTGCTACATTGATCTTTCTGAAAGAGGGACGTTTGTAATATAGTGTACGTTTCAATGTCGATTTTTGTTTTTGTCACGGTACTCTAATTTAGGTTATTTGATTTTAATGTTTCAGGGTTGATTTTTGTTTTTATCACGGTACTCTAATTTTAGTTTTTTGATTTTAATCTTACAATAATATTAATAGATTTATTAAAATAATTATTATAATTAATACATATATAAATATTAAAAATAAAAAAATGGGTAATTTAATTAGTTAGTTAATTTTTTTATAGAAAAATAAATTAATAAAAATACTTAATAATTCTAAATTATTAGCAATTATTTTATTCATTAGGAAAAAATAAACAATAAAAGATGTATAAATTTTAAGTTGATTCGTGCGTATTTATTTTTATACAAATTTTATTCTAATGTAGTTGGTTTATTCATAATTTTTTTTATTTAAGAAAATAAATTATTCGTAATATGAAAATTATGTTATTTTGGATTTTATCTTTTATACAATAAAAAGAAATTTTATGAAATATTAAAGATACAATAATGCACATAGTTTTAAATTAAAAGTAATTAAAAAATTAAACATTAAATTAAATTTTTAGAAAAGAAAAAAATTAAAAAAAAAAAGAATTGAAAATTAATATATTGAATGAGATGACTTGTTATTGTAAGTTTATTTTTAAATTAGTCAAATTTATCTATTTATGGAGCAAAAACAAAAATAACTGTTAAAAACTCACTCAAATTGCAAGGACCCTGAGAGGTGTTATTGTCTTCTTGGGTTTTCTATTGGAAGAAAATACTTAATAATTCCAAATTGCTCTCAATTATCTTATTCATTAGGAAAAAACATACAATAAAAGATGCATAAATTTTAAGCTGATTCACGTATATTTATTTTTGAATAAATTTTCTTTTAATGTACTTGCCTTATTCATAAGTTTTTTTATTTAAGAAAATAAGTTATTCATAATATAAAAATTATGTTATTTTGGACTTTATCTTTTATACAGTAAAAAGAAATTTTATGAAATATTGAAGATACAATAAAACATATAGTTTTAAATTAAAGGTAATTAACTCAAATATTAAATTAAATTTTCAAAAAAGAAAGAAATAAAAAAAAATGAATTGAAAATTAATATATTGAATGAGATGACTTGTTATTATAAGTTTATTTCCAAATTAGTCAAATTTATCAATTTATAAAGCAAAAACAAAAATACCTGTTAAAAACTCACTCAAATTGCAAAGACCCTGAAGGGTGTTATTGTCTTTTTGGGTTTTCCATTGGAAGAAAATACTTAATGATTCTAAATTATTCTCAATTATCTTATTCATTAGGAAAAAAACAAACAATAAAAGATGTATAAATTTTAAGCTGATTCATGCATACCTATTTTTGAATAAATTTTCTTTCAATGTAGCTGTTTTATTCATAAGTTTTTTTTTATTTAAGAAAATAAGTTATTCATAATATGAAAATTATGTTATTTTAGACTTTATCTTTTATACAGTTTAAAAATTTTTTATGAAATATTGAAGATACAATAATACATATAGTTTTAAATTAAAGGTAATTAAAAAAATCAAACATTAAATTAAATTTTCAAAAAAGAAAGAAATAAAAAAATGAATTGAAAATTAATATATAGAATGAGATGACTTGTTATTGTAAGTTTATTTCCAAATTAGTCGAACTTATCTATTTATGGAGCAAAAACAAAAATACTTGTTAAAAATTCACTCAAATTGCAAAGACCCCGAAGGGTGTTATTGTCTTTTTGGGTTTTCCATTGGAAGAAAATATTTAATAATTCCAAATTACTCTCAATTATCTTATTCATTAGGAAAAAAAAACAAACAATAAAAGATGTATAAATTTTAAGCTGATTCACGCATACTTATTTTTGAACAAATTTTCTTTCAATGTAGCTGCCTTATTCATAAGTTTTTTTATTTAAGAAAATAAGTTATTCATAATATGAAAATTATATTATTTTGGACTTTATCTTTTATACAGTAAAAATAAATTTTATGAAATATTGAAGATACAATAATACATATAGTTTTAAATTAAAGGTAATTAAAAAAATCAAATATTAAATGAAATTTTCAAAAAAGAAAGAAATAAAAAAAATGAATTGAAAATTAATATATTAAATGAGATGACTTGTTACTGTAAGTTCATTTCCAAATTAATCAAACTTATCTATTTATGGAACAAAAACAAAAATATTCATTGAAAACTCACCCAAATTACAAAGATCCCGAATGGTGTTATTGTCTTTTTGGGTTTTCCATTTTCGCTCGTCCAATGAGAGTTATATTTGTAGCTCTTATTAGGGAAAATGACATACATTATGGCCTTTCAAAAAT
The DNA here is from genome assembly GCA_002914805.1 of Parasponia andersonii. NCBI lineage: Eukaryota > Viridiplantae > Streptophyta > Magnoliopsida > Rosales > Cannabaceae > Trema > Trema andersonii. The sequence goes on from JXTB01000427.1 coordinate 373,653, forward strand.
TATTGCCAAAAATATAATGTCCCAAGTTCACATATTTTCCATACGGTGATTTTTCATTAAAAAAAATGTCATTTATTGTTTTGTTTCTATTTTTTTTTCTTTCACTCTCATCTGAGCTTTTAGGGCTTCCATATATGTTTTTAAACTCAATTTCCTGTAATGTCATGACTAGAGTCAGTGGCAAGTGGCCATCAGGTTGATATATGTGAACATGTCTGAATAGATCTATGTAAATACATGTGAACATATATTCACTAACTAGCCATCATAATGATAATAAAAATGGCAGCCGCAATAGCAATTATAAAAAGTGGTATTGTGACTATCTTTCAAATTCTATAAATATAGTTGCCTCATCACTTGTTTAGTATCTAAAAAACTTAGAAGTATTTCAAGTTCTCTCTTCTAATTAAATCTTTTCTTTCTCTTTGTTTCTCCTTTCAAAGAGAGTAGAATTTCTTTAAGAAAAAAGAGGTTTCAAATAGTGGTAGTGTAAAGTGTGAATAAGAGAATACCTGTGAAAAAATGCTTAGGTGTATTAGAATCATTGGGTAAAAAGAGAGAAATCTATGTGATTGTAGAAACTTTTTATATAGTTAAATTCTTTTTTGAGAAATAATGGTTTTTCTCTTAATTTGGGATTTTTTCACTTAAATTTTTATGTTGTGAGATTGGTTTCTATTCCCTATTATTATTTCTCTATTATTCTGACATTTCTTTGAAGTGAGATCCTAGGAGTGGCAAATCTGAATTGATCAGATTCCCAACAAGTGGTATTAAAGCAGGGTTCTTTAATGCATTATAGCTTGGTATTAGTCTAAGAAATTATGTGTAAGGAGATTGCGTTCAAGTGGGAGCATTCGTACCCTTTAATCTTTTTTGGAAATTTTTTTAGCGGCTTTTCAAGCTAGAAGTGCGAAGCGAGATGTCAGGAATCATGATTTCAATTCCAATTAGAGCTGATATAGAGAAATTTGATGAGAACATCAATTTTGGCTTGTGGCAAATACAAATCAAGAATTTATTGATTCAATCTAGATTGCACAAGATTTTGAAAGGCAGAGAGGCTTATAATGGCAAAGATTATGAGAAATCTAGTATGAGCGATGAAGATTGGGATGATCTAGATAAGAGAGCTGCAAGTGCAATACGTATGTGTCTGGCCAAAAATGTCCTTACAAATATGTTTGGAATAACGACTGCCAAAGATCTCTAGGGAAAGTTTGAAGAATTATATCAGGTGAAAGGTATCTCAAATCGAGTGTACTTGAATGAGCAGTTTCATATATTACGTATGAATGAAAGTACAAAATTTCTGATCATTTAAGTGTCTTAAATGGTATCGTTTCTGAATTGTAAACTATTATGGTAAAGATTAAAGATGAAGATAAGGTATTGTGATTCATCTTATCTCTTCCACCTTCTTATGAGCACATAAAACCTATTTTGGTGCATGGGAAAGAGACTGTAGTTTTTTTTGAAGTCACAAGTAAACTTGTGTCTAAAGAAAAAAAGTTGATGGGTGGTGGAAGTAATATTTCATCCAAGGGCTTAGCATTGGCAATTGATACTAAGAAGAAATACTCTATGAAAAAGAATGTTATCTGTTAGAGATGTGGATAATCTGGGTATATGAAAATAAATTGTCAAAAAGATTGAGCGAGTTTGGCTAAAAACTCCAAATCTAATGATGCTGCTAATATTATCTCCTATAATGGAGACGATGATCTTGTCCTTTGATCATGATATGTGCATTCTCATAGCGTGTTGCAAATTTGTATACATGTATTATTTTGGCGTTGATGTATGCGTGTGTTGAATGATGTCGATGGTTGATGGACTCCTAAGCCAAACGTGGGAGTCAATACCATAGTTATCAGCAAGGTTTTTTCGGCATGAGCTAAGATAAAAATATTAGAATTCGTTAATTCTAAGTAATATACTCATATGGTGGAGTATGATTGTCAGTAAAGATAATAATAGCAACGTAGGCTATGAGATGAGACGTATGTGAAGATGTGATTGAAATCAAGTCTTCAAGTGGGAGATTGTGGATGTATGTGAACATATGTAAACAGATTTATGTAAACACATGTGAATATATACTCACCAACTAACCATTATATTAATAGTAAAAAAGATAGCCATAATATCAATAGTAAAAAGGATAGTCGTAATAGCAGTAGTAAAAAGGGTTGCCGTAATAGCAATAATAAAAAGTGGTTTTCTCACTACTTTTCAAGTTTTATAAATACGGGGGCCTTATTACTTGTTTGCTATCCCAAAAATTTAGAAGCATTTCAAGTTCTCTCTTCTAATTAAATCATTTCTTTCTCTTTGTTTCTCTTTTCAAAGAGAGTAGAGTTTCTTTGTGAAATAAGAGATTTCAAATAGTGGCAGTGTAAAATGTGAATAAGAGAATTCTTATGAGAAAGTGCTTGGGTATATTAGGGTTATTGGATAGAAAAGAGAGTAATTTATGTAATTGTATAAACTTTTCATGTAGTGGAATTTTTTTTGAGAGACAGTGGTTTCTCTCTTGATTTGGGAATTTTCCACTTAAATTCTTGTATTGTGAGATTAGTTTTTATTCTCTATTATTCTGATATTTCTTTAAAGTGAGAACCTAGGAGTAGCGAATTTGGATCGATCAGATTCCTAACACACCACACGCGCCATCCTCGATGTCGTACTGCCTCACATCACGTTGTTCTCGAACACCAACCTAAGAAGAGTGTTTGATTTCAAATGACACAATAAAGGAGGTGTGGTGGTGCTTTCAATGCCAACAAGATTGATTCTTCTTCTTCTTTTCTTTTGTGAATGCTCATTTGAAGAGCTTAGTGGAGAAGATGCACTCGCAACGGTTTCTAGGATGTCTTGAAAAAGAAAAGTTGGATTAATACTTGGTTTTTTCCCTTTTGTTTTTTAAAATTTAATCTGATTATTATGTATTTTCTCGTACTTAGTTTGGCAAATTATTTGAAGAAGAGAAGATGTACACAAAGGTGTTTGATAGAATGACGGATTTGTTTTAAGTGCTATAAGGAATATTGAATTGAGTATAACTAATTGAAAGGTGTACATAAGGTTGTTTTAAGTGCTATAAATAATTCAAGTATGCAATATTGAATTCATTTATAGGTTATGGAAAAATACAAAGCACCAAATTCAAGTACAATGAAATGGACAAAATGGAAAGCGTAAAAATGTGCAAGCAACATTTAATTCTTTTTTTTTTTCTCTTTAATTTTTTTTGGATATAGAATAATTGAAACATGTGTATAGAAACTTAATATTACCTACCAAGAAAGTTTTTTCACTCGAACTTCTAGAATTTTTTATCAATTTACTTAAATATAGGGCATTCTGCTATAAGAAAACTAAAGTAATTTCTATGAAATTATGGTTTACTTACGTACATGATATTCTGCTAAAAAAAATCAAATTGGTTTTTAAGAAATCTTTGTCGTTTCTTGTGATTTACTTACATATAGGGTGTTCTGCTAAAAAAAACCAACCTGGTTTCTAAAAAATTTTTGTGATAAGACATTCTACTAAAAGAAAACCAAATTGATTTCTAAGAAACTTTTGTGATTTCTTGTAATTTAGTTACTAGTTTCTAGGAAATTTTTATGGTTTTCTATGATTTTCTTAGTGGTTTCTAATAAATTTTTATGGTTTTTTGTGACTTACTTACATACAAGATATTCTACCACACATAAATCAAACTGATTTTTTTAAAACTTTTTTAATTTCATGTGATTTACTTATATATAGGGTATTCAACTAAACAAAAACTAAAATAATTTCCTAGAATCCTTTGTGGTTCAAAGGTTTTCAGAAATATAATAATGGTAATGGAATATAATTATAGAAACCGCAAAATAACAATAATATAAAAAATAATGAAAAGGGCAAACAAGAAGAAGGAAAAAAACGAGTGATATTAGGAAAAAATAAAAATAAATAAAACGAAGAAAAAAAGAAAAGAAAAAGAGAACAGCTAAAATGGAGATATGAATTTTGTTCAAAAAAAAAAAAAGAAAGAGATACGAAGAATTGAATCCCCAACCTCTACATTAGGTAAAGACACAGCTATCACTGAGTTGATTTTGCCACGTACAAATTTAGTGGGGGGTTAAACATATAATTATTAAAATATCATTGCGTTTTCCAAAATATTTATAAAAATTCCCTAAAAGGTCATACGAAATTTTTATTATTTTTGAAAGGTCGTAAATTTGACAATATTTTTTAAAAAATAAGTATAAATGTCCAAAACTTGTTACTAAGACATCAAAAAATAAATAAAAAGACAAATCGGAAGAAGAAATCAAAAATCATGTTAAAACCACCCTAAACACCCTTGCTAATTTTTTTTCCTTGCAAATCCATAAACTAAAACAAATTAGTAGTTTTAAATTTTAGAATAAAAAAATTGAATCATAGAACAAAAAACTGTGAGAAAATAAACAGTTAACATGAGAAAATGAAATACAAAATATTGGGGAAAAAATTAAAAATTAAAACAAAACAAATTGAGTATAAAGCAAAGGAATTTTATCTTTTCTGTTTTAATTTAAGTTCAAAAAGACTATCAAAGAAATTAAAACTAGACGAGATGAATTACGCATAAAAATAAATTTTTTAAATATAATAAGGCAAAAGATAGAAAAGAATTTTGAACGGAAATATTCCAAATTGAAAAAGAAGGAGAGATGAAGATGGGTGGCTTTTTTTATTTTTTTCTTTCTTAATTATCTCTTTTAGTCATTTTATTGATCAATAGGGTGTATTTATGTGAAATTGGGTCGTATATAAAATCTCTGAAATTATATAATATAATTTTTGCACCTAATATTTTTAAATAGTGATGTTACACATCTTGAAAAAATAATTTGAATGATGTGCCATTATATCATTTTTTTAATATTTAGATACAATTCACCCATTATTTGTTAACTAAATTGCCAGAACATTTAAGTTATTCTGTCAATAAAACTTGTCATCGTTTAGTATTTTTTTTTTTAAATTGTCATGTGCTAATCAAATGAATAGTATTAATCTCATTATTGACCCTGAAATCTATTCGATTCGATTTGCCATTTTTAAATAAGTTAAGCATATGAAAAAAAAAAATTAATCACAGTACGTACAAATATTCTTTGAAAAAAAAAAATTTGGTCACTAACGTGTGATACAAAATATGCTAATAACTTAAATTTTGTTTACAACTTATAAGATAGTAAATTAATTTTCACGTTACATGGGACAAAGACTTCGAAAACAACCCTTAAAAAGGGAAAAAAAATAGAATAAGTTTCTTTTAAAAAAAAAAAACAAAAAAACAAAACGACTTGGTATTTATAGTGTCATTCTTAAAACAGTCAACATTATAGATTTTGAAAAAAAAAATATATAAATGTTTTAATGTTGACTGGGGTTGCTAATTAGCTGGAGATCTGATATAAGTGCTTTTTCATTTTTCCTTGTTTACCCATTATGTTCTTGCAAGTGAAACTACTAATGCACAACACTAGAATATTGTCATGAATCATCTTTTTCATTAAGCTGATGCTGAAAATAAATTTCGTTATTACACGATTAACATCATACAACATACAGAAAAATGCCAAGATCGTATACCAAGTATAAGAAAAACCATTAATGGGTATTCTAGAGCCGAAGTAATTGTGAACTATGATTCACCATGCTTAATTAGAAAAAGAGATGATGATAGAAGCAAAAAATGGATACTAATTTTCAGGCTTCTAGAAAAATAAATCCGAGGTTAGGAGATTTGCTGAGACATTATATGATATACGTAAATATACACTGTCATACAGATATATATATATATATATATATATATATATATATATATATATTCTTTTCTTTAAATAAAAAAATGAAATTAGTGAAAAGTTAATTAATAATTCCAAATCACTCTTAACTTTTTTATTTGTCGGAAAAAAAAATTGTGAAACCTTATCCAATCAATATGATTCGCAATTTTCAATCCTTTCAATTCAATTTACTCTCAAATCAAACTATAAGAAAAAAAAAATTGAAATATATATATATAATTTACTAGCATCCAGATGCTACTGGAGGTTTTTTCTCTTTCCTCTTTAAAGTTTTGTTTCTTTTTTTTTTTTTGATTGTTAACATTAGTGATATAATATAGCTTTTTCCCCTTTATTTTTAGTTGACAAATACTCTCATCGATTGCAAAACAATTTTTTTAAAAAAAGCAATTAAATTGAAATGATAATCCAAAAGTATAACGATCTCATATTGTGGTTTTGTTGGGAAAAGCAATTAAATTGATCCTTCAAAAATGATAATCCTAAAAATGAAGGGAATATTACGAGTTTAATAAAAGGAAGAGTTGAGATTCTTTGTGATAAATAAAGGGATTATCATTTAATTGCTTCTTTCTGATGATTATAACTGAAAAAAGAAAGGGGTCATCGTATTATCAATTTGATTACAATTACTTTATTTTTGGCTTTTCAATTTTTTCTGTTGTTAATAAAAGTGATATAATGTAGTTTGTCTTTTTTCCTTTATTTTTTCCCTTTATTTTTTACAAGAAATTAAAATAGAATAAGAAAATATAAATGTGACTTACTATAACAGGTCAAAAAAGTATACATATGGAGGAGTAAAAATAAAAATCTATATATATATATATATATATATATATATATATATATATATAGAATGCAAAAGGCTTCGTGAGGTTCATGATTCACGTGTGTGAATATGTATAGTCCTTTCAGCCTCGTATCTTTTGTGGAAGCATCCTCGGCTTGCTTCTTCATGGAGCAGTTGTTTCGTTATTCGTTTCTTCCTCATTTCTATTTCCTAAATTCCCTATATATTTTTTTGGTTATCTTCCATCTCTATCTAGCTGTTTTTCGTTAAGTTTTTAAGCCTGAAGCTTCCCAAACTATTAAATTCCATAGCCTTGAAATGGCTTTGCTCTCTTTTCCCACCATTAATACAGTCAACACCATTGGACTCTCATTCACATCTCAAGCAATTACCGCTTTAGACAACTCTTTTTCACATAGAAATTCACATAACAAACGTTATGTTTTTCGCAGTTCTCATTCGCCATTTCTCCCCCAACCTTTAAATCATCACACAATCTTTTCTCCAAAGCGCACAGGTCAATACTTAGTGCCATTCAAAGCGGGTAAGAACTCAGCACCAGGAGGAGGAGAAGATCTCCGAGCTCTCGAAACGGTCCTTAGACTCTACACCGCCATCAAGAACAAAAATATTCATGAATTGTCGGATGTAATCGGAGATGAATGTCAATGTTTGTGCAATTTTTTCTCAAGTTTTCAACCCTTCCGAGGGAAAAGGGTATCCTAACTGATTACATAATCTACCAGTTTAGTTTAATTTCCTTGCTAAACCCTTTTTTTTTTTCCCTTTTTTCTTTGGAGTACATCAAATCAAGGTCTGGTTATGTTGTTGTTGATTTGTTGTAGCAAGTGTTGGATTTTTTCTCATATCTGATAACAAATTTGGGGAACCACATTGAAATTATTGTGACACCAACAATCCAAGATGGAATGAATGTTGGTATCCAATGGAGATTAGGTATGTAACACTTGAAAATGAAAAGAAATGTTGTCACAGCTAGATGGGGTGAATTTTCGGGTTCTAAACCTACTTAACTCGATCTTCTTCATGTTTTCTGCAGAGTGCAACAAAACACATGTGCCTCTAGGAAAGGGCTTCAGCTTCCATGTTTGCCATGTTTATCAAGGGAAGGTGGTAATAAGGTGCGCAACTTTTCTTGCCTTGATAGTCCAAATGAAGTTTAAAAACATGGTTTAACACACGATGCTTATTATAAACTTCACTAGATTTTGATAATCCAACATCTAGTTTCCAATCTGTGACATTTTTTTCTTTAATCTTTCTCTCCAGAAATGTAGAGATGTTCTTGGAACCACTCCTCCATTTTGAACCCTTTAGACTGGTATGTTGTCCTGCTACTAGCTTTTGTTTTTTCTTCACTTCCATTTTTGTTCAGCAAAGTTCGGAGTGTAGCTGTAGATTTTCTTTTTTTTTTTTTTCAGAAAATTATAGGATACGTGACGACAGTAATAGACAAGCTGAGTTCTAAACCAATCTTGAGGAATAAACCCAAGAGAGCTACATACATATTGCTGTCGCTCTTCATCATGACATTATTGTTTAGTTTCACCCTGCATTAAACTTGTACAAGTGCGAATTGTGGTGGCTCTTGTATTTTATTTTTTATCTTTTCTGGTAGGGGGCTAATATCGGGGTCGGGCCATACTTGGTCAGCCCAGCAGTTCTTGACCTATGCTAAAGACTGGAATTCCTAAGCGACATCGCTAAGTATCAACCATCCAGAACATATTTGCCACATGCAGGATCAAACGAGCATGTTCTGCAGTAGGAATCTCAGTGAAAAAACATTCTTTTCGGAAAAATAACAACAATAATAATGGTCTTGAATCTTGATCTGACCATAGTTATAACGTGCATCTAAGCACATATTCTACAACCATGTCTATATAACTTTGACAACATCTGAAATGTCTGTCTAGAATCTAGTTCCACATGCAGTCGAAAATACCATGGACCACGGACCATTGGCGCTCTTAGTAACAATTTAAACACCCAAATATCAATTTAAGCAAATATGCAGTTAAAAGCACTGGCTCTTGCCGTTTAACAAGGATACAGAAAGTCTCGGTCAAACCAACAGCTTTTACCATCTAACAACATACACAGAATGGTCCTTCCGGTCTGTACAGAGTATATATAACATTCTGTCACAGTTTTGAGGTTAGGCATCAGAAAGCGAGAACCTCGTCGAAGCGAACCAGAAAACCTAGACCGATATGGTAATGGCATAATTTCAACAAACCGTTTGCCATTGACCCTTGATTCTAAACATCATAACCAAGTAATGCAAAACGACATATCAGCTACCCATGTCAATGCAACCCAAAAAGTCTATAAGTTAAAATAAAAGAAAAAGAAAAGTTCTTTCCTAATCTTCTCTAACATCAGAAGAGACCAGATGGTAAAGGTCTCTTGTACCTGCAAAAATATAAATCAGGAATCAGATAAGTAACTTACATACAATCATTTGTTTACTAGGTAAAGTAAGTACAATTCAGAAAAAGGAAACAGTTAATATAGACCCCATATTTTTCTAGAATTTTCATATTTGATTTATGATCACGCTTTTCTTCATACATTCCTACAAAGAAATAAAGAGATAAAAGGAGGAGAAATAGCTAATATGGAGTTCATACTAACCAGTCAACTGTTATCTGACATCATGACCGTTGAAACAGGTGATGCCGTTCTAACATCTCTGAAATCCCCAGAGCGGAAATGCTTTCACATCCAAGAAGCTCACGAAGCTTTGCATCACATAATATCGCCATGGAATTTAGAGGATCCTAACAAGTAAACCAAAGACACAAAAAGTTCTTATTTCCAAATACATTTATTATATTCCCACATTCAAGGCCAATAACTCTAAGCAAGAAGAGAAGGATTGGAGAGAATACGAACATAGTAGAGAAAAATGAGAGAGAGGGATTGGAGAGAGTATGAACCTAAACAATTCATAACAGGTGGAACAATAAAAAGAATCCCAATTATCACAGAAAAAAAGCATATCATGTACATGCTATGATCTGAGCTAGAACTTAGTTAAGCTTTAAGCATAAGTTAAGAGAGGCCATAGGGGGGGTACCAAATTCAAGCAGCTGGGTAACCTACCTCCAAATGGTTAACTTTTATGTATTCCCAAACACGACTTAAGGCCTCAGAACGTTGCATCTCCCTTCCTCCGGTGTCCAAAAACTTAGCAAGTGGTTCAGAAATTATTACACAAGATGAAGCAGTATCAGTACTTTCGGGTGTGGACTCAATATCTACCTTCACTCTTTTAGCTTGGCTAGCCCCCTCTGCATACCATAAATAGATTTAAAACTCGCATATCATAAACTCATATTACAAAAATGACTTTCATTTTGCTTCCTCGTTACATACTGGTAGGTTCGAGGGCAATAATATGTTTAGCTAGCAGCTTATTCATCTTGAACATGTCAGTGCAGTCCGTCTCAAAAACCACTCGCAATGCGTCGTCACAAATTATCTTCCTCTTGTTACTCGGATCTTGGAGGTTGTTCTTCCTTATGTATGCCCAAAGCTGTTTCACAATCTGAAACAAGCAAAGCATAATTAACAAAAAAGAAAAGAAAATCGATACGAAACAATGAAGCATTATGTCGACATTAACTAAAAAATTTTCTTAAAAAGACAATATGGGATTATGACCTCAGTCCTCGGCATTGCTGGTTCACCAACAATGGCCTGCAGCTCAGGTGAGACACCGCAAACTTTATTCAGACCACCAGGCCCACCTCTTCTTTTGGTTCCAACGGGAGCACTGCAAAACAAAATCGTAATGCACACAAACATAACCAATTAATCATCATGCAAAAGCTTAATTGAAACGTTTATTCTTTTTTTCTTAATAAGAAAATTCATTTATTCTTTTTTTTTTCTTAATAAGAAACTTATCCATCAAAAGAAACAATACGTTATAAAATAATTGAAGACGTGCAAATAAACGAGTCAAAAGTGAATATTACGCATGTAATTGAACTTTTCTTAAGAAAAGAGTCAAAACAAGACGTCCATCTATCTCTACATGATTAATGCAGACTTAGGTCCAGTACTCAGCTGAGAATAAACCAACCAAGCAAAATAAAGACCAACATGATAAAATCCCAACCGCAATAATGCCATACATATTTAATAACTTTGTAGTTTGTACCTATGAGAATTTCATAGAAAATAAGCAAGAAAAAGAACAATATACACCATGGGACACACTACTAGCTAATGTACAAGTGCATGACGACAAGGAGTCAAAAAGAGATGGAGACAGCTTCTGTATTATTCAAAGGATATTTTTTCGATAAATATTTTAACAAAACCTATCCTTTACTTTAAAAAAAATACAAAGAAAAAAACAAAGAAAAAAGGCCTTTCCTCAAATCTTTTCTAGCATAAAATTAAAGCCGACGCCATTAGGAATAATAATAACATACATCAATATTCAATAATAATACTAAACCGGTTTAGCCAAAATTAAATAAATAAAAGGGCATTTCTAGCTCAAATTTTATGTTTTGGAACAGAAAGTCGGTTTGACTTTCTCATCAACAGCAGAAAACGCTACAATAGTAGTGACATATTCTGGATTTAAATGCCCAACAAGCAAAACTCACAAACAAATTGGATTTAATAAAATATTTAAAACTTAAAATTAAAAAGAAATAGTAATTAATTGCCAAAATAAAGAAATTCAAAATTTCTCCTACAGTAAATAAATAAGGAATAAAATAAACAAATATAAAACGTTACTATCAAATGTATCAAAACAAAAACAGTGAAACTAGAAGCATTATAACAACGTTATGGAACTTAAAATAAAAGCCTGAAAATTGAACCCCCCACCCCCCAAAAAAAAAAAATTGAAAAGCGAAAGCGGACCTTTCTTTGGGCATTTCGGAGGGGACCGTAGAGACATTGTGGGCGAATAACTCGGGTTTAGCGGGAGGATGCACGTGCGGCGGAGGAGCCGACGGGGGCTGGAAAGTGTGAGCATCGATTGGGCGGTGGTGGTTGTGGTGGTAAGGGTGGAGGGCAAAATGGGGAGAGAATTGCTGGGGCTGGGGCTGGGGATGGGGACGGAGAGCAGTGGGGTATTGGGCTTGGGCTTGGGTTTGGGTGGGGTGAGAATGGAGGGCAACATGGTCTTTTGGGAGGTGGTGGTGCTGTTGTTGATATTGACGTTGATGTTGATGTTGGGGTTGCTGCTGCGGATGGGAGCGGAGGAGGAGGTTGATCTGGTCCCGTATGAAGACGGCCTTGTGGGATAGGTCTAACCCTAGCTTGGCCTCAAGCTGTTGAACGACGCCGTTTACGGAGGTGAATGCGTTTGGCTCTGACTGACGGAGCAACGTCTCCACCCCTTTCGCTATTTCTTGGTCCGACACCATGGCTCTTCTCCCTCACCTCATATATTAACTGAAAAAACGGACTTAAACGGCCCTCTCTCTCTCTCTCTCTCTCTCTCTCTCTCCCTCCCTGCTCTCTCTCTCTCTCTTCCTTCCTCTATCTCTGTCTGTCTCTCTCTTCTTCTCTCTGTCTCTCTCTATCTATCCTCTTCATAATTTTGAAATGACGAAAATGTCCCTTTGTTTACCCACGTGAATAGCCAATACTACCCCGGGTTTTTACCCACTCTGTTGGAAATGGTCAAAGGTAGAAATGTAATTAGGTGCAAGCCTCCTCCTTCCTTCTTCCCCACCTTCAACCGCCGCACAATGGTCGAATTAACCGAATTACCCCTATCCTTAGACTGTGGACAAATAACTCCGGGGTAAATATGTAACTGTGAAAAAGGCTCCAGAGAGGTATCTCTTTTTTTCCAAAAACAATTTAAGAGATAAAGATAACCGCCGAAAAAAAAAAGATAAAGATAAAGCGGTGAACAGAATTAAAAATTGTCTTGTCCCTTACATAAAGGCAACAGGATAACGATGGAATAATTAATTGAATTACCATAATTGTCCCAACAAAGAAATCGAAGTTTCAGTAATGCCCTTACATTTCTGGCAAAGGACTATATGCAATGAGGTATAGCGTATAAGGGTGATTTGGTCAATTAATGATGGTTTATTCTTTTGACTAAGGACCGTTTGATATGGGATTGGCGGGTTTGGTCAACTACTGTAGAAAGTAGTTCAGTGTACAGCTGTATCATATGAGGTCTAATGATCAAGCGGCTGTGGAAATAGTTACTATGATTTTTTCAAAAAAAAAAAACCCACCCGACTTCTTTACCTAGTACTCATCTTTTTCACGGTTTATGTGTGATTATCAAGTTTAATCAAGCATCATCAAATTAATGGTGCCAAAAAAATGAAATTCCCTTTGAAAATGGGCACTTAATAGTTATTACCTTAAACTTGATCCCATTTCAAATCTGTAACACTTTTCTTCGGTGGAACCTTTATGATGCATTTCAGCTGGAGGAAAAAAAAATGTAGAAAGGCTCAAATCAATATTTTACTAGCAATGTTATGAGGTTAGTGTTCAACATCACACGTAAATAAAAATGTAGAACTTCGTAATTATTACCGAATGGAGCTATGTGATTGTACCTCACTTAATTTTTTATTTCATTTAAAAAACTAATATTTATGTCTTTCTAAATTTTTAACTGTATACAAAGCTCACACTTAAAAATAGATTAAATATCAAAGCCTTAAAGCATGCATAAAATGTTTTTCTAGTCGCAGTGGACATAAATCATGGCTCTGCCCTTAAATATTTTTCATATTTTACGAGGTCAGAGCTACATGAGCTCAGAGGGGACAATTGCTCCTCTTCAATTTTATTTTTCTTGTAAATAATATATAATTTTTTTTCCAAAATTAATCTTTGTCTTTTCTAGATTTAGCCTGCCCTTCTAAACTTATAAAATTCTAAGTATGTCCGTCAAGTTTTGAATTAGAGCATTCTTAAAATAGTGCGTCTATTGCCACATGTAATTTTTATTTTTCCACTCTTCAATTATTAAATTTTAAAGGTAAAAAATAACTCTGTATAAAATGACACAATTAGGTACAAATAGTATTAAATAACTAGAATATTCTTTCTTAATGAAATTATTTTTTTCTTCACACATTCCCTTAAACACGATTGATAAAATAGATCATGTAAAATAATCTTAAATAATCAAAATACTTTTAAGTTAAATTAAGTTTTTATAATCATAAATGAAGATATTATCAACTCATTTATGCAAAATATATATATATATATTCTTACAACAAATGCAATTTGACGTTGTTGACTTTGAAAATGTAGAACTATGTATATAAAAATTATCCGAACTCTCTAAAAATGGTTGAATTTTGTATCAATTACATGATGACATGTCTTTACCAAAACAATCGGCTTCAAATATCAAAATTTAGTATAACCTACTATAAAAGTAAGTTGAAAATTTAAATTCCAAGTTATATAATGATTATAATTCAAGCCAATTGGCAAAAATAACTCTATATCTAGGCATACTATATATCGCTTCTTTTAACCCGTTTTCTTCTGAAATATTATGTTTCGTCTCACGTATCATGATTTGTTTTTGTACATAGAAACAAACGACATTTCATTTAGAATTCTAAACAACATTAATTTTGGAATATAAACGAACGTGAATAGAAGAAACGATCATTTGTTTGAGAATAGCAAATTTGAACAAAACGACCTGTTGTTCATAACAAAAGACATAAGTCTTAATACAACTGTGGGACCCGTTTCCGAGCCTTATGCCATGTAGAAGGCCACGCAGATCGCACGTGATCTCACAATCGGCCATTGGGCCGTCCGAGATTAGGGCCGAGTCCATCACTGATCCCAGACGGTTTTGCCCAGTCTGACCCCAACCTCGACAGCTGGGGGTCGGAAGCCCCAAGGGTCTGCCATCATGGAACAGCGGCCCTTACCCCAACAGTCAGGAGGGTCAGAAGCTCAAGGGTCTTCTGACCGAATACAGTGGAAAGCGACTCACGGCTCCAAACCCAGACAGAGCATTTAATGCGATTCTGGGTAAGTGTGTGCCAGGGACAAGCCGTCCTGACAGAACGGCGATTTACCCAGATCTTACTCCTGACAGATTGAAGCCGAAAGAGGCGGCGAAAATCAGGCCACGGCAGCACTGAGGAGATCACCGAAATCTTAGCCCGTGACTGCTGAAAAAGTTTTCGAGGTAAAAGGTACTTAGTCTTAAGATTGAGAACCAGGCAGTTCACTATCTCAGGGCGGTTCACTATCTCAGGACTACATATATAAGAGTCATGCGTTCCCCAGAGGGGATGTACACTAAAAAGAAAACAGATATACAAAAAAGAGTCTGTAAATAAGAAACAGAGAGATTTTTCATACTGAAATATTTTCCTTGCTACCTTGTATCAAAGATAAACCCCTGACTTAAGCATC
>JXTB01000428.1:28122-38790 GCA_002914805.1 Parasponia andersonii
AAAATTAAAATTAAAATTTCTGAATGTAGATTTTGTTCCAAAACTTACACTCCATAAACACTAGAAAAGTCCACCAATCAAATATAAAATTAAGGGAGTATGACTAACCCAGATATATTGTAACTATTTATTAATTGTTGTAATATATTTGGCTACTTTGAATAAATAAATTCAATCTAACTGAGTACTAGTCCAATCTTCTAACATGGAATAATGGCGTAACAAAAATCTTGATGCTTTGCAATAAACTACAACTCCTGACCTCAAAGTGGATTCTAATCATAATCATCAAACTAAAAAAGTTTAGTCTCATCAAATAGAAGGGTACAATAGAGGGAGCAGGAGCACTCATCTATTTTCATTTTTCTCTTTTATCTTCCATTATCATGTGAACTTTATTATTCTTTATAATATTATTAAAATGTGAAGTATTTTAATGTAGTATATATAAGAAATAATTAGACAACAGAATAAATAAAATAAAGCACGATATATGTACTGATAAATACGCAGACAAGTCAAAGGCTGTTTTCTGTCTTTTTTTTTTTTCCTTCTTTAAATCATGTGGGAGGAACTCTGCCTCTATCTCCTACTATTTTTTGTCCCCACCTTTAAGTGTGTTCTTTAAATGATATATTTAGTATTTTTTGAATTAATTTAGTCGATTCAAAATTTCAAAGATGTACATAAATTTGAGAATCAGATATAAATTTTAATAAAATATGTGTTATTTTTTTTTTAAATTTATAATAAATAATAATAATTAATTAAACCCACTTTTTAAAGAGAAAAAATCTAGTACTTTCTTTTTCTTCGTTACTTCTTTCATTTTCGTTTAAATTAATAGTTACGACTCCCACCGTCACGTCAGATGATTCTCCACAGGTCTCTTTTAGCCTATTTGCAACTACTATAATAAAAAAAACCCTAGTTTTCAAAAAAAAAAAAAAAGAATAATCAAAAAACACTAGGGGAATTAGGTTAAATATGCTCCGTAATACCCTTATTTTGGCCCATATGCACAATTTAAAAAACATTTGAAAAATATGCTTACGGACGAAAATACCCTTACTAATACCTAAGAGAAAATATGCCTCTTCGCCCCTTAAACTCCTCATTTCTCTTTCTCTCTCTCCAACTCTCTCTTTCGTCTCCTTCTCTGAAGAGCCAAGAATCATCGCGTCGTTAACCGAGGAAGACGAAATCTCGTCGTGCCAAAGATCGTAAATCTGTCTTGAGAAAAATGAGTCCCCAAAAGAAGGTAAGCTAAATCTAATTTGAGGATTTTTTTTTTTTAATTTAGGGCATTTGTAGTAGAAGACGATTTAGAAATTTTTCACTTCATTCCGACATTTTTTCGATGCATTTTAGATTACCTGGTCTAAATTTTCGATCATATTTCGATGAGTATGNAGACCCAAAAAAATTTAAAGAGTTAACAAACGGAATAATTTTTTTACTTAACGTAAAGAATCATGTAGGTATTATGCAGGTAATTGAATTTTTATCATAAAAAATATAAGGATGTGCTCAAAATTTTAATTAGCAAGTAGCATATAACTTCAATTGTTTTTATATAAAAAATAGGTGTAAAACTTAAAAACCAAAGAAAATTTAGTGAAGGTAAATAAGAGCATATGTAATTGAATTTTTCAAAAAAAAAAAAATATAAGTAAAATTGAGAAGTGTAAAGTATCGGTTGAGGCAAGTGCCGCCCTCACCTCCAATTAGCTCCACCAGTGGGTGCTGATATCAGACACTCACAGAAGTACGAGATTCACATATAATTTTATAATGAATTTTACACTAATATTATTGGTGCTAAAAGCACAGCAGGTTCCCATAACATCGCTTAGTATAATTACATGAGCAGCCTAATATAACTCCGGCCTTTTTTTCAATCCTGATACTCGTGAATTTCTGGATTGTGTCTTGTGATCCATCTGTCACGCGAATTATTTTGCATATCTGATTTTAAAACAAGATTCTTTATTCTAATTCTTGCTTCCACTTATCGATCTCTATTGTTGACAGAGTACATCTAGCCCACGGAATTGAGGGTGCGCTCTAAGTGATAGAACAGGACAAAGAGTTTCCGAAAATTAATTAATTAATTTCTAAACTTAGCTGGCTTTGTTTCCTAAACACTCCAAAGTGGGCTGATCTTTATCCAATTATTGAGATAAAAGCTTGTCTCTTGTTTTTATTTATATATTTTCTTACTATTTTTATTGAAACATAGCATGACAATAACAGAGATCCAAAGGCAGGGGCTTTGCCAATTTTTAGATATATTTTTTCCAATTTAATAAGAGAAAATTATTTGGTGGCCCCTGCATATAGAAACAACATAAAATAGTGGGAGATATTGCACAATCAAGTTAGGTTAATTTCCTTTTCTTTATTAGATATTGTTATAATTAATAAAAAATTCTAATATAAAAGGGCAAAATCCGAGTGATATCTTGCCCATTAGATAAAAATAAATAAATATCTATACAAAAAGTTGGATGCACTGCATTGCATGGGAGAAAAACTTGAAATACAATAAAATAAAATAAATAAAAAAAATCAAGGCACTTTTTCTTCTCTTTCTCCCACCGTCTTATTTTCTTCACTTTTAAATCTCTATTCTGTTCCTTGCAAAAAGTAGGAGAAAACCTCCATATAGATTAGGGATTATAGGTTCAAGAATACGAGAATACCTAGATTTCAATTTATCTTTCTAAGCTTCTTAAGTTCTTATAAATTCTCCAGAGCACAAATACACGATGATCATCAAAACACAACAGCCTTTGTCTAAAATTTAACGCATATATATATATATATATTAATTTTGAAGAGGAAGTTTAAACAATTGGTATCCTTAATCATACATATATAATTATAATAATATCTCTGTTCTAATATAAAATACAGAAGATATACACTATTTTTAAATGGGAAACGCTTTGAAGAATCAAGGCTAGAAAGATCTGAAACAACAAAACTTAACTGAATCATAAAGTTTTATCCTAATAGTATCATATGCATCTCTCTAAATAAATATTTTTTCTAAATTTTCTTTCTCGCCAAGTCTAAATCTCTTTTTGCTAAACTCATATCTTTCTCCCCCATATTGCCTCCAACTTCTAGTCATTTGATTGAGTAGAAACCATGTACTTACGAATTTAAAAAAAAAAAATACAATCAGATCTAGAATGCTCTTTAATTTCTATTTACAAATTTCATCCATAATTTATTTTTACAAAAATTCCATAACCTCGATGCAAGCTGAGCTCACATTTCTCGTGGATTTGATTTCTTTCTTGAATAGATAAGAAAAAAAAAATCATTTGACTTAAGATTATTAGACTTAAGATTATTAGTCTGGAGGTAAACTCACCCCATTTAAAAAATTTTCTAGTGCTGTCCTTTCTAATTTTTCCATTTTATTTACTTTTCTTATAGAGAGTTTGAAAGGCAGGGGACGATAATTTTTTTTAATGGAAAGATTAGAATTATGTGTGGCCGAGTCTAAATTAAATAAAATATAACCCATTAGTAGACGTAAATCTAACGATTGACATAATTCCTAAATAAGAGCGAAAATACTGTTCTTGTACTAGAATTCTCCTTAATTTCTCTTTTTAACAGGCAATAATGCAATACTTCAACACACCTGAGTGGGATCCCTATCCAAAATCTTTGTCTAACTAATAGTAGGTGGACACGTCATTCAAAATTTTTGACTTATTTTCCCTTCCATTCGACGTCTACTAACGCCTAATTAGAGGTGGCAAAATGGGCGGGCCGGGCTGGCCCGACCTATCAAAAAATGCGGGATGGGTTGGTCCGGCTTGGTCAAAATAAAATATGGCGCGGCCCGGGCCCGTTGGCTTGCCGGGCTTTTTGACGGGCCAAAATCGGGCCGGGCCGGGTCGGTCCGTATTCGGCCCGTTTTTTTTCCTATTATTTGATTTTTTTAACAACTTTTTTTAACCTGTTAAATTTAAACTTTTTATTTGAATTTTCGTTTTAAAAAGTTGACAACATAAACTACATATATTTTCTATTGTTAAAAAATTAATAATAATTAAATAGGATATTAAGAAAAATAATAAAACAAATAAATTTGAAATATTGAAATTTGATTTTATTGATGATCATTTATTACAATTCAAATTATTACTTGAAAAAACTAGTATATCATTAATTATGACTTTATGAGTTTATGACTCATCATCATCATTCATGTACAAGTTATTGAAATTTTCAGCCAATTCTTCATTACAAATACGAATAGTGTCTTGATTTCGCTTTGCCACTTTTTCTCAATTTTTAACACATGCTAACATCTCAACCATTTCAGGAGCCAATGAAGTCCTCCGCTCATCTACTATCTTCTTAGTCGTACTAAAAGCAGACTCTGAAGAAATCGTAGACACTAGAATTGTTAAAACATCACGGGTTAATTGTGAAAGCACCGGGAATCTTGGTTGACGCTTATGTCACCATTCCAAAACTATGAAGTTCTCATTATTAGGGTCGATGTCAGAGTCTAGCTCAATATATATAAGTAAGATCAGATGATTATTGTGGATTTATTGGTGATAATAGTTGACTTGAATTTGATGACATTGATGATGAGCCACGACCACACCCTTGAGGACGAGAACCTATCATGCTCCAAAAAGACTTATTTTTTGACTGTTCTTCAGTTTCTTGTGAAGGAGTGTGTTGTTGTTGATTACTGCCAAACTTAACCTCATATATACTATACACTTCAAAAAAATTATTACGAGCATTTGTATATTCAGTAGTTTAGTCTATCTCAAAACATGTAGAAATGTAGCTAATTAAATTAGAAAGACCATTTAATTTACCCCTAGGATCTAACATAAAAACAAATGAATATAATAAAAGAATTGGAAACCAATATTTCAAAAATACTTATTGCATACGTGTTATAATTATTTCAAATATAGGGTCACATCTTGCCTTACAAAACATTTCAGCAATAAAAAAAAATATGACATAAAATAATTGAGAAGTAGGATAATAAATACTAGATAATGCAGCAGTAGCTTCATAAAAAACGTTTAAAAATTATACAAATTTTTCACAAATGAATCAATCTTCATCTTTCAATACTAATGAACTTATTTTTGAATTGTAAAACATAGTAATTAGAATTTTATATGGTAATGCATTTTTCAACATTAAATAAGTGGAATTCCACCTTACAGGCATGTCAATTTAGAATTTTCTTGGTTTTAATCTTTGAGTTATGTAATATCTTTTAAATTCAGCAATGCGTAGATTAGAAGCATGAATATAAGCAATAGCAGATCGAATATTTTCAATATATACACTTATAACATCCATACCTGATGACATAAGGTTGATGATGTGACATGCACAACGTTGATGCAGTAAGAATCCTCCAGTGTATGAACTTACCAAATTTCTAAGTAATTTTATGGCATTTATATTTGCGGTAACATTATCTAAAGTGATAGAGATAATGCGATTCGCTATGCCATATTCTTCAATAACATTTAAAATTCTATCTTTAATAATTTCAGCAGTATGTTTATTATCAACGACTCGAAAACGAATTATTCTTTTTTGCATTATCCATCTAGAATCTAAATATGTGCAACTACACTTAAATAATCTTGTTTAGAATTAGCACCCCAAATATCAGATGTCAATGCAATACAAAAGTTTAGAATTACCTTTTTTTTAAAAAAAAAATTTAAGGGCCCAGACGAATCTGGGCCCAAAAAAAAAAAAAAAAAGGGGCCAGGCCGGGCAGGGCCGTGAAACCCAGGCCCAACCCGGCCCTACCCTTAGGGCCGGGCTTGGCTCGAGCCCTAAAAGTACCAGGCCGGGCCGGGCCGGCTTGTTGGGCTCGGTCTACGCCTAACTTTAGTTAAATCATTTAATTTTTAAAAACAAAAAGAAAGGGAGAAAAATGCAAAAGACGCAAATATCCATCTTCTTCCGAATAACCCTCGTTTTAAGTATCTGTGTCTGAAATCTATCTTGCCTTTGTATCTAAAATTTTCAAGTGCTTTTAATTTATTAGGTTCTCTCTTCTTTTTCTTTTTGTTTTTAATATAAGGTTTAAACGGATCTTAGTACCGTTAAAAAATGTGAGATAAACCAAAAGAATTTTTAACATGTCCACTCGCTATTAGTTGGACAAAGAAATAGACAGTTTGGACAAATGATCTGGCTCCCAACACAGGAACCTATTTAAATTCGGAAAATCGGAAAAGTATTATAAATAATATTGAAAGTATATCATATAAGAGTTCAAGAATACTAATGGTAAACCAAAGAAATTGATATGAGAATTTTTTTCCACATTTTATTTTATTTTTTTCTTTTGTTCATATTTCAAGAGAAATTGAGAAGCCTATTTATAGGCTAATACAATCAATCTTAACTATACACTTAATTGCCACTTGTATGGCATCCATCTAAGAACACCTAACACACTAGTTGAAAATTTTTACTTAACTTTCAATGATTTATACATCACACATGATGTAAAAGAAACAATTATTGAAATAATTTAATAGATATACAAATAGTAAATATTTTATAACACTCCTCTCTAGATGTCCATTATACAAAAAAATATCTAGTTAAAACCTTACTAAAAAAAATCATGTGAGAAAAAATCAAGTTAAGGAAAAAGAGTACACAATTCTTGTTTTTGTTATGTTTTGAAGAGTACTTCATTAAAAACCTTACTATGAAAACATAGTGGGACAAAATTTTAGCTAAGAAAAAAAGAGTACAAGCGTAACAATCTCCCCCTTATGACTAATTCACTTGAAAGTCACCGAAAATCTTTGAGTTGGCGCATTCTAATTTTGTGCACCAATGTCTTGAATATTGTGGTAGGGAGTAATTTGGTGAATAGATCAGTCAAGTTGTTACTATAGCGAATTTGTTGAAAATCTATATCACTTTTTTTCTGAATTTCATATGTGAAAAACATGATATATGCTTAGTTCTATCGCCTTTGATATAGCCTCCTTTAAATTGAGCAATGCATATAGCATTATTCTCATGTATCACAGTTAGAATCAGTTTGATAGAAGTTAATTTGCATGTTTCTTGAATATGTTGAATCATGAATCTTAACCATACATATTCTCGGCTTACCTCATGAAATGAAATTATTTCAAAATAATTCGAGGAGATAGCAGAAATTGTTTGTATTGTAGAACGACAGGATATAATTGTGTCACCATTAGTAAATACATAACTTATTTGAGATCGAGCTTTATGTGGGTCAGACAAGTATCCTACATCTGTAAAACCAGTTAATTGTGATATGGATCTATTAGAATAAAATAAATCCATGTCAGTCGTTCCATGAAGATAACAAAATATTTGTTTAACTACTTTCCAGTGTCTTTGAGTTCGAAAGAAACTATATCTTGCTAGTAAACTAACAGAAAAAGATATATCAGGCTGAGTACAATTGGCAAGATACATAAGAGCTCAAATTGCACTCAGATATGGTACTTCAAGACCAATTATTTCTTCGTTATCTTCTCAAGGACGAAAATGATCCTTATTTACATCAACCATTCTGACAACCATTGAAGTACTTAATAGGTGAGCTTTATCCATATATAATCTTTTAAGGACTTTTTCTGTATAAGACGACTGATGTACAAATATATTATTTGGTAAATGTTTGATCTGAAGGCCAAAGTAAAATTTTGTTTTTCCAAGATCTTTCATTCCAAATTCTCTCTTTAAATACTCTATTGTCTCATTAATCTCTTCAGGAGTCCCAATAATATTCAAATCATCAACATATATTATAATGATAGCAAATCCAATTCTTAAGCTCTTAATAAAGAAGCATGAACAAGTATGATTATTCACATATCCTTTATTCAAAAGATATTCACTAAGACGATTGTACCACATGTATCCAGATTGCTTTAATCTATATAAAGATATTTGTAATTTTATTGAACACATTTCCTATAGTATTGTATTAAGTACTTTAAATCCATCAAGAATTTTTATATAAATATTACTATTAAGTGATCCATATAAATATGTTGTTACAACATCTATCAGAAACATTTCAATTTCTTCAAAGGCTACTAGACTAATTAAGTATCGTAATGTTATTGTATCCACCACAGGAGAATATGTCTCCTGAAAATCTATTCCTGTCTTTGTGAGAAACCTTGTGCCACAAGTCATGTTTTGTATCTCACAATCTTATTTTTCTCATTACGTTTTCGTATATAGACTTATTTGTACTCTATTGAATTCACACCTTTAGGTGTTTGAATAATAAGTTTTAATACTTTTCTTTTCCCAAGAGATTTTAGTTCTTCTTGGATTGCATCTTTCTATTTTGGCCAATCATTTCTACGTCGACATTCTTCGACGGATTTTAGTTCAAGATCCTCGCTTTCATTTGTTATATTAGTAGCTACTACATATACAAATATATTATTAACAATAGTTTTATCACTATTCCATTCCTTTCCTAACCTCACATAACTTATTGAAATCTCTTTATTTTCAATATCATCAGGTACTTGAACCTCTTTTGGAGTTATTTGTTTAGTTATGTCAACTACCTGTTTTGACAATGTAGTTATTTTATCAAGAATACTATCATCTTCAAGATGACCAATTTCTGTAATATATCCTCTTTTCTTCCTAGAGATTTTATCTTTAGACCTAATTGGTTTACCACGCATCATGTGTGTCTTAGACTCACATACTGTTATTCCTAAAGATTTTCCTACAAGAATATCAATCTTAGCTCACTACAGCAATATTTAGCCGTTTGTGACAAAAAGAGTCATTATTACAATAATTATATAATTTAGGGATAATTACTATATAAGTTAAAAATTCAAAAGGGCAAAGTAATACAATGAGCATAATTTATGAGCCATTGCTATTATTAAACCCTCCCTTCCCCTAAAAAAGAGTGACATTTATTTTGAGCCATAGGAATCACAATTAGTAACATATAAGAAATTAGAAATTTAGTAAGTATACCGCGTTTTGGAGCCAAGGGGTAACAAATATTTGAAGCTTTCACAGAAAATATGTACTGCTCAGAAAGTACCATATTGATTACTATTAAAGAGAAAAGAAAAGAAAAAACAGGAGGTACCAGATTTGTATTTTTTTTTTGGGTCCATTACAATATCAAATTACAAATAACTTATTATAGCAAATAAGTAGTCGGTGAAATAGAGAAAACTCAACTCAACAAGTAGCTAGAGCTTTATGAAAGTTGCTTTGCTCTTCAAAGGTATATATAATATCTAATTACCCATAACAAATAATATATATATATATCTTGAAATCAAACTAAAGTTTCATTCATTAAATCAATGGTTCCATACAACAACTCACTCGATACAAAACTGAATTAGAAATAACTCATTATAGCAAATGAATAGTCTATGAAATTATTGTATAAGACTAACAGCGGGAGAGAAATACAAATTCTAATAGGTAGATGGAGCTTGATATAAACATCTTTGCTCTTTAAAATCACCATCCACTATGGGAGTTAGTTCAATTTAATTGATACTGTGATGGATTTCTTTCTCTTTTATAAAAATTGATCTTAGATCGCATAAGATTATTCAAATCTGGACCATAAAAGTCTCTTATCTGAAAAGTAACCATATATTACTATAAGAAGATGAGGAGTACAAAATAACTTATACAGTTTCACAAAATATCCGATCTAAGTGATTTATGCCTTCATAAATAGGGAAAGATTATTGAAAAAAAAAAAAAGGGAAAAAGTCATACCAGAGAAAATATTGATAGGCGTCGGTTGACGGTTAATCGTTACAAGGAGAGAAGGGAGAAACTCTTTCTCGGGCAGAATAAAAATCTTCATATGTAAGGATTACAAGGAAAAGGGCTTAAAAAATGAGAAACGCTAAAGTTTTCCACCTATGATTCATATTGCCAAACACTAACAAGTATAACTTTGATAAGTCATACCAAGAAATATTGCTACTATATAATTCCATGGTGAATTTATCCTTTGACCAGTCTATTGGAGAAATTTGAGAGGACTAGTAACTGGCCGTTTGTATGTTGTCAATGTTACGACCCAAAATCCGGGCTAGTGGCAGAAGGGGAATTTCACAAAGGTGGGAAATTCCTTAATTTATTTGAAAAGTGTCAAAAGTTCTAGTTTTTTATAAAAACAGTCCATTTAAATAAAATGTTCGGAATTCCATCCCGTGAACCACTCCCACAATTCGTATACACCACCAAACATAAATTGAACAATTACTAAAAAAAACATAAAATTAATCAAAAAGAAACCAAACTCCGCATTATCATCATCATTCACAACAGACTATCAGAATGGCATACATAAGTTTGCAGACAAAATAGAGAGCAGTAATCTTGGTTCAATGCTAATACAGAAATCCAAATAGTCCAAAGACTATTACAACAAACTCCTAGCATTACCAAGAGGCGACTGCAATCAGGATGACCTCTTACTCCTCTTGATCACCAAGATCGCACTGGACACCACTTGAGGAGGAAGGTAAGGGGGTGAGCATACAATGCCCAGTAGGAAAATAGTTACCTCGGGGAAAAATAGTTCAGTGATGGGAATCTCCTGCATGGTTAGTTCAAATC
>JXTB01000428.1:40202-92101 GCA_002914805.1 Parasponia andersonii
AATTTAGTCCATCTGAACAAAACTTTTGCAAATTAGTCCCCACAATATTTTATCCGGAAAATTGGTAAATGTCCAAATTACCCTCGAAAATTCCGGATTTTTACGGTCAACTAATTCTCAGCTTAAAGGTAACTTCTAGGAGTAAACTCATAACTTCAAAATTTGGCATCGTGACGACTTGTCCTTGGATCATAGCGAAATTACCTTCTTCCTTTTTTTTTTTTTTTGGTTGGAATGGAAAGTTTATGTATCATAACTGTATTAAAATATAAATCAATTCCAAATAGCATCTGAATTAGATATTCTGTTTTTTTTCCGATAATTTCAGATTATTCGAAATAATTTTTGTTTCAAAACACCTAATCAGAATGAAATTTTTATCAATTGAAACTTTTTTTTTTTGTCTAAAATTAAGTGTAATTACTGGGGTGAAATTTTTATAATTTCAAAAAAGGGTAAAATTTAGATTTTGAGATTGCAAATTTAAATTATTAAAAACCAAAAAACTACTGAGATATATTTGTTATTATCTACAATATAATATCATAAGAGTAGGTGTGACCGTAGTTTTTAATATTGAAATATTTATATGAGAAATCTAGCAACAACCTTTATATAAATATATTTATTAGACGTCCTTTATTTATTGACACGTGTCCTCTTTGATTTTTTTTCCTCCCCCCCTAATAATCTAATAAGTTGATTTATTAGTTGATTATCTTATTTAATGAAGTGAAGAAGATATAGAACAACCCAAGTAAGGTCGAGGCAAGGTCCACCACTCCAGGGTGGAGAACCAGCGGGTGAGGGAGAGTTGGGTGTCTACTGCATGCAGGCGGTAGGTACGTAGGGGTGCCGAATTGGGTCGAGAATTGACTGGATTAACGGAAGCAGAAAGTGGGGTAGGAGATGGATTGTTAAAGATGCGGTGAGAGTTCCTTGTTGATCAGTTTTTCATGCAGTAGTTCATCAAAAGAGATTGGTGTGTCATGATCATTAAGAATGGTTTGTACTTATCATCAAGACCATCAAGAATGATGTCAATGAGATTTTCAGAATCCGTGGGCTTGTCGAGACTCGCGAGTTCATTGGCACGGGTCTGAATAAACTGCATATAGTAGTGATGGACTAAGAGCCCTTGGTGGCGTATTTGATTTGTTCCTTAATCTATATAACGTGACCAAGAGACGGTCGAGCATAGGTATTTGATAAGAACAGTCTAAGCTTCACGAGAAGTTTGTGATTGGTTGATAAGGAGAATAAGTGAGCCAACAAAGGCACCAAAAAGTAATTTTTCATGACGAAGCCAGGTAGAATATATCGGGTTTGGAGTGATGACTTTATTTGCAGCAACGGTGGTAGGAGGAAATCTGCGAACTTGAGGAGAACATGACTCATTAGAAGACCTTCCATTTAAAGTTTCTAAGAGAGACAATTTGTGGAGGTGAGTTTGATGGAGTTGTTGATATTGATAACAGTAAGGGATTTGTTTGGTTGGTGAGCATTTGGAATGATAAGCTGGTCATTATCATTAGCCATGATGAGAACCGGAGGCGTTGGCGTGGGGGAGGTGGAATAAAGTGGGGAATAAAAAAAGATTAGGGTTTTCTCAAGAGATGGCCATATAGAAGTTAAGAGGACGAGAGGAAAATATAGCATAGCCATTCTATTGAATAAATTCTGTATATATACAGATTATATGAGATATTCTAAATGAAGAAAGATTATAATTTAAAGGGAATAGGATAAGAGAAAGGAAAACTAAAACCTAAATATGTGCAAATCTAAATATATATATAAATTTCAAAATTAATTAAAAAAATTAAATAGTTTCTCCTATAGAAGAAATGGGACGTTTTAGAAAGAAGATTATATGTGGCCGGAAGCCGGTAGCATCCCTCTTTTTTCACATACCTGAAAAAAAAAAAAAAAGTAGATTTGTGTTATCTGTGGGCCACAGGTAAGCATTATATATAGTTACGTTCTTTTTCATAAGGCAATTTATTTATTGTTTTCACTGAAGAACTGTGCGACTCAAAGTTCCTTATTAATACTGATCAAATTTGTATACGTAAAAAAAGCAATTGAGGAAAGAATTGATTGATTTAATTCAATAAACAATAACATAAAAAATAAAAAAGTACCATTAATTTAGCATTATTGATGGTTGAATCATGGCTTGTCATTCTCAATAGGGCCCTGCATTTTGTTTTTCCTATCGAGCTGCAAATATATTTGACTTCAGGTGATTACAATGTTGAGGACTGTTTATAAAATAAAAAATAAAAAATTCAAATCGATGATATTAAAGAAGAAAAGAGAGTACAGGTGAATGAGTTATAACTTGCGTACGCCTAATTTAAACTTACTAATTGAGGACTAGTCTTTTTTTCAATAATTAGTCAATAGCCATTGTTTTAGAGTTACTTATTCTCAGTTTAATAGCAATAGCATCTTCAAGAAAAGGCCAACATTGTTGCCAAATTAATAAGGCATTTGCGTGAGTGTGCCTAAACAAGTGGAATTAGAGAAATTCTTAAAGAGCGATCGAAATAACAAGACGTTCTTTTTTAAGACATTCTCTTACTCAGGGAGGTTAAAATCCAAAGTTCGAGTTCTCACGTCATTTTTGAAAGCTTAACCGAATAAAAGTAGTTCTAGGAAGTGATTCATTACCGAGATCTCATCCGTCCTTTTTATTATTAAAAAAATAAAATTAACGTAATAATCTTGAATTCGACGAGTGATTTTATCGAGTAATACGTACAACTAGTACAACTAGTACATAGAACTAGTTAATTTAGTGGTATCTTCTAAGCCAAATCTTCCTAATGTAGGTTAACAACGATACAACTCAACTCCTACAATTTATTTCTAAATACTCGACGCATTTGTCTACGTATCTCTCTTGAAGGTCTTTGTCTCCAAATATCTCGCTAATTTTCTTAGCTTTCTCACGATAACTCTTCCCTTCCTCTTCCACAACCACCAATCTTAGCGACTCGGCAACCGAATCCCTCGTAAACGACCCGTCGTTCTCGTTTCTCGGCACTTCCACACCAACCTCCTTGTCATAAACCCTGGCATTTAGCCCTTGGTCTGTTAAGAAGGGCAACATGATGAGTGGACGTCCGAATTGGAGTCCCTCTACGATTGAACTCCAGCCGCAGTGAGTGAGGAAACCACCTACTGACTCATTGGCCAAGATCTTAAGCTGAGGAGCCCAACTCGTCCAAACAAGCCCACGGCCCATAGTTCTGTTCTCAAACCCATCTGGGAGCTTTACTGGGTCCTCACCCTCCAAACTTTTGGGCCGCCTCAAAGCCCAAAAGAAAGGCACCCCAGATAGCTCCAACCCAAGAGCCAACTCGTTGAAATCTTCTTGACTAGGTCTGATCTCACTTCCAAGTGCGACGTAGACTACTGACCCTTTCTCATGGTTGGTCAACCATCGGTCAACGACGGGTTCCAACGCTCCATCTTCGGCGGAGGGCGGTAATAGGCCCACCGGCACCACCGGTTTCCGGATAAGCCCCGGGAGGAGGCTGAGCCACTCCGACTCGACCTCTTCGCAACTTCGAATTAGGTACACGTGGCAACCTTCCACCGTAGACTTGATCCTAAACCAATCCGAAACCTCGGACTCGTTTTCTTCGTAAACTTCTAAGGTTTTCTTTGCCTCGAAGAGCCGAAACGACACGGGTTTGGAAGAAGTAGTAGAAGGGACCCATTTCGGCGGGACCGTAAAGTGCTCGGGCTCCGACCGTACACCATATGCGTCCAAGAGATCGGTTGCCATGGGCCCAAAGAAAGACACGGTGGCGGCATTGAAAACACCGAAATGGGCACGGGAAATTCCGAGCTTAGATGCGATTTGAGGCAACCAGTGAGGGGCAAAGTCGTAAATAATCCAATCTGGGAGGTGGGTCTCGAGGAAGGAAGAGAGAGAGTCTTGAAGCATGTCGTGGGCCCTTTTGAGAAGTGGGATTTTCTGGTGAGGTAGGTCCATGGTGGCCTCTGAGTTCTGGGGTAGATTTTCTACGTGGGGCAAAGGGAATTGGATCATGTTAATGGAAGTTGATAAGCTTTGAGGGATTTTTGGTAAGCGTTCGATGTTTCTAGGTGTGGAAATGAAGTAAACGGTGTGACCCTTTCGAG
This sequence comes from Parasponia andersonii, assembly GCA_002914805.1. Lineage (NCBI taxonomy): Eukaryota > Viridiplantae > Streptophyta > Magnoliopsida > Rosales > Cannabaceae > Trema > Trema andersonii. Next base: position 44,361 of record JXTB01000428.1, read on the forward strand.
CAATTTTCTTGGCTAGCTCAAGAAATGGGATTATGTGACCAAAGGCTAGCCATGGGAACATGGCTACGTGAAGCTTTTCAGAATCGGCCATGGTGATGATGGATTTTTCTTTTTTTCTTTTTCCCTTTTTTCTTCGCTTAACGCGGCATAGTTATTATTATTATTATTATTATTATTATTATTATTATTTTGCTTGAATGCGGTGTAGTTATTTATGTCTAATAAAAAGTACAGTCTTGTAATTAAGAGTACTGTGCAATTTTGTTTTCTCTTTATCTTACGGTGAAAGATTTTGTTTGGTAGTCTTGGCATATTTTCATGATTGATCTAGAATCAAGTATATCGTTATCAATGACGTCACTTGAAAGTATAAGCTCGAGACAAGCTGCACATCCACAAAAACACACATTTTTTATGTTTTTTTATTTATTATTATTTGGCCAGATACAGAACCATACATTTATATATAACTCGTCATTGGCCCGTGCTCTGCACGTGTCGTCTCATTAAGCCTTGGATAGATTGCATGGTCAAAGTGACATTAAATAAGACAGAATACCGTTTTAATTAGTAATGGAGGGACAGGTTCATACTGCTACATACTAATAACATGATAGAAATCAAAACTACAACGAATAACATCAGCGAAGAGCACTTGTTTCAATTTTTCTTATTTTTCTTGATGTACCTAAAATCTAATAGAAATAAATTATTTACAATCATTTACATTCAAACTTAAACATGAGATTCACAAATTGACCACGAGAACATATTTTAACTATATTGGATCATATATACACTGAAATTGTTCCTTTGCATTTTCACTGAGGTGGCATTTGATTAGGCTGATCGGGCATTGAAATGGAATTCTCATTCTTTAAAAAAGCTAATTCAATTATTTAGTTTGAATTTTGAGACTTGAAAGTCAATTAGTATAGTAAATATCTTTGATCTACTTAAATAAATTAGGATTCTTAAATCAATAAGTTGAAAGTCCATTTCGTTCCAACTCAACTTATATATGTCTCAAATTATTCTTATTTTGTGAGAAATTAATATTTTGTAACAAAATATGAAGAGTAATATTAATTTCTCACAAAATAAAAAATACTTTTATTTAAAATAATTATCAAATTATCAAAACACTCTTAGGTCGTATACGATTTGACGTATTATTTTCTGAAATTTTATGGTTTGATATGTTATTTCTTGAAATTCTATATATAGTTTGATGTGTTATTCTGTCTTTAAAATTTTTATTTTTTAAAAAAGAATTTTTTAATACAAAAAATATATAAATAAATAAATTAATTAATCTTTGTACCAATTTAACATTTGTACCAATTTTCTAATCACAAAAGTATTTTCATCTATATAATATTAATTCTATTCATTTTATAATAAATTAAACATAATAATTCTCATTTAGATACTAATTCTAACATATCAACCAAACAACTTAATTAGTTTTCTTTTTCATTCTATTCTTACTCTTATTCCATTCTTATTACTATTCCTTTTCCATTTTTGTTTAGTAACTAAATACCACCTAAGCTCTGTAATTAGTTTTGTACCAACAAGAGAAATAAAAAAGAAAGAAAAACAAGAAGAAAACAAAATAAGAGATGTAAAATTGGTTCATAAATTTTTCTGAATGCATTCTAATCAATAGAAATAGGAAGACTGCACGAAGAACAAGGAAAGAGAAAATATATGTTTTATTATAAAAAATTATCTAGATGAAGCCTGACTCCATAATTATAACCAAGAACTTTTGCATATCATATACGTAATGTAGTCTGTAATATTCGCAACTGTCGAGTGTCTACTTGGCAGCAACCTATGACAAAATAAAACTGTGGTAAAGAAAAAAGCAAGGACTTTCAAGCTAAATTATACCGAAGTAAAGCTTGACGATAAGTTTTGTACTCTATTTATGTCAATAAAAGCACAATCTCCTAATTATTAACAAACTAAACTTTTTTAAGAAAAACGATAGATAGAGGAAAGAATAGAAAGAGAAGAATACCAAGAAATATCTTCCCCAGCAAGTCTAATGTTTGGATGAGTCTCCAAAATAAGTGAATGTTGTGTGAGAAGCTGCACGACCTATAAACCTTACAATGACGGAGACAAACTGTTGTATGTATAACCACACAAACTTAAATTTAGAGTACTTTCAAAGTTGTAGCTCTTATAGTGCGTTCTTGCACAATGCACAACACATAACTCCAAAACTTGAACAATTAAAAAAAATAAAAAGACAAGATTAGCACTATAATCACCTTAGCATGCTTTTCTCAAGGTTCAGAAGAAGTAATCTGAAGAGAAAATAAGATGAATTTAAGCATAAGAGATAAATCACAAGAAAATGGGGGAAAACACGATAAAGTCAAATAAGGAGTCTAATAATACATGTTTTTTGGCCCAAAAATATTTTGGCAAATAATTTTCATTTAGCATGCATCGTGCTATTTCTTGTAGGGTTCTATTATTTCTTTCTACAACTCCATTTTATCATCGAGTTCTAAGAGCGGAAAAATTATGATCAAAACCATTTTTATAGCAAAAAGCTTCCATTTCATCATTTTCAAACTCATTACCATGATCACTTCTAATAGATGTGATGGTATAGTCTTTTTCATTTTACACTTTCTTACAAAAAATAGTAAGCATATTTAAAACATCGTTTTTATGAGCAATAAATAGAACCCAAGTTAATCTTGAAAAATCATCAACTATCACAAAGGCATAATATTTTCCATCAGGACTAGCTACTCTTGATGGTCCAAATAGATACATGTGAAGTAGTTGCAAAGGTCTAGAAGTAGTAATGACGTTTTTGGATTTAAAAGAGCTTTTTACTTGTTTTCCAAATTAGCATGCATCACACACCTTGTCTTTTTTAAAAAGTAAACTTAGTAAACCACTAACAAGGTTTTTCTTTGAAAACTTAGAAATAGTATTCATGCTAGCATGTCCAAGTCTTCTATGCTAAAACCAAGAATCATCTTTTAAAGTTAAAAAATATTTATCTTGACTAAAATATTTTTCAATATCAATAGTGTAGACAATGTCTTTTTTCCCCCTTTAAAAAATAATTTCTTTTGAACATGTATCCTCAATCAAGCATTTGGAAGGCTAAAAAATGACTCTACAACCTTTATCACAAAGTTGACTTATACTAAGCAAATTGTATTTAAGACTATCAACAAGTAAAATATTTTCTATAATAAATAAAGGTGTAGTACCAATGTTACCTATATCCAAAATCTTGCCTTTAGCGTTGTCTCCAAATATGACATGTTCTCCACTTCTTTTTGTGAATGATGAGAGCAAGGAGTAGTCTCCGGTCATGTGTTTAGAGCAACCACTATCTAAGAACCAAAAGTTCTTCTTTTTTTATACCTACAAATAAGAATCAAACTTTGATTTTTGGTATCCATACTAATTTGGGTCCTTGAGTGTTAGTTCTAGATTCTTTTGATAACCAAGCTAGTTTTCTACCAAAATATACATTTTTCTTTACAAAGCATGAAAAATTAGTATGTCCATCTTGATTGCAATAAGTGCAAGTGTGCTTTGTATCACTTGTACTAGCTTTCACAAAATAATTCTTGAGGTAATTTTATTTTATAGAAGATTTGTATCCAATACCTCCTTTGTCAAAAATACATTTTTGTCCACCAAATACCATGTCAAAATTTTTCTTTCCATTTGTAAATTTGTGGACAATTTTAGTTAAGTCAAAAATCTTGTCATTTAAGGAAGTGTTTTCTTTTGACAAAATATCACAATTACTACAAAGTAGTTTTACTTCTTTTTCATTGGTAAACTTTTCAACTATTTTTGATAAACTAAAAATTTCCCTTTTAAGAGCATTGTTCTTGAAAATGAGTTTTTCAGAGTTTTTGTGTAAATTATTGAAATTACTCAATAAACTTTCATATGATAAATCTCAATCAGTATCATTATTAAAATCACTACTAGTATCACTATCATCATGAAATTAACCATTAGGTTTAAAAGAGCTTACCGCATTTTCTATTGCCATGAAGCACATATTGGCAATTCTTCTTGTTATTCTCCATTGGACTCTTCTTCTTCACTATCATCCCAAGTGGCTTTGATTGCCTTCTTCTTTATTTTTCTTCTTAAAGAACATTCGTTTTTCATATGTTCCGACTTCTTGCATTCAAAGCAAGTGATGGAATCATCCTTCATTTTCTTCTCTCGGTAGTCATTTCCTTTGATGTTCTTCTTGAAATTCTTCTTTTTGAAATTTAAGTACTTCTTGTACCTTTTAGTAAATAAGGCAATGTTTTCTAGCTCACTATCTGCGAATTCTTCTTCTTCCTTATTGTTTTCTTATAAAGCGGCTTTAAGAGCGATTTCTTTCTTTTTCTTTTCTTCTCCTTCATCTTCATTAGTTTCTTTCATAAGGATTTCATGAATCATGAGGAACCTATAAGTTCTTCAAGAATAAGTTTGCTAAGCTCCTTTGCTTCTAAGAATCTTATTCACCAACTCACTATTTGGAAAGGTTTTTCCTAAAATACCAAGAGAGTTAATGATAGAGATAAATCTAGTAAATATTTGAGAAATAGATTCATCTTTTTTCATTTTAAATAACTCATAGTTTCTTGTAAAAATATTAATTCTAGATCCTTCATGGAATTAGTTCCTTGATATGACACTTCAAGCATATTCCATAATTCATGAGCATTTTTAGCTTTTTCAATATTATTATATACGTTCCTATCTAGACCACACATAAGAATATTTTTAGCTTTTCTATTTTTGGTAAAAGACATTTTATCCTTTTCATCATATTCCTCGATATCTTTTTCTACTTCAATTCCATTAACAATCTTTGTAATTTTTAATGGACTTCTTGTGATTATATACCATAAATCAAAATCTATGGATCTAAGATATCAGTCCATACGATTTCTCCAATAGTTAAAATCATTTCCATTAAAGAAAGGTAGTTTGGAAGGTGACAATCTCTCATATTGAAAAAAAAAAGTTGTTTGGATTACCCATCTCAAAAATGGTTAAGTTTTAGAAAATTGAGTACCAAACTCTGATACCAATTATTGTCCCAAGAATAACTAACCCAAGATGGGGGTGAATTGGATTATTAAGACTTTTATATACTTTTTGAATTAAGTAACAGGATTGAGCAAATAATGAATAGAGCAAGTAAAAATAGCAAATAAATAAGCACAATATTAAAATAAATAAATTAAAGAGATAGGGATAGAGAGATGCAAACGCTATTTTTACGAGATTTGATAAATACGACGGTTTGCTTACGTCCCTGGCTCTCTGCAACTTGCTTAGAGCTTTGCATTATCAAATCAAGATTATGAGCTTAACCGACCCCTTGTACAAGCGGAGTGATTTCTTATTAGGCACACTCACGCCTTTACAATAGTCTTGAATCCGGCTCTATTACGCCTAACCACGGGTTGTTTATGACTCCGGTGCCAACTTCACATCTCAATAATGTTTTTATAAAAATACAAGTGAATACTTACTCAAAGAATCACCTCTCAAAGAAATAATACAAGATAAGCTTATGTGATTTGAGAACAATACACAAATGATGCCCTCGAAATGGCTAAAATAGATTTGAAAGTTATAGTTGAGTAAAAAAGAGCTTTTGTACTTAGAAACTGATTGGATATTAATATAGATTCGTATTCTTTGTTTCTAAGTCATCAAACTTGACTCTATTTAAAGGCATCTTAAAAAACTAGCCGCTTTCGACCGTTGGTATCTTGCTGCTAAAATTTTAGTCGACCAAAAAACTAGTCGTTGGAGTCCGATATGCCAGTTCAACTCCAACGGCCATTTTTGGCCTTTATTTTGGTCGATAGTTAGAAACCAAATTTTTTATTTCTTTGAACTAATTTGGTCATTTTTAAAACTTCTTTTTTCAAAAAATTTTTAACATTAAGAAAATGTACTTTTGAGAATATTTGGGCTAAATTAGAAATGATATTTATTTTCAAATAATCAATGGATTTAAAGTTTAGTTAATTCTTTGAAGATTTGTTTGAAAAATTATTTGAAAGATTTTTGAGCCACATCAAAGAAAATATTTTGTGCAATGCAATAAATAAAGTATAAGATTAGAAAATAAATTTTAACCTATTTAGACTTGGTTTTAAATCTTGATTCTTCACATTCATTTTCATCCTTCGAGGTTTTTCAATGATGCTCTATTCTTGAGAATTTTATTTCTTGAATTTTATTAATTTCTTTTTCAACTTCATAACTACAAACTTAAGCCAATTATTAGTAACTAAATCACATGTTTGTTATCATCAAAATAAGACAAGATTGAAAGCCACGTGGGTCAACAAGTTAGAGGTTCAAGTTTGGGTAATGTGCGTATGTGTGTTATTTTATTTTAAATTTGTAATAAGTGATGGTTATTAATTAAGTAATTTTAAAGAAATTTGTTAGTTTAATAATTGTTCTTTCTTTGTCCAAAAAAAAAATGTTTTTGTTTAGAAAAATTTGCTATAAAACTAACATCAATCACCAAAATGCCACTTCCTAATATTCATATTATCTCAACTCAAAGACTGCCCGTATTTATAAATTTAAAAAATTAGTTTTAACTTACAATAATAGACTTTAAAAACAAATCTATACATTTTAGTTAAAATTAAAACCATACATCAATTTCAATTTACGAAATTTTTTGTGATATTAATAATGAGATTGGTTTTTAGCTATTTCAAACAATGAAAGTTTGTCTATCGCAGTGTAATATATACTAACAAATTTGTTTAAAGGCAATACTGTGTACACTTTTATATTTATATGATGTTCACTAATTTTGCTTCATGGCCACTCAGTTACGATCCTGGCTTCGCCCAGGTTATCTCAATACCATTAAAATGGCCCTTGAAATTTAATACGTAAATTTGGCGAGGTCACACTGAGCATATATGCCAAACATTAAGGAGCATAGTGAAAATTTGGATGGATTGACACAAATGGCGACTAGAAACCTCGACAGCATACGACGATCGTTTTAATTTTTTTCAAAATGATTTTTTTTTTAATATATAAAAGGACGGTCCTTATTTGGTTTAATAACCTTGAACATAGGAGATATTTGGACATTCCGCGGCTGGCAATTTATGTATCGGTTATAGATTAATTTATCTGTTACCTGTTAAAACGTTGTGCAGATGAATGAATTAAAATATATGTAAGCATATAATTGGTTTTTTATTTGAGTTTTTTAATTAAATTTTACTATAGCACGACAAATTAATTCATTAGTTTTATGTTTTTTATTTTATTATAAGAAATTTATAAAAAAAATAATAATTTTAGACAATAATTATTTAATATATTTTACTAAAAAATTACTTATTTAGGTTAATTTCATGTCAAATAAATTTAACTAAATATACGGTTTTAGATCATATTATTGTGTCATGAGATTAATTTTTCTCCAATTTCCAAACTTCGTGACATTAATTTTTAAGCTGTTTGCCAGCCGAATAATATAGTTATATCAATGGAATTAGTATAGCCGAATAATATAGTTATATCAATCAAAGGGACATAGTAAGGACTATGGAGTATGCACTATGCGTCACTAACTTCTTTTTTTTTTTTTTTTTTCTTCCTAACCGCCGTCAATAGTGAACTTATTTATTTATTTATTTATTTCTAAGTTTTCTTAGGATAAGTTTAGTGTGTTATATAAATATGATCTTTCATAGATTGGATTCTACGTGACTTCTTTTTCGCTAGCAGCCAATAATTATTATCTTAATCTATGTTTCTTTTCTTTTTTCACTTAAAATTAATTCACAAAGTAAAAGAAAGACCATGTTACAGGCCAATTGGTCAGTTAGACACATCCTTAGTAGCACAACTATTAAAAGTACAAGACCCGGATAAAAGTTCCTAGATGTAGTGCCTTGCTTTATTTATTTATTTACTTGATATTGCCTTTTTTTTTTTCCCTCTGGTTTGCTTGAATTTTGCTTAATGTTGTGTACAGTATTGGACACCATAAGTATCTTTTTCAGAATTTTCTTTTATACGGTATGTCTAATATTTGATAACCCAACCTACCTCCAAGTCCAACCAATGAATGGAAAACAGAACTTACTAATAATTTAAATAAAAGCTCCAATATTAAACAACCGATCAGAGTATAATTTTCAAATTTCCAAAAAATATGGTTCAAAATTCGACTAACGCATCATTAAAACATGAAAGATAAGAACGACAATTTTGAAAATTGTACAGTAGTTAATCTTGATCTTAATTCTTTAACCAACCCCTAATAAGTAATAAGTAATAATTGTTTATTCAAAAAAAAAAAAGTAACAATTATTATTCCTTTTAAAAGTTTAAAAAATATTTTAAAAAAATAAACTCCAAAGAGGCAAAGACACTGAAAATGATGGAGGTTAACCTCACACACAGATGCACTGCATGTCTAACATGCCTCGCGCGCTTCAGCGGGTTCAGTAACTGAGTCAACTCGCTCTTCCCTGCACACTAAACCGTACGTACAAGTTCCGTCCGTACAGTAAAAGCAAAATCCCGCACTCTCTCTCTCTTTTTTCATTTTTTTCATTTTCTCTTTCTTGTTGTTTGGTTTCCCGGAAATTTGTAGAGAAAATTTGGCACTCTTATTAGACTTTTGTTAGAGAGAGAGAGAAAGAGAGAGAGTGAGACAGAAAGAAAAAGGTAATGTCGGATTATTCGAATTCTTCTCTACGGCCATCATCGCCGGTAGAATCAGACCTTCACTCCAACCACCATTACCATCACTATCACGCACGCCGCGGCGGCGCGTGCAATCGCAAGGAGAGCGAGGGACGAAGGCCTCGAGGAGCGTCGTGGTATCGGCCGAGATCACGACGGCGGTCGCCCCTGGGTTTAAAGGTGTTGCCGGGCCAGGTAGCGTTCCGATTGTTCTGCCACCACGCGGCGATCGGCGGCGTCATCGGGAACTGCGGTGCCGTCGTGTCTCAGCTCCGGCGAGAGACCGACACCAAGATTCACTGCGAGAATCCGACGCCCGGATTCGACCACGGCGTCGTTTTGGTGATCGGGTGCGGGTCGCGCGAGAGGAGGATCGTCTTGAACGAGTCCGAGGGGGAGGAGTGTGAGGTATCGAGCGCTCAGGAAGCGGTGCTTAGGGTTTTGGAGAGAATCTGGAAATTGGAGGCACAGAGCGAGGGTGCAGCTGCAGCTTCGGGAGTGGTCTGGTGCAGACTGCTCGCTGAGAGGTCTCAGATTGGTGCGCTAATGGGGAAAGGAGGGACTAATATTATCAGAATGAGGAAGGAGAGCTCTGCTGATATTAGGATTGTCCCAGCTCGGCAGTCTGCTCCAAATGGGTTCGATGAAGTTATTCAGGTTCTTGCTCCTTCGCAATCCCTGTTTGGTTCTCAGGAAAATAATACTATCGAATTGAATGAAAAATGATTTTTTTTTTTTTTTTTTAAATGTAATGCATTGTTAAGTTTAGTATCTCTGAGAAAAATTCCCATAAAACCCAAATAAAAGGACACTTTAGAATTTTCTTCAGTTTATTTATGTTTTTGTTGGAATTTTCAAACGGATATTTTTGGTTTAGTGTGCGAGTCGAGTAAATTGCCACTTGTGAGTTTTCAGAAACGAGCTACCTTAGCATAAGTTACGCCATGTTGTAATTAATTTCTGAAAGATTATTCTGGGAAAGAAAGTAAGAAACGTTGTTACGTTTTTTACGTCATTGTTGGATGTACATACAAATATGGCAAAGAGTTACAAAGCAAAGTAACGTGTCATAGTCTTATGTACCTCATAATGTTAGGGACTCCCAAGCTTTTTGTGACCAAATTCTGTGAGATGAATTTCAACTACATAAATAAATTTAGATAGTGTGCTCTTGGTTTGAGATAATGTGATATAAAATGATGTCACATCTATAAGTGCAAGCTTTGGGTGTGAGAAAATGAGTGTCCTAGTATCACTCGTATCTTGTTAAACAAAAGAACATTTTTCACAACTAGTTCCATTTCTCGCATATTAAGGATGAGTTTGTGTAATGACAGATTGCGGGCAGCATTTTGGCTGTAAAGAAGGCTTTCATTGCTGTTTCTAGTTGTCTTCAAGATCAATCATTTCTAGAAAGTGAGCCTACCTTCTTTAACAGATCTACAGAGTGTTCGTCCTCTGGGGAATCTCATGATTCCGGGCCAAATGCTGAGTTTTTTCCAAATCTTAGTTCATTGTTACCGCGAACGTCTTTTGATAAAAATGCTTCAGTCCATCCTTCTATGGCGGATGCCAATGGAGTCTCTAGTACGGATGACGCTAAGGGTACACGACAAGAAGTTGTGTTTAGACTTCTTTGCTCTAATGATACTGCTGGGAGTGTGATTGGTAGAAAAGGATCCATAATCAGAGCTCTAGAGAGTGAGACTGGTGCTGATATAAGATTTGCAGCTACTAAGACTAGCTCTGGTGAGCGCGTTGTCACCATTTCCGCATTTGAGGTTAGCCAAAATTCCTCAAGTTGCAAGTTTGTAGTGTTTTAACTATCTGTTCCTTATTTCTGAATTGTAGTTGTGTGCTTGCAATGCCCCTATTCTTTTTCTGTCAATTGTTGATCATAGTTTCCTTTGTTTGTTTATTCATTCTTTGTCTTTGTTAGGACCTGGAATCATGGTACTCTCCAGCACAGAATGCTGTTATCCTTGTTTTTGCTAGAACTGTTGAAGGAGACATTGAGAAAGGTTTTCTATTAGGTTTTAGTCATGGGGCAACTGTAACTGCAAAGCTTCTAGTTGCAACAGATCTAGTTAGTTGCTTGAGTGAAAATGAAGGTAAGGCCATTTCAGATATCAAAGACGTATCCGGTGCTGATGTACGGATACTGGGAGGGACTCTGGAAAATCAAGTGGTACAGGTACATATTCTTTCTTCTTTCAGAAATCTTCCATAAAAACTCTAAAAGATTCTGGTTACCTTCGAAGAAAACAATTAGCCAAAAAGTCCCGTTGGACACTGATACCTGTACGTACTGCTAGTTAAATTTAGATAGAAAACTCTTCATTTTTAATGCAGATTACTGGTGAGTATGGACAAGTACAGAATGCTCTGTTTCAAGTCACTAGCACTCTGAGGAGTTCCTTCAGAAGGGTGATAGAACCTACTTCTTGTCGACCAGAGCAGTCATTATTCCCATCTCCTGATCACGATGCTGAAGCTCTTTTGGCAAGTCTAATGAACCGAGTTGTGCTCTCCCACAGTCAAGGTGCTTTTGAACCAAAGTTACAACTACCTCAGGTTATTTTAATATCTTCCCCTGTTTTGTAGTCGTAATAGCTTTCTCATTTGTAAGGGTACTTATTTCAGTTCAAGGACTTCATTGTTTGGACTTGGTCTTATTACAGACTATAGAAACAGGGAATGCAAAATCCCCCACCGATGCTGGAGAAGCCTTCACAAAATTTGGTGTGGATTTTGAATTCGCAAGGTTGGTATTGCATAACAGATACTGAAGCTGTGCATCTATTTTCATGCCTTTCTCTTTGTAATTTCTGCTCTTAGCTTTCTGAAGGTTTTCAAAAATCAAGAATTTAAGACCTTTTTTCAAAAATCAAGAATTTAAGTACCATTTTTCAAATAAAAACATTCAAGTATTCAACTGGGTTTGTGTTTTTTTTTCTGAAACGCTTGTTTGGAGAAGAAAGAAAGACAGACATGTACTATGTGATTCAATATGTTACTGTGGGTGTCTATGAGCGTTTAATTCAACAATAGCTTCATATTTACCTTCAAACTTAGAACTTGTTTTCATTCCCCTGGTATAATGAAATTGATATCCAAATTTCTTTGCATGTGCAATTCCAACTCCCAGAGTGCTATAAACATACCAATGCATTTTTCTCTGTTTAGCATGTGAGTAGCAGTAGCCACTTGTTAATTATATGATGGGAAATGAATTTACTGTCAGTTTTTTGAGGCATGTATTCTGCTGAGAATATCCACTTTTCATTCTTTCCATTTTTGTGCAGTAGAAACAAACTTGCTGTAGTGACTAATACAATTCTGGAGATAGTAGTTTCTCGGCAAGCTTTTAGCTCTATTTATGGTGAAGATGGTAGCAATTTGAATCGTCTTAAAGAGGTACTTTTCTATACTCCCTAACACGAAATAAAGAGCAACTTTGTAGACTATGTTATACGTCTGTAGTTTTACCTCGTCCATGGTGCAGTGTTTGATTCAGTTACTTTGGTTTTCATGCTCGTCCTTTTATTAGCTTCATATTTTTCAATTTAACGGCTGCTACCCCAACAGTTAGGGGCTTTATTTTGGTGCCTATAGTAATCCCGGGAAAAGCTTAAAATTGATTTCAGAGTAATATTTAGCCAAACTAGCATAGCATGGGAGATGCCTATTGGTTTAATTTCAGCTATCAAGATTTTAATTCCTTTATAGTCGATGAATTTTTAGACATTTCTACATCTATGGAAGCAGATTTCAGGTGCAAAAGTCGTAGTACATGATCCTCGTCCCGGTGAAAGTGAAGGGAAGGTTGTCATATCTGGGACACCTGATCAAACCCTGGCAGCACAGAGTTTACTCCAAGCCTTCATCCAAACTTCAAAGAAATCATAAAAGCAAAGTTTGATCTCAATTATTAGTGAATCCACTGGCAATGGTTTTCCTTTTTCGACCAATTATACAGCTCAACTGAGGAGGTATATTCATTTTGTGTTTCTTTTGATTATGTGTACATTCTACCTAAAAGTGAGCTAAGAATATAAATATAGAAGTCACTCATGGTTATGGATGTGTAATATATCTTACGAAAAACCGTGAATTATCAGATGGGAGAATTAGAAGGCAGCCTTATGTTGTATTAGATACATCTAGGTTCTAGACTAGGATTTGGGCAGCATGAACATGTGTTTTACGATGCTCAGTAACTAACAAATGCACTAGTCTTGTGATGCTTTTGGTGATCATATAATTTCTCCTCTCGGTTGGCTTTACTACGAAGACAGTAAAAACACGACAAATAGCTGCGGTATAGCGTCTCTCTCTCCTCTTTCTGTTTATAAATGTAGCTGGTACTTTCTTGGATGATTTGAAGACGTTATTGCATATTGTGGAATTTGCAGCGAGCAAATGATGATTTTGTTGAAGTCCAAAATTTGTGAAAAATATTTGGTTTCTTAATAAATTTTTTTTGAAAACCATTGGTTTGTTTTATAGTAAAGCATATCATTGATTTTTCTGCTGTCTTTTTAGGTACGAGGACAAGTACTTTTCACTTTCGCGGGGGGGAAGGGGGGAAAGAAAGGAGAAAAATATTTTGGAAAAATATCATCCATGGTTCCCAACTGTTTCTTATCTAACGCTTAGATCCTCATTCTTGATTTTGTAGCGTTTACCTCTTCATTCTCATTACTTTGTAACACTCAAGAAGCACGTGCAAATTTAACGGCAAAGGTGATTTAATATATTTTTAGGGACTAAAGTGTTACAAAGCAATAAGAATGGGGAGATAAAAGCTACAAAGTAATGAATAAGGACGTTTTGTTCATTAAACAATTGGTTTCACGCTTTGTAAAATCAATGACATGTCGTTTTCTGGATTGAACTTGTCGTTTTGTTCATTAAACAACAAAATTCGTCACTGTAATTGTAAACCAGCCTCCTATTTACAGCAAACGACCGCTATTCTGCAATGAAATTTAAAGGACACGTAATTTATGTTTTAAAAGGTACTTTTATTTTTGGCTGCCGATCTACAAAGCTTTCGGCCCTTAAATTATAGAATGCCTAATTTGTTCGAAAAACGATAGTAACACCGAAACGTATGCCAAAAAAATAAATAAATAATTTACACCACATGATACATAACTTCCTTTTAGTCTCATCTTTCTCTGTAATTATGCTTTTGTCTCAACTTTAATGCATAATATTTTAAATGTCTCATTTTATTACATAAATTTTTTTTTCCCTCTTGATGTTTGTTTTGTTTTTCTTTTTTTTTTTTTTTCCAACTTTGACTTTCGTTGACATAATCAATTTGAAATAACTTATTGTCAACATCTTTAAATGTGATTTTTGTTTGATTTTGAAGGGAACTTAACCAGATTGTTCAAAATTAAGTTATATCAATAGTTTAAAATGGTACATAGGCATATTTCAAAGATCATAAGCTAAATTACAATTTACTTTATAATTCAAAAGCCAAAACTAAAAGTAACCGGAAATACTATACCAAACCCTTCAGGTTTTAGAAGATAATAGGCGTCTCTCTATCTAACTTGAACATGTCGTTCAACGATGTCTAACCAAAACAAAAAGTTGACCATGTCGTTCTACCCATTAAACGACAATAACATTTAGAGTGAAAACGATATGTCGTTTTATTTCGACGACAAACAGATCAACGTTCGCACTCAAACGACGACAGACATATATAGGACGGTCTGGGACATGTTTCTCTTGAACCACTAATATTTCCCTTTTTTTTTTTTTTTGGAACAAGAACCACTAATATTTCTATCCAACCTTACAAAGTTGAAAACTATATATACATTTTTTTGGATTTCTTACCAACTTTAAGTTATATATAAGGGTAGAACCAGTCTGAGAATGGTAAATCTAAACCGGTTGATCACTTGAATTGGAATGCGCGTTCGTGAATTTGAAGAAAGAGACTTCAATCAAAAGTTTGAACCGTGCCACAAAAATGGTCGTTGGCTTGGCAAAGCTCTTGAGTTTCGCCATAGCCATTACTACCAACGTACCTAACATGAGCCTGCTAATTAAGCACTGCAGATTCGTGACTTGCATTGCCCAGAACGCCATTGAAGCCTCTTTCAACGGCACAAGCCTCTGTGAGGTCTCACGGTTGTGTTCTTCTTTAATTAAACTTTGTATCGAAAAGAAGTCTTTAACAGAGGCCAGAGTGGTCCATGCTCATATCATCAAGTTCGGACTTTTACGCTTCAGTGTAGCGAATAAGCTCACTGATGGTTACCTCAAATGCGGTTGCATTTTTGATGCTCGTGAGTTGTTCGATGAATTGCCTGAGAGGTATATAGTCACCTGGAATTCAATGATCTCTTCTTACATTGGTAAACGAAAGTGTAAGGAAGCTGTTTTGTTGTCTACAAGGATGGTTTCAGAGGGTGTTCTACCTGATGAGTTTACGTTCTCGAGTGTTTTTAAGGCTTTCTCTGAACTGGGTCTTGTGAATGGAGGCCGGGAAGCGCATGGGATGTCTGTTGTTCTGGGCTTGGAGGTTTCAAACGTGTTTGTTGGTTCTGCTCTTGTTGATATGTATGCAAAGTTTGGTAATATGAAGGAAGCTCAGTTGGTGGCGGACCGAGTCACGTGCAAAGATGTGGTTTTGTTTACTGCTTTGATTGTTGGTTACACTCAGCTTGGTGATGTTAGTAAAGCTCTGACGGTTTTTGGGGACATGATCAACCTAGGAATTTATGCTAATGAGTATACTTTTTCAAGCATCTTGATCACTTGTGGAAATTTAGAGGATTTACGTGTAGGGAAGTTGGTTCATGGTCTTATCATCAAATCTGGATTTGAACCAGTTGTGGCTTCGCAAACTTCGCTCCTTACTATGTATGCTAGATGTGGCTTGGTTAATGATTCTCTAAAGGTGTTCAAGAACGTTTTGCACCCCAATCAGGTGACTTGGACCTCTCTAATAGTGGCTCTTGTCCAGAATGGGAAGGAAGAGGTAGCTTTGTCCAAGTTCAAAAAGATGATTCGTAGTTCAGCTCTTCCGAACTCTTTCACATTATCAAGTGTTCTCCAAGCATGTTCGAGTCTTGCAATGCTCGAAGGAGGAAAACAAATCCATGCTATGGTTGCAAAATTTGGATTGGATAGAGATAGATATGCAGGTGCTGCTCTTGTTGATTTGTATGGGAAATGTGGTAGTACAGAGATGGCAAGGTCTGTTTTTGATGCTTTGGTTGGATTTGATGTGGTGTCCGTGAATTCCATGATTTATGCTTATGCACAAAATGGTTTTGGTCATGAAGCAATTAAACTATTCCATCAAATGAAATATCTGAACCTTGAACCAAATGATGTAACTGTTTTAAGTGTTCTATTAGCATGCAACAATGCAGCGTTGGTTGAAGAAGGCTGCCAGATATTTGCCTCAATTAGAAAAGATGAAACGATTGAATTGACCAGAGATCACTATGCTTGCATGGTTAATTTGCTGGGGCGTTGTGGAAGACTTGAAGAGGCTGAAATGTTGATAAAACAAGTCAGAAACCCGGATGTCGTGTTATGGAGGACACTTCTAAGTGCATGTAGAGTTCATGGAGAGGTGGAGATGGCAGAAAGAGCTCTAAAAAGAGTGGTTGATCTTGCTCCAGAGGATGAGGGGACTCATGTCCTGATGTCCAATCTTTATGCCTCAACTGGTAATTGGAGTCAAGTTATTGAGATGAAGAGCACAATGAGGGAACTAAAATTGAAGAAGAATCCTGCAATGAGTTGGGTTGAGATCGATAAGGAGGTTCACTCTTTCATGGCTGGAGATTGTTGGTCCCACCCAAGATCTAAAGAGACACTTGAAACGTTAGAATATTTGATTGAGAAGGTAAAAATTCTTGGTTATGTTCCTGATACAAGGTTTGTGCTGCAAAACATGGATGAGGAGAACAAAAAGAGGTCTTTATATTATCATAGTGAGAAACTAGCCATAGCCTTTGCACTATGGAAGACTGAAAATAGAACAACGACTATTAGAATTTTTAAGAACCTTAAAGTTTGTGGGGATTGTCATTCATGGATAAAGTTTGTCTCCAAAGTTGTTGGAAGAGAAATCATTGCTCGAGATGCCAAGAGATTTCATCATTTCAAAGAGGGCTTATGTTCCTGTGGAGATTACTGGTGAATCCAATTTGTGATGCATACCGTCTAGGCACTGCTTTTATGATTGAATTTCCTGGTACTCGCTAGCCTTCGATGTATTCACCAAACACTCGTTTATTATAATTTGTTGCCCCATGAATTGCAAGCTACTTCACCATAAGACGTGGGGATGGCCTTAACCGGTGATTAAGCGGAAGGGGATACATTTGGGATGTAAGTAATATTTGATTGCATTCCTATATGCTCTATGCATACATGATCATTTTTTTCTAGTTTTCTGTGTGACCTGGTGTTCTCCTGGCCATATTTTTACTAATTTTTTAATGCAATCACGAGAAAAATACTCATTATTGTGCAAATCTTTGATTCATATGCATATGACTATGGAATTGTACACATAGAGCTCGATTTATGCCTTGATCCAGTTTTCTCTTTACTCTCTGAGCTCATAATGAACTGTGTTGGAATATTTACTGTGTTATTATTTACTTGTAATAATTTTAGCAAGATCTTACTCTGAGAGTATATCAACCAAAGTGTGAGATTTAGATCAAGTATCCAGGGCTCTGTAATATTTATTAAGTACTTATAACACTGTTGCAGAGTTATGGTTCCATAGGAAGCACGGAACTGTGGTTCTTCAGTTTGATCTTGGCCTGATTTGCTGAATAGAATTCAAGAAAATTATATGTTCCATCCTCTACGTTGCCTTTGGTTTAAAATTCAAATAATCCGCTACACAATTTCTTACTTTATGATGTTCACTAGAATCAAATTAGTAATGTACATATAACTGTTGTTTCATTATTCTTTTTTGATTTTTCTATCTTTAAGCAATAATGTTATTCTTCTGTGGAGATACTGAGATATGGGTTTCAGAAGTCTTGATTCCCATAAGAAGCAACCAAAGTAGCTTTTCTAAGTTGGATTCCACAACTTCGTCTGATCAAGTAAGCTAAGTATGTGGATGCTATAACGGCTATGGAAGCAAGAAATTCCATTTGTGTGCTTACATGAACCGAAATGCTTCCTTGGACCTCCCCAAAAGAGATAAGACTGTTGCAGAGATATGACTTGAGGAGAGCCCGGCTGCTTCAATCTGATCTTGGGGTGATCCATGGTCTATGTACCTATCAGGAAGAACCATTGCTCTCAACTGCAAAGGAATCTCCAAAAGAATTAGAAGCAAACTAAGAGAAAAGACGATAAAAAAACTAAGAATACAACTGCCATGAAGTTTCACTTGTTAAGAAAGACTACCTTGAGGGGTCCATCCAGAAGTCCACTTAAGCTTAGAAAGTGTGATACGTGAGACCCAAAACCTCCAATAGAACCTTCTTCCACAGTAATTAGGATTTCATGTTCCTTGGCTAATCGTCGTATGAGATCTGTATCTAATGGTTTGCAAAATCTTGCATCAGCTACTGTCACAAAAATGTCTCGTGTCTTCAGCACATTTGCAGCTTCCACACATTGCTGAACTATAGAACCATAACCCAATATAGCTACTCTGCTGCCTTCCATTAGTATTCTGCCTTTTCCAATCTATTAAAGAATTAAAATTAGAGACATGTAAATTTCCTCGACAGTTTTGGAATGGATTTATGCTAACCTCAAGCACAGTCCCTTTGTTATTAGGTGGAAGATTTGCGCCAACTCCATTGCCCCTTGGAAACCTGAGGCAGCTGGGTCTGTCATCTATAGCTGCTGCTGTGGCCACCATGTGCATAAGTTCAGCCTCATCTGAAGGAGCCATGACAACCATGTTGGGCAAGCAGGCCATATAAGTGATATCAAATGCCCCGCAGTGGGTAGGCCCATCCGCACCAACTAGGCCAGCTCGATCCAATGCAAAGCGGACAGGTAATTTTTGAAGATCTACATCATGTGCAACCTGAATAATACCTTCAGTTCTTTTATCGGGTAGAAAATTTGACGAATAATACTAGGAAAAAAGAGATTGAAGGAAAACCACATAAAATATTGTGTGATCACCATTGGCTTTTTCAACTTGTCAAACATTGCTACGTAAAACTGTAAAGTACTCATGTTATGTGGATCTTAGAACTGATATGTGAATATCTTTGATCCGAAAAAAAAAGGGGCAAGCATTCTTGTCCTTTTAGTACCCACCTGATCATATCCTCGTTGCAGGAATGATGAGTAGATAGCACAGAATGGTTTGAGACCCTCTGCAGCTAATCCAGCTGAAAACGTGACGGCATGCTGCTCAGCAATCCCCACATCAAAGCAACGCTCCGGAAATTTCTTCTGGAAATAGTTGAGACCAGTCCCTCCACCCATTGCCGCATGGATGGCCACAATCTTGTCGTCTACTTCTGCTTCTTTTATTAGAGATTCCGCAAAGTACCGAGTATATGAAAGTGTAGAGGATTTGGACTTAAATTGCTTGCCTGTTCTAGGGTCAAACTTGACAACACCTGAGATCAGAAGGGATAAGGACACTGCTAATTGCTAAGAACTCCAAAAAAAAAAACGTGTGGGATAAAAAATCGTTAGTCTCACCATGCATTTTATCAGGTGCTGCCTCAGCCGGGGGATAACCCTTCCCCTTCTCTGTCACAATGTGGATCAAAACTGGCCCTGGGGCCGGCATTGCTTTGACTTTCTCAAAAATGGTGACTAGATCTACAACATTATGGCCATCCACTGGACCGATATAGTATAGCCCAAGCTCCTCAAAGAGTGTAGATCCAGAAGCACTGATCATTCCCCTGGCATACACATCTACTTTTGCTGCAACTTCATGTGCTGGCCCTCCAATTTGTTTTGTGATGGTCTTTGACAGATCAAAATAGCTAAATCAGTTCTTGAAATGAGATGTAAAAGACTTGGAATAGGAAAGAAAAGCCAAATTAGTAAGCTTAAAAGGTTTACTTTTGCAGCTTCTCTAAGTTTCCTGAACTGGGTGCTTGCTTGAAGCTTGGTCAGAACACCACTAAGGGCTCCCACTGGAGTTGCAGGGCCATCAAGAGTAGCGGTAGGTAAAGATACTTGCTTATTGTCGTTCAGTACAACTATCAGGTTGGCGTCCAAGTATCCTGCATTATTCATGGCTTCATACGCCATACCCGCAGTCATGGCTCCATCTCCAATCACAGAAACGACACTGTTCTTCTTCCCTAGTAGATCTCTGGCAACCGCCATGCCTGCCAATGTTTTCGTGGAGAGAAAAAATGACAACATTCAAGCACTTTTCTCCATCATCAACCTTGGACACACTTTTATGTTTGGGGGGGGGGGGGGGGGGGGGGGGGGGTGAACGAGAGAGTGAAATTTAAAGATACCAAGGCCTGCAGATATGCTTGTAGAACTGTGCCCAGCACCAAAAGCATCATAAACACTCTCATCTCTTTTGGGAAACCCCGCAAGACCAGAAGTCTTTCTAATGGTATGCATCCTGGATCTCCTTCCTGTAAGAATCTTATGAGGATATGCCTGCAAAATTCATTGCTTTTCTCAGAATCTATCTGTTTGAGAGAGAGAGAGAGAGAGGGTGACAGTTTTTCTTTTCCCTTCATTTTAATATAAAGAATATTGTCCCTCTGACCTGATGTCCAACATCCCATATGATTTTATCTTCAGGGGTATTAAAAACATGATGCAGTGCGACTGTCAGCTCCACAACTCCCAAGCTGGCACTCAGATGCCCACCTGTCTTCGATACTGTATGGACTATATCTGCTCTAAGCTCTGCTGCTAGTTGTTCAAGATCCTGAGAAAATCATTTTTTTTTCCACGGAAGATTTGGCAAAAAAAAAAAATGAAAGAAAATGAGCATATTATACGAACATACATATATATATATATATATAATGATTGTGATGACAACATTCCTTATGCTTGGTCTACCTGTGTGGATAGATTCTTCATGTGAACTGGGTAATTGACTGTATCAAGCAATGGGGTGACTGGTTTTTCACTGGAATATTCTATTTTCCATTCGTCTTTTTCTTTTCTGATCAAATTTTCTTCCCCACCATCTGAGCTACGAAGAGAAGCTCTCAAACAGAACTGTGTTCAATGATCAATCATCATTAATCACCATTGCACCATCAATATAAATCAAATATTTTTTGTCATAAAAAACAAAACCCAGATAGGAAAATGGATACATAAATAAGATAAAAGGAATAAGAATCTCTTTAGATATAAAGATACTGAGGAAACAGCAAAAAAAGGTGAAAATGGAGATACGTGGGGATCTACTGACCTGTTTTCTGCAACTGTTGTTTGGTCCTGGGGATTTAAGGCGGGGAGAGAAAAAGTGGTTTGGTACAATGAAAGACCCAGAAACCGCCATTGCTAATCAAAGGCTTTAAGCCTGGTGAGTTGTGAGGAATTTAGGAGATGAAGACAGACAAGAACCAAGTTTATATAGCAGGCCAGGCACTGAAAAAGAAGCTTACGTGGTATTATATTATAAGTAAGGATAAAACATAACGTTTATTATTATTATTATTATTATTTCAATTTTAAAAAGTTGGGACTTCAGTTTTGTATAGAAACGATAGATTTGGTCATATTGGGATCGGTGGCTTAATTAAAAGTGGTTAAATTCTAGTAGAGTTTTAGATAGTGAAATTCTAAAACCATATTCGTTTATTTTTTTTGTACATCTACAATCTTAATTTTATATTTGCACTATTTACTTATTATATTTGCATCCCTAAATCGCATAAAGCACTCGAAATCTAAACGAACACTTTTAAAAAAAATTTAAAAAATTCTTTTTTAGTATTGGGATTCCAAATTATTCATAAAATCGATCTTTCCTTATATAGTCTTCAATTTTATTAACTTATTAATTTTGATAACTTTAATAATATTAAGGCACTTTTTATTTTTAAAAAATATTTTTTTATTGGAAATACACTTTTGATATTTATACAGTTTGATCGACTATTTTTTTATTCGCTTTTTAATTCTCTATTCATAGTAGTAAAGATGTTTGTTCTACGTAAAGTTATGTCGTACTATTCCTTCTAATATAGATCAATATATGAGAGGCTCGGAGTATACTTTCGTAAAAATAAATAAATAAAAGTAATTTACAACTTGTCTGAAGGAATAGCAAAAAAAAAATTAAAATACTATATAGTCATTATCACAAAGTTACACCAATAATCAAAATTAAAATACTATATAGTAATCATCACAAAGTTACACCAGTAATAAAAAATAATTGAAGAAAGTGTATATGTAGTGGCCGAAGTTTTGTTTTCAAAAGCATTGAATTAGAAAATTTTACACTTTTTTTCAAAAAAAAAAAATTAAATCCCAAGCAAATCAGTTGATTTACTTCTTCTTCTTCTTTTTATTTTTTTTCTCTTTGGAATTATGATATGTTTTTTTTTTCTGAACAAGTATGAATTTTTTTCCTGACAATATCCATCATTTAATGAGCAAATTTTTTGAAAGAATGTTTATCGGGTCTAAATTTAGAAAACTTCTGAATAAAATATTTAAAATTTTAAATTACAATATCATAGGGTGTAATTATTAAAAATAAAATAACGTAAATTTAATAGAATAGTATATAATTGTACTTTTGATCTTTTTACTTAAGAATAAATATGTAACAAAAAAGTTTTGGAAAAATATAGGTGCTTTTATATGTGTTGGGGGTGCAAATATAATTCCCCTTACATTAATTATAAATTTACTTATAATGAGAATTGCTAAAAAAAGACAATTTAATAAGTGAATTTACCCCTTGTGGATTTATAGTAAAAATAGAATCCAACAACACCCATGAAAGAAAAAAACAAAAATTTATGAAGTTACTTAAGCCCTGAAAGGAAGTTATCATTTTACCGTTCAAAATTCATCCAAAAAATTAACAATAGAGCAACAACATTTCATGGAGAAAGAAGAAGAGTTTTTTTGTTGTTTTTTTAAAAAAAAAACCCTGTTTAACCAAAAAGAATAGAAAAGATTCAAGTCTAATTATCATTTTGCTTCAGTATATCGAAACTCGTTCCTATCGCATTTCGTTCTCAGCTATTATCAGATATGCTACAATTTCAAAATAATAATTTAATAAAAAAAACATAATCCTTTGTATATAAATACTTTTCAAGCACTATCTAGAAATGTATGTATTTATCAATAAAAATTTTCATATTGTTTTTTTCCCCCCTTCCCGCTGGAAAGAATCGTAAAATGTATATAAAAAAGTGAAAAAAAAAAGGGTAAAGCTAATTAAGAGGAACCATTTTAAAAGTAGGAGGGGATGAATGTGCAAAAAATGCAAAAAAAGGGGGCATTTTTGGAATATAAGGAATGTACAAAGAAATAAAAAAAAATTAATTATTGTTTTGTGATGTAAAAAGAAACTGATTGTATTCAGTCCAATTATTGATGGAAATAGAACTTTCCAAATATGATTTAGTTAATAATTAGTTCCCCAGAAGATTGGCGAAAAAACCAGAGCATACTGAAAAGAAAAGACACCTATGTTTCCCCTCTCCTGACCCCATTTTTAGTAATTAATTTTAAATTTTCCATTAAAAATAGTATGGATATACACAAATATCATTATTATTTTTTGTTAAATACTCCTCTGAAAAACGGAAGGAATACAAATTCAGTTATACATATATCATTGAATAATACATTACTTACACCTATAAACATTCATATAAAACACTTATTATTTACTATATTTATATAAACTCATACCATATATAACTGTAAGATATCAAAATTGTTTGATTAACTTTTGTAATCATAGATAAATAATAATATTGTAGATGCTGACAAGACAAGTTTTTTCCTTCTCTTTTGAAGATTTTATTTATGTTTATGACTTATGAGAACACTAACTCAAGAATCGTAAACTCCAGCCTTGCAAAAAATAGTTTAGGAACTCCAACTTCCTAACAAGTAAAGGAAATTAAAATAGAAAATGAGAAGGAAAAAAAAATAGTCTTTCAAATTCTAGAAGTTAGTGCATCCTTTTTTTTTCCATGTGTCTTCATATAAGTATGAGTCTTTTATTCAAGAAAAATAAAAAAGAAATAAAGTAAACGAAGAAGAAAGAACAAAGAAAAAGAAAAATAATACAAAGTAATTATTTAAAATTTAACTTGAGGCCTAATGTTATAATAAGGAGAATGATTGGGCTCTTCAAGGCATTAAAGCGGAATGAACCTTTTTTTTCTCTTTATTTTTTTATTTTTTATTTTTGCCAAGAAGGCACAAGTAAAGTTTTTCAAAACTAATGAGTGCGGGAAGAAATTTTCATTTTATTATGTTAATGACTAATTTTGAATCCAAGTACATTTCTTTTAGTCATAGGAACTTTTTTTTTTTTTCTTTAATCTAATTTTAGGAACTTATAGCTCCTCCAAGTGTTACAAAGATATTCTGAAATTAAAGTACAATTTAATTATTTTTTAAATCCTAGGAAATTAGAGTTCCTCCATGTGTTAAGATATAACTTCATTTTGATTCCTATATCCTCTCTTTCTTCCTATTTTTAAATGTTAGCTTGGGTAAGACTACAAAAATTAATCTTCTGTCTCGTTTAACTTATGGGTGATGTCGGCCTGATGCATTTTAAATTTATTGCTTATATGTACCTTACAGAGAATATATATATTTATATATTTATATATTGTGCTTCAAGAAGTTTATTTATTTATTTTCTCTAAAATGATCGGTAGATCAACAAGACAAATATATATAAATTACATTAGACATGACTTCGTTCTTGTGAATCAAAGCTATCAACTTTCCTAGCCAGATAATAGATATGCTTCCTATATATGCCAAAGAGGGGGGAAAAAGATCTTGAGCAAAACAATATAAAATAATAAATAAAATAAAAAAGATTTGCTTTCTCCGAAAAAAAAAAGAGAGAAAAATGTTACCTATAGATATATGCATGGCAACATATTAGACTATTTTAGCGATCTAAACCAACATTAGAGAATTCTTTACTTAATTATTTATTTGTTTCTTTTGTAAATAATAATCAAACCAATAGCTGAGGAAACGCAATTTGCTGCCTTCTACAGTAGATGGAAAGGCTTATATAATATTACTACACTGAAATTATACCTTCGGTTTGACCTTGCGCCGGCCTTCTGATCCATCCTTCTCGAATATTAATTCCAACTCCAAATTGCCTCTTTCTAGTATTTGTTGTTATAAAAGAGCTAGAATTTGAAATTTTGATCTTAACATTAGTCGAGCTTGTGACCACTAGAAATTACCTCTTAACTTTATTTGATTTATATTAGTAATTTCTTGTTAATATTGAAAATCACTTATTCACTAGTAAATTAAGCATGGCAGAAGTACACTTTTAGGTCTCTTTGAAATGTACTCAATTAACCAGTAATTAAAGATAATTAACAAAGCAAGTAATTAACAACACGTCGAAGGATATCATGTACTATACTAGGAAGGGAAAAAAGGGTATAGATTTGATGCTTTTTCTTTGCAGTCCTCAAAGAAAAGAATCTTCAAGCATCTAAACAGTACAAATATAAGAAAGGAATCTCTTCTGAGCATGCAAGAAAGATCCCTATGTATAGGGATAAATATTAATTTTCTTACATATATGGCTGTCTGTCTTTGAATTTGTTATATAGCCGAAATAATCCTTGGCATTAAGAAAATAATAATTATACTAACGTAGACACATTACTATATTTTTCTCTAATTTAATTTACCCTGGTTAATTGAAAGGACGCGTCTGTGTTTCTTCGTTTTAGTAGCAGCTAAACTTTAGATCAAATTTCATTTTCATCTTGATTAATTATTAGAGATATCAAATGAGACAAAGTTACCCTAGTATATGTAGACTTTCCATAGTCGTATAATAGGCATATATAGGAAAAGTTTTACAATCTATTTCTAGTACT
Organism: Parasponia andersonii; assembly: GCA_002914805.1. NCBI lineage: Eukaryota > Viridiplantae > Streptophyta > Magnoliopsida > Rosales > Cannabaceae > Trema > Trema andersonii. The sequence continues at coordinate 70,181 of JXTB01000428.1, forward strand.
CTAGCTAGCTAACTAGCTAGATTTTCATGTGAGATTATAATTATAATCAAGTTTCGTTAATTTTTTATTCGACATGTTACTTTTACAGATCAACAAAAAGGAGCACAACAAAGACGTTAAGTTTCTACAAAGAGCATAATAAGCCGGCCATCCAAGCTCAGATACCTACATGCATGGCTTGTCTCCTTTTGCAACAAAACTTAGTTGAAATTCTATACATATATATCCAAAATGACCAAAACCTCTTTATCAACCTCGACTATGTAAACCTGCTATGTATTATATTATATCCATTATATACCATAATTTAATCCGTTTCGGGAGGGAATAATACGGTAATCTTAGTTTGTGATATGGTCCAATAAGATGGGCCAAAGGTAAAGTAATATAATTCTATATGCAGACACAGGTATATAAATATCCATATTTATGTTTATTTGTCGACGATATAGACCATTACGTATCTGGTGTTTATATATGTGTGTGTGCATATATATATATATATATTTATTAATTACTGGATTGAGTTTCATGAAAATGACGGAAGACTTCGCATTTATATATGGTCGTTCTATTCTATTCTCTAGAACGCCGGGTCTACGACTACGTGGGATATACCAAGTTTTCAAAACAGGTTGGCTTTAGAGAGAGAGAGAGAGAGAGGGGGGGGGGGGGGAATCCCCAAGACGGGGGATGATGCATTAATATTTAAAAAACAATATGATTAATTTTTTAGAGAATTATCACTTTTTCCCGAGCATTTGATAAGCATTGTTCTGATAATTTAATTTTATATGTTAATGAGTGTAGACAGATGCCAAACAATGGTATTATTAATTGATCTATATCGTCGACAAACTAACTAAAATAAAGATATGTTTATAAAAAATATATATATATATATATATATTTATATATGTGTATCTAGTATAGTATTATATTGCTTTATCATCTTTCTTTTTCTTTTTTGTTTTTTGAGAAATGAAATTTTATCGTCTTAGTTTTTTTTTTTTTTAAAAAAAAAACTACAATAACAAAAACAACAAATTTCGATGGAGTTTTACATGAATTTGTATTATATATATTTGTCTTCCATTAATACACGTAAGCTCTGCATATGTCGTTGTGAAAATATATTTTTTTTATATATAAACCTGTTTCTGGATACTTTCTGCTGCCACGTATCTTACCAAATGAAACAAAACATCATGATATGCCAAAATCGCAGAATATAATTCTTTAGAGAACTAGAGATAATAATAATCTATTAAAAAGGACAGAACGCATTATTGTGTCGCTTATGCTAACTGTAGTACTTTTTTTTTTTGACACTTTGACCAATCTTTAAATGAGAAATGAATTAGTGTAGTCACATCAACGACCACCACTTCTATAATTTTTTTTTTAGAAAAATTATATTCCGGAGGAGCAAAATCTTTTAGGAAGCTTCTCGTTGTAATATGACTATTTTACCATGCTTCTAAATATTTGATATGTTTATTAAGTTTTTTTATTTGCCTATTATATGCTTATAAGTAAGGAAATGGCCGATTGTTAATCATAAAAATCTGATTATTAGTGATGGAATATTTGTTCAGGAAATAATTAATGTGTTATTTATTATTATTCCTGTATAAGTATATTCACTTATCTGATTATATATATTTTGTGTATCAATCATGTTTATGGGCAAATTCTATTGTATAATAGTATAATAATGAGTAAGTGACTCTTACCAAAAATAATTTTGAGTATCTGTTTACAATTCATTAAGAAAATTCTTTTAAGTAAATAATATATATAAATATCTTTTATGGAAGTTTCTTTAACTTATTTGTGTTGGTTCTTAATATTTAAAACTACTTTAATTGATTATATAAATTCTTAAAAAGTTTGAATAATTGATTATTTTATTTCAGAAAAGATCTCTGGAAGTTTTCTTTTTTATTCCAACATAACTGTGTCGATGGATCATATTGCAACATAATGATAGAATATGGTAATGAACTTGACTGATCTTGTAATTCGTTTCATCAATGTTAAATCCTCTTAATTATTGTTTTACATATACTTAATCATGAAGACTTAGGAGCTTTATTTAAAAAATTAGTGTTTGTATTCATTTCAAATTTTACTAATAGTGTTTATTTCTCTAGGTGTAGTCCTTTGAACGTAAGTTATCGAGAGATAACTAAACTAAATAAATATTACTATAAATTATTTTTACTTTTCTACTTTTACAATGACCATCATTCGTATTATAACATAATTAAATAATTGGTTAGCAAATCCGAAAAACTTACCTAACACACTATTAATTTAGACCCAAAATGAATAACCACTTCGTATGAACCAGCTAATTAAAGAAACTAAGAAAATAAAACAAAATATTTTCCACTTGGGCAAGTTCAGGTCGCATGTACTTTTCAAACTATATTGGTCTTTTCTGAGTAATCAAACTACATTGATCTGATCCGCAGACGATAAGAATGATGTGGGGCTTAATTAGACATTAATTATCAAACTTATTTCAGTACCTAATTAATTTTGTTTGAATTTATTTAATTTTTGCTTATAAAATAAATAAATTGATCATAAGGATCATTGTCATGTTTGGCTTAATGAGAGTAAATATGTGAATTAATTCTATAATTTTGGATGAGAAGGAATCTTACGGGAAGAAACCAAATATGCACACATTTCATTGCAGACGAAATGGAAAGTAACAAGAAAAACCCACATCATACACAGCCTATACATTTGTGATACAAAAATAAAATCGAAAGTCGTGAACACAACATTTTTTCAGTCAAACAATAAATGTAAAAATACTGATACCGCGACTTATATATTTGATTGGACAGTACCAGTGATCAAATCTAATTTCTCACTTTTTTTTTGTCATAATTTAATTGATAAATTAAAATTTACCAAAAAAAATTGAATATTATTTATGGTTTGTATAATAACAAATTATATGAAAATAGAATATGAAGTTAGATGTTTAGCATTTAATCTATTTGTGATTTATTGATATTTGCACTTTTTAGTTACTCTTGTAATTTTCTTACTATTTCAGTCAATTTTATTTAAATAATAATTACAAGCTTAAGGATGTAAGTTATTGTAGTGAAAATGGAAAAAAAAAAAAAAAATGGTGCCAATGCTTAGCATATTATATGTGGGCCAAAGCTGGAAGAGATAGGCCGACATGTTAAGGGCCCATAGGCTACAGCCCCAAGTCGCCTGGAACTGCAGATGGTCAAGCATTAGCCCGAGTCCATTGACTTCATCGTTGACCAAGTTGGCCACCGGCAGTGTCCTGATTGACTTCATCGTTGGCAAATTATTGACTGATAATCTGATAATTAAGAGGATAAGGAAGATTTTAAATTTGATTAAATAGATATTTGTTTTGAAAATTTTATAGCTAAATATTTATGAATGTATATTTTTATACTTTATATATAAACATATCTACTAAATTTAATTATTGTACTAAAATATATCGAGTATATAAAATTTTATATTTAATATATAAATATATATACCGAATATTTTTTTATAATCTTCGACAAAAAAAAAAAACATCTACTAAAATTAGTAAATTTAGTCAAAATTAGTAAATTTAGTCACATCTCTATAAGCCCAGCACCATTCGACTCTTTCGAACCAACTTAAGAATGTCAAAGGTTGGGCTGCGTTGAATGTTTGACCATCTTTTATATTGTCAAGCAGTAGACCAATAAATTAAATAGTGTGTTAAATAGACTTTTTTTTTTAGGAATGTTAAATAGACTATTTAATTAGTGTCTTAAATAAATTAAATATTATGATAAATAAACTATCTTTAAATAAACTATCTTTTCTACTGTCATGTCATATTATTTTACGTGTTAATTACTAAAATATCTCACATTTTAATAAATTATAGAGTATAATGAAGTCATGTAAGACAAAAAAAAACTCCTAAAAATGTCATATCTTTGAGAAAAAGAAAAGAATGTCAAATGTATATTGATATATTAAATATAATATCAATGTGCAATTATCAAATGTCTAAATAAATTAAAATTGTTAGGTAAAAGTAAAATTAAATGATCTAATTGAACGACATATGGAAATATTAAACTACAAAATATTAAACTACAAATGTGATGATGTACCACTCATGAAGATATATAGCTTTTCTTTGTACTAATTTTTCATTAAAAGAAAATAATTATCAAAGCATATTAAAAGAAATAACGCAAAATAAGAATACAATGAAGCAAAAATGCCCCACATAATGTAACAAGCCGAGAATTAAACCATTTAGCTGTTTAAGATTAAGGAAATTTACAAAACATTACGCAATTTGGTTAGCTAATGCCCATTTTGTACGATGCTTGTGGAAGCTACGGAGTCCCTAAAATATGAGAAAAATCTCAATTTAGTTCTTAAATTTTAAATTATGTCATTTTAGTTTTTAAGCTACTAAAAAAGTTTCATTTTAATTTTTTTAGTTGTATATTCTATTTCACTTTTAACAGAATAAGTATATAAAATATTTACTATTCTGTTATATGTATTTCATATCTAGGAGTAGAATCCAATACTATAAAGAAATTAAAATATGAATCGAAGCAATTGAAAAATAATTATTTGAACAAAAATTGGTTATTCATTGGACAATGATTGTTATATGTATTTCATATCTAGGAGTAGAATCCAATACTATAAAGAAATTAAAATATGAATCGAAGCAATTGAAAAATAATTATTTGAACAAAAATTGGTTATTCATTGGACAATGATGTAGTATAGAATTGTTCAAATACGATATTTTGTTAAAATCATTAAAACAAAATAAGAAATGAAATTTATGTGTCCATTCTAATAAATTTCAATAAAATATATAACAAAAATGATTAAAATGACATATTTTTAATTGTTTAAGAACTAATACGGCGCAATTTAAAATTTAAAGATTAAAGTGAGGCTTTATACTTTGTTTAGGGCTAAGAGAGACATTTATTCAGAAATTATTCTCTGTTTATTATTTACTTTGCAAAATAACAAATAAATACGATAGTTACATGTTCATATAATAAATTAAATTGGTCAGTCTCCCTTCATTTCTAACTAACACGAAAATGAACAGTAATATGAATCGCAACCGCCCGTAACATTTCATTCAAGGAATAGATACTAATTGACCATTGAAAATGTAACACGCAAAGGAAAGAAAAGGTCGTGCATGGACATAAAAACATGCAGTTAGCTGATTAACACTAATCAAATATCATAAATGGTTTCAACTGCTTATCTATATATGAAGCCCCACTTATGAAAAGAGATGAAAAGATCTTGTAATTGACTTTCTTTTCTTTGGGCGGTTACCATTGACCTAGTTTTTCCCAATTTGCTGCCTGCCCCTAAGTTTTGCCCAGAAACTGTTGCCTTTTCAAGCAACTAATAGCACCATTTTGGTAAACGGATAGAGGTACATACAGCGGTGAAGTCGTTTAGTGGCTTGACCAACTGGTTCAATGATGTCTGCAGTGTTCCTTGAGAGAACACTAATAATGGTGAGTTTAGGTCAGGGCATTGAACTATTCAACTTGAGCTCTATTTTTTTGCAATTTAGTCCTTAAATTTTTGGATTGGATACAATCTGGTCTCTAAACCTTCTGAATTACAACGTTAAATGTTTGTCTGAAAACTTACATGAAGAGTACATAGGAACATTTTAATGTATATTTGAGTAGTACTTTCGGTATTTTGAGCATAAAATGGAACAAACACTGAAAACTTTCATCCCAATTTGCAGCTTAAAATCCCTTAGAATTGCAAACAATACCTCTTTCGTTCTCTCAAATATCATTTTTTAGATTCAATCACGTACTCTTCATATGTGATTTCTATCAAAAATTTAACACCACGTTAGAAAATCCAGGAGCTATTTGCCAAAATTAGAATTTCAAAGACCAAAATTTAACAAGTAGGATAGTTCAGGGACAATTTTTGTCATTAATCCAAAGCTTAATGAAGTCCCTTTTTCAGGTTTTAATTATTCTCTCCCCATTGTAGTTTTTGTTCAATCTAAATTCAGAGAACTAGAATTTCAGACCCCTTGATACGATTTCAAAACTTCAATTGCCTTGCCACTGATTCTAGGAGCCTAGCTATTTGTTATTACACCTTCTATCATAAAATGCTAAGAAAAACTTGAACTTTAGTCAGATCATAACAATAACCAATATTTCAATTTGCATTTTAGCTACGTCTGTTACGTCCATGATCATTTGAACAATGTCCCGTGGATTTTCTTCTCTCTTTTTTCAATTTACTTTTCTCGAATCCCATCCTACCTCAAGTAGTCAAGTGTAGAAGTCGTGGGAGGTCAACTGGGAAAGTTAGAACTCGTGGGAGGTCATCTGGGAAAGTTACGCTTCCCCCGTAAGCTTTTTTATCTTCAGCCAAAGAAACTAGCCTTATCTGTTTGAGACGAAACCAATAATTTGAATAGTCACATGTAGAAAAATGCTTCACAGCCAAACCATGATTTTGCATGACCAATTTGTCGTCGTTGTGTAAATGTTTTCATTACGGGGCCTGAGTCCCCTTGAAGCTTGGAGCTTGGGGTTTAACGGTCCAACTAAGGCAAATGGCGTTAATAATTGGTCATATGGCCAAAACTAATTCTGTTCTACAAAACAACGAAATTACACAAGGCAAAACTTTCTTTGCATAAAGAACAAAACAATAGTGATTTTAGTTAGTATAGCTTCAATTTTCGCGGTCAAAGTGGAAATGTAAGAAAAAAGAGAGTACCATATGTTACAAAACCTTTGGTTGTCCTATGCTACTATGTGTACAAAAGAGTTCACTGGAACTAGTACTTGATAACATGATGGCGTAACCAAAGATCATACATCACCATATGAAATGCATCATATTTGATTGGTGGTGAATTCCATTGGAAGTGCTTCTGGACCTGATAAAAACAAACCAAGAAAAAAAAATTCTTACAACATTATGACACTAGTTACTCAATGTTCTCTACCTTTGTACTAAAATTCTTGATATCCAAATTTTTGGAGACGAACTTTTGAAGTTGTAGACGAGAGGCTCTTACCTTAACTAAGTTACTATGAAGTGCCAGAAACTCCTCATCAGGTATGTCCTTCAGAATTTGTTTAAGCTGATAGACATCACTCTCCTTAAGTACAACAGAAAATTTTCGCCAATCAAGAATGTCATTGAATGGCAGGTCATAATAATTGGATAATATCACTGCAAAAGAAATCAAATCATCTAGGTTAGCAAAGAATATCTAAAAATGACCATAACAGGTACTCAAAGAATCCAAGCAAAAACAAAAACAGAGTCAGACAGGTAATTTTATTTTGATATAATGCAATGTTAACTACTTGGACACCCAATGTCTTATCAGAGCACCCATACAGCCCCCAGTAATAAGCCCCAGCGCCATGAAACCTAGTCAAACAACATTGGTTCTTTGATCTCACAGTATAGAGAGAAGGATGAGTACTAGTTACGCAGGCAAAGATGATAAAGGATTAAAGTAAAGAACACCACGTGCTGGCATATAACAATCGTTGTTTATTGGTTAAGCAAGCTGAATAGTTTGCACATTCCAACAGTAGGAAGACATAAGCTCTTACCAGGAATACATCCATAATGGATAGAATCTGTTATGCGAGCACTGTTCACCTGAGAACCACCAGGGCAGATGCAGTACTTGGTGATGTAAAATCGCTTCTGGTACTCCAAATTCCCAGTAGCTCTATTAATTCTGTTATTCAACACATAAAGTTCAGTGTCATTTTCCCAAACTCGTGCCAGTATAACTCGAATTTTAGAGTTCCGATGACCAGCCCAAAAACCAAGAACAGTCCTGCAAAGCATGGCTTAATTAATTAGAAAGACAAACTAACATATTTTAGGGTCATAATTGGGGGTAATGAAAAGCTTAAACTATCAGTATCCAAAGCATGTGTAATTAATATACAGACAAGGTAATATTCTTGGGTTCTCTCAAGGGGTAATGAAAATCTTAGCTTGTCAATATCAAAAACCTAAAAGTAACATGAAAATAATCACAACAAATATTAACGAAAACAAAATACCCAGAAAACCCAACATGCATTATAAAGTAAATAAATTTGTGGATAGCAAGAAACTAATATCCATACTCTCACCTGTTCTCCACATCATTTCCTCCAGCCGGTAGGGCAAATGGTTGTAAAACTTGAGGCAGAGCAACATCTTTGTGTGGAATGAACCCAACATCATAGCTTGGAGAGCATACAACTCGAATTGAATTCTTTACGAGAAGTGGAAGTCCTTCAGTTGCCCTCACACCAACATCATGACAAGTGACAAAAAAATGATCTGCTCCCAAGGTTCTATTCCAGTAAGGATATTTGAAGATTAAGCCCTCCACATAATTCTGGACAATTATGGTCATATTCTCATAAGATGTTCCCTGCAAACATTTATTAAGGCATCATCAACCAGCATAAAAATGACAAATTTCTTAAGAGAGTGAAATTAGTCAGATAGAGGGAAACCCCACTGAGAATAACTTTCAGTAACTATGACACACTATTTGACTAAGATAATGCACATTTAGAAAGCAACCAAGCTACGATTCAAATATATGGTGCAAAAGTTCAGTAGATAGGTACAAGAAATAAACAAAATCAACAGAACAACTTATATATTTATATATATATATATATATATATATATAAAATAAAAAATAATAATTGAAAAAAAAACAATAGTGAAAAGAAGAATGCCACAAAGAAGCAAAGCATAAAGCAAAAAAGAAGAGTCAGTGATGTGAGATAAATTTAATGATAGGGAAAGGGGAAAAGAATAAATAGGTCTAGAAAAATTAATATGACAATGGCTCTTGATGTGTACTACAATCAAAAGAGCTTAGACAGAATGAATAAAAACCAGCAATATAAACTCATTATGTTAGTTGCCTAGTCTCTGCATTTCTACCCCAGACGAAAAATAGGTCCCTAAATAGGCATAAATAAAGGTATTCACGATTACTTTTAGAATATTTAACCTCACAAAATTGCAATGCCGAGATGCTAGGAATCAAAGGACTCAAAAACTCAGCAAAAGAAAATAAGTAAAATCACTAAGAGAATCAGCAACAAGAGTGATTCCTGTATTCTAGCAATATAAGAAACCAGTAAACTCGTCTTTTACCTCCCCAGATACATTGCATTAGCCACTCAAGGTGCTAAATAACATTTCCAACCTACAGAGATTAAGTCGCTAAGCAAGAAACTATTCTAAATATTGCCTTTTGTAGCATAATCTGCTTTGCACAATAAATGAAATTTCGACCCTGTAAAGCATACGTAGAATACTTCTATGTCAATCCATCCAAATGCATTCTACATCCAAAGGGGTTCCTTTTGTTATTGCAGCAATGCTTAATTCAGAAAAGGAATGAAACTTTAATGAACTTCATAGAGTTCAGATCGTCGCATCCACACTTTTTTAACAAAACAAAAACATCTTATAATAGAAAACCTTTATCACTCACCTTTACCAAACCATAACTCACAAATTTCTAAAACCGAGTAAAAGAAGTATCAGATTTCTCAGATCCCTCAACAAGCATTGTAATTTCTCAAAACCCACTAACTATAGTTCGTCAACATGTTCCCAGCAACCATACACACACATACACACGGCATTATCGAATTCCCCAACTAAATCACACCCAAACCAAGTTCATACCTTGCCCCGCATCTTATGACATGAGATAGGGATGAAGAAGAGGTCGGCTTGATCCGGATCGCTGGTTCGGAAACGGCTCTCTCCGATATTCTGGAAGAAATAACCCTCACTGGCATACTTTCCGGTGAGCTTTCTCGGCGTCTGGTAGAAAGTATTGGGATCTCCGTCGGGATATACATAGACCTTAAATTTCCTCTCCATTTCGGCGTAGTTCAATCGGAAAACCTCCGGCGAGTGGTAAATATCCAAAAGCTCATCCTTATCATCTTCTTCAACCACATTCTCCGCAGCAAATTTTGCAGAAACCTTCAAAAACCCAGAAAACAAAAACCAAAATGATGAGAAAAGTAGAAGAAATTTTCCCGGGAAAGTGACGGAAAAAGTTGGGGAGAAGGAAGTACCTGAGGGGTTGGGATAGGGTTCTGGAGAGGGAAGTGGAGGGATTTGAGGGAGAAACAGATGAAGGAGATTAAGCTGAACACGGCAAGACTGAGAAGAGATCCTCGTAAGGAGAAGAAAGTGGGAGGTGGCGGTGTCTGAGATTGCTTGCCGCCAATCATCGCTGCCGGCGACCTTCAGAATTGTGTTCACAGGGATAAATTGGGAATTTGGCGGTGAAGCGTCTGTTCTCTGGTGGGTTTTTTTGGCTCTTGCCGCTCCTCCGATGACATGAATGAGATGTAGGAGGTGGAGGACCTCACTCTTTGATGGTAGAGTCAAAAGACTCGAACAAAATAGTTAAAAAAAAGGTGCTCTTTGTGAAGGTCTTTACTCTTTCTTTCGTTTTTGGGAAAGAGAAATAAAAGAAAACTTTGTGTCAAGTGCTACGATACTAACCCTGTCCGATACATAATAATGTCAGTTTATTATTATTATTATTATTATTAGCATGATTGTGATTGATTACGCAAAACATTTACTTTTGCATTTGGGTTTTAAAATATAGCATTTCTAATTAACTTAATTATATTGTACATATTTTATATTAACTCACATATAAAATGCCATATGTCACAATAATTCTAATCAACGTTGTGTACTTGATTTTTTTTTTTTTACTTAGTTTATTACTTTGTTGTTTTTTTTATTATTTAAGAGTAGTATTCAACGTCATAACAACGTGTCTGTTAGTAATAATTCTAATTAATAAATTAAATAATATATAGATTTTATTTAGAATATAATTATAATTAATTAATAACAAATTGATACCACATGTGATGTTAAACACTACATAATATCAATAGCATTACTAATTATTTAAAAAAATTTATATTAAAATATATTTTTCATAAAATTATTACTTCATATTTTATGATATGATTTGATAAAAAGAAAAAGTTAATTGTGCCGACTTAAATCAATTTCATGTCAACGTGTCAACTTAATATGTGAATTTCCAGAGGTCAAATTGCCATGCTTGTAAATGGTCTAATTTCTCCAATTTCCAAATCATTAATGACTTTATAGAAAATGTTCAAAAAAAAAATGAGGAATTTTTAACTTGCCGTTGATTCATAATAGATGTTGATAAAATGAATTAAGTACCTTTAAGTGATTTAAAAATAAGTCGAAATGTTTTATCAAAAAAGTAATAATAATTCAAAATGTTTTGCATGTTAGACAAAAATAAAACTAAAAGAGAGCTTTAAAAAAATTTAGCTGCATCATAAATGAAACTAAAAGAACCAAAGTGCTTTTTGTCTTTAGAAACTTAGCCAAAAACGTATCTCTAACCTAAACACTTCAAACAAAAAATATTAGTTTTTTTTTTCCCCCTATCTAATCTTAAAGTCACTCAGCTACACATCGAGAGAGTAAAGTCTTCTTGCAAATAATTTAATTTTGTCACTGTCTCATGAATCTTCACATACCNTAAACAGAAAAGAAAAAAGGGGAAGCCGGGGGGAAGGCTTTCAACTTGAAATTCCGTCAATTATGGTTGAGTTTTGTGCTTGTGCATGTTAGACCAAGTTACTATCAAAGGAGAATTAGACTGATATATTAAATTCTGGGCTGCAGCATGTACAAGAGAATGCCCCCAGCAACTGAAACATTAAGCGACTCAAATTTTCCTGACATTGGAATGCTTATGAGCTCACATTCTTGTCGAGATTTCTCTGACAGGCCACTCCCTTCGCTACCCAAGACCAAGCACAATGGTAAATGAGCAAATGAGTCTGCAAGTTCTTGAGAAAGTTGAAAGACTGGCTTCATTTCCTCATGATTCTCCGGATGAGCGGCCAGCATTCTTGTTTGAAATCCACTTTTGAGGGCTTCAAGATGGAACCAACTGCCACAAACCATGGGGAGCTGAAAAGAGGCTCCTCGGCTTGCTCGGACTGCTTTCTCGTTGAATGGATCACAACAGCCAGGAAGTAGAAAAATGCCACCCTATTTGACATCAAACCCGGATTTAGATTTCTCAAATAGAATGGAAAGAAATCATGATCCTTTTCTTTTCACCTTCCAAAAAATTTTTATGCAGGATATGTATCAGGGATTTGGAGTATATGCTAATGTGATCTAAAAAGGAAACATAATCAATGAGCTTATTTGTTATGGAAAATAAGCTGAATCCAAATGAAAGAGACGAATGAGCAAAGCCTCAGGCAAAACAGAAATAAGAAGTAATCGAAAAGTGAGGAATTATGATATTTTAAGGTCTGAACTAATTCCATACCCATCTAAAGGCCATAGCTGATCTGACTAACGTACCAAGGTTACCAGGGTCCTGCAGTGAACAACTCAGATGAATAAGTGACGTGAATATCCACAACATTCTTGAAATCAATTAACTACAGTTATTCCTTGCCACTATATGGCATTTCATTTATTGATCAACAAACTAACATTAAATTTAAACACACCAGATACAAGGAAGCAACCTTGCCTCATCACATTTTAAGCAATTAATTGGAGTGAAAGAGTTGAAAAGTCACTTAAGCCACGTTTACTAATCCATAATCAAATAAATTGTAAAGGAAATGAGTAGAAAGGGAATGGAGGGAATTAAGAAACAATGAGTGGTAAGGGCTAGGATTCCTCATTCCCTTTGCTCTCCGTTACGTATTAGTGAACATGCCCTTAAAGTGAATTCCAATCTTTATTGGCAACAACTTAATGGACGTACAACATTAAAAAATAAATAAAAAATCACACAAGAAATGTATTTAGGTTCAGAAAAATACAAAAATTTATTGGTGATGTTAGGCAACTGAACTGCAGCACCACATAAGAAAAGAAAACTTCGCATGGAGTTAGTTAATGTGATTTTTGGCTACACATGCAAAAACCTAAAAGACACCAGACATGCTGTGATTCAATAAAGCAGCTCACCAAAGGATACGTCCTTATTTGACGTTATTTTAGGCATTGGTTTTACATTGGGAAAGCTCCAGAAGTAGATGATACCATTTTTCAACCAAGGAAAGAAAACTATTTTTCACAACAGAATTTAAAAAGGAAAAACTACAGGCGATGGAGCAAAAATCACCTGGATGCCATCAAGGACTAGAATCCTATGCAGAATGGGGAACCATCTTTCACAATCTGCTCCTTCTTGATGATCAACTAAATTGAAAAAACTTGTAGGGATGCTCAGTAGACCAATTGCTTCAATGGAATCAGTTGATTGCATTCCAGAAAGTTTTCTCATCACTGCAGAGCTCACACGCACAACACGAACAGAAAAACCATCTATCTCTTCAGGTATTTCAGCTTTATCGAGTACAAGTAAACAATCCATTCTGACAGTTTTCTTTTGCAATGTCTCTTGGAACTTATATATCTCCCTGAATATATACAATATGTCAGAACTTGGATTACTATGTAATTCTTGTGAATATAAGGACTGTGCCAAAAAGGAACCTGGAGAAGGGGAGAAGGGAAAGATAGGAACATATTTGATGTGCAACTACAGTAGCAACAAGCAATAAGATAGTTTAGAACAAGAAAGTGGACCAGCCACTCAAAATGCCAAGAAGAAAAGGCAGCATTAGGCTTTACTATAACTCGAGACCTTACTGCAAAATCTTTTATCTAAGCCAACAATGTCTATATTCGCTTACAATGACTACGAATCTAATAATCCATACCTCTTCAAACTATAAAATCAAGAAGAACTAGTCTGTAACTTTTCCCTTTACGCGGGAAGCGTGTAAACCAATATGACATATGTGGTCTAATAAATTAGTATGAAGCTAATTCACATGGTTATACCATGGAACAGTATATATGTGAAGGCATCTTATGAAGAGAATCATTTGATATAACCCAGCAATTCAAATATCTGGAACTTGCTGACACAGTCCTTATGCCAGAGTCCCAAAGATACAAGTTTGCTAACCATTTTCACCAGCCCACCATATAGAGTTTCTAACTCCACAAGATACCTTATTGAAGACAAACAAACAATTTATCACCACCAATTAATTTTATTTATTTATTTAATTTTTTTTCTGCCGGGAAAAATGGTTCTCATTTTCGTCATATATAATCAGGAACATTAAGTATTGAGGGAAAAAAATAAAAATATATTTATATATAAGGTTAGATCATAGGAGTCTTGGACCCATGGAAATATGTATAATTACATTCGAAATCCACCAAACAATTATACTAGTCAAGTATACTCTAAGAATCAAAATCAAGTCCATTTGGGGACGTAACTACAGAAACCCAATTCCCATAAAGATTTTTCTTTCTTCTATAACTCAGTTTTCTCAGGAAACAACAAGGCGAGACAAATAGCAGATACACCATGATTTACCCCTTTTTAAAAAAAAAATAATAATAATAATTGCTTATCATGACTGAAGAAGAACCCAGATATAGTTTGAATGTAATAGAGAGAGGAATAGTAGAAAACCTGATGGGGGTGGCACCAACGACCAGGACAGAGCCATGAGCGTGGCGATAAGAAGAGCTATGACGGAGCTTGAGGCAGTGCCTGACAAATGGGTTTGAAGTGCTTGTAATGGATTTGACATGAAAAGGCAGAGGAATATTCAAACCCACCGAGAACTCACCATGATTGTTATCTTCCAAGTTTGATGAGTGGCTATGGAGATGAGTTCGTCTTTCTGAGATTGATAACTCCGAATTCGTCACTCTCGGTCTCAGCTTTGGAGGATAACAAGTTAGTAATGATGTGTTCATGCACTGCATTTTCCCTCCCCTTAGCCTACTTGCATATAGCTCGCAAGGGGATTCTATGTATATAATAAATTCAGTTTAGCATCTTTATAAAGGAAGAAAAGAAAAACATAAGAAATGAAAATAAAAATATCAAACAAAAAGAAATTACAAGCAAAATAAACAAGAATTTGAGTATCTTGCACAAAATTTAAGCTAAGCTGTGTGTTATATTGGCGGTGGAAAAAAAAATGGCTTTTGATATAAACAGGCTTTTAAGGGAATATCATTGATCTAAGCAAAAGTTTCAAATATAAATGTTTATAAATGTAAACATATGGATTACAATTTCAAACTCCTCTAAATAAGACGAAAATAAAAAAGATCACAAATACAAATAAATGTGTAAGTTATCATAATTTTTCAAAAAAAAAATAATAATAAGGGTTATTTTATTGCCTTTAACACTTGCTCATAACTGTATTCTTGAAGGAGTAAATTATATGAAGTTAGCACCAATTGAGATTCATGCCTGTAGAAAAGAAAACAAAATAAAAACCGGCTACTAATCAGATCTAAATCTGAGACAAAATCTCATATTTAAGATGTGGACCGAACTAAAATCAACAAAAAAAAGTGGTACTATAACTCAGATCTAGATCTGTACTTGTTAAAACTGAAAAATAAAAAGAAAAAAGAAACAGAGAGGATACGGAAGAAGAGGGTGAGGAGAGAAGATCAGAGAAAGAGAAAGGAAAACCTCATTTCGGACCTCCAAACGAGGCGACACTATCTTCTTTATTAGGAGAAAATGCAAGTAGAGAAAAAAGCTAGGGTTTTTTTTATCATCCACATTCAAGTTTCTAATGTTTCTCTTTTGGACATTATTAGAATTTTTGTCATATTTTATCCAAAATTATGTTATAATTAATTTAAATTCGAGAAATTTTGTGTCATTGGTTCTTATTGCTTAAATTATTTAACAATTTAGCCCTTAACTCTTCTTTAGCATTCATTTCTCCCATTAACAATATTGCATCCAACATTTATTTGAAAAAAAAAATTAGAAACATTATCTAGTTCTCGTCAAAATTACAGTTATATCTCCTAAAATAAAAAATAATTATAGTAAAACTGCTTAATAAAAAAGACAAAATCTATAAAATCTTCGAACTTAATTATATTACTTTTTACATAAAAATAATTAGTTAATTTTTTTAGAATAACATAAAAATTGCCCTTCAATCTTGTATTTTGATTTTTACTGAATAAAAAAAAGAATTTTCTTATTTGAAATTGTGCATATTTTATATATCTTATAAATATCGTGAAATTATTAGTTTATTAATATGACTATAAATTTAGTATATAAATGTTATATATAAATTTATGGATACTAAACTAAATTAAGGAAGGTCATAATAATTAATAAAATTTGGTATCTTTAATTAAATATTATTAGTACGGTTCATTAATATTAAGAATATAGTACTCTTATTTGGACTATTAATAGTGACATTATAATGGAGACACTTTATATAATAAGATTATATAAGACTAGGTCAGACGTAATTTGAACCTTACATAAAATCTAGTAATTGTTGAGAATTCAAATAACGTCAAAAAATGATTATATATAAGTCAATCTTAATTCTAAGTAATAATAGACTTTTATTTGTAACATTATTTTTTCACTACTTTTTAAAGTTTTCTTTTTAAAACAAGTTAAATTACATGTATTTTGGGAACATAAAAAAATGAATAGCTTAAAATGTAACTTATAGATATGGGAATTCATTCATTCATAAAAGAAGTTAGAAAGACGATTCTTTTGTATATTAATTTAGGACTATTCATCAATTTTAACCCTCAGTAGTTACACACTTTTATTTGTAACTATTTTTTTTTATCTACTTGTTAAGGCCTTTTTTAAACAAGTCAAATTACTTGTATTTTGAGAACATAATAGAATGAATAGTTGGGAATGAAATTTATAGAGATAGAATCCATTCCTTTCCTAAGGAAGTTAGACAAACGATTCTCTTATGTATTAATTTAGGACTTAACAGTTTGAATACTCAATTTATAAGAGATTTATAACTTAATTATTCATTGAAGAATTAATAGAATATAAGGATATAAATGCAACTGGAGAGATAAATAGAAAATTAACTTAGCTCTAATTACAAATCATCTATGGAGAATTGAACTAGATATAGTGATTAAATCAATGGACTCCTTACTATTTTCTGAACAAAACTAATTCTATAATTTCAAGAGTGCAATTTTAGATTTTTAATAGAGTAATATTACAATTAATAAATTATACAAATTAATTAAAGAGTTTAATTAATTGTCAAAATTTATTAGAGTTTGAATTACAGGTCCAAAGTATTGAGAAAATAAGATTTCAATCTTACTCACTTTTATTTTGAAGATAATAAATAATTGATTTAGTTTTAATGATTTAACTTGAATGTATAGTGAAATAGCTTTAAAAGTTTTAACTCAAGTTAACCAATGAATCAACTTTGAAGATAGATATATTTTGGGCTTAGTTGAATCAAGCTTGAAGATGAATGAAGAAAAATTTGAAGACAAATATCAGAATTCAAGATTTGGACTAGCAAAAGGTTAAACACTTAGTTCTTGTACTTGAATACTTGTTTACACATAATATGATCTTAACAGCTCAAATATAAAATTAGAAAATTTTCAAAGCAAAATTGTCAAACATATTAATTTCCAATTAAAATATGAAATATATTTTATACAAACTTTTAAATTGATTTATGAATTTCTATAGTTTTTATATTATATAATAAATCAATTTATAAAATTACATTTTGAAAATAATTGAAAAAGACTTGAAATAAAATTAAAATATTCCTCTCAGATAGATTCAGTAGACTGGCCTTCAGAATTGGTCTTTCAATTTCTCCTGTATTTTTGAGTAATTTTTAGATTTGACTATTAGAACTGTATTACCAATGATTAGTTTTTTGGTTTACCGAAAATGACAGATTGTCTGTCAAACGGTCTAAAACGACTAATTTTCAGTCTAGTCTATATAAAAAAGCTTTTTAAATACTTGAAACAATCTTTGAACATTCTTACATTGCTTATATCATAATTTTAAAACGTTCAAATCAATTTTTGTGATTCAAACTTTCAAATATACTTTTTCACAAAAAATTACTTGAGCTAAACTGGATCATATCTTGTGTTTATATTTATTCTCTCTAAACTTACCTTGTATCAAATATTTTCATTAGAGAGAGATTCAACAAAAACCAAAATTGTAATTGTGAGGTGAAGTTGCCCCGGAGTTAAAACAATCCGATTTATATGAGATTGCCAATAGAGTTTAAACAACTTGAGTGTAGGTGAAGTTTTCACCGGAATCTAAATAGCTTGTGAGTTAGTGAGATTGGCACCATTGTCTAAATAATCCGTGTAGGTGAAGATTGACACCGAAGTCAAAACAATCCAATGTTAGGCGTAATAGAACCAGAGTTAAGACTATTGTAAAGGTTGGGTGAACCTAAGAAGAATTCACTCTGTTTGTACAAGGTTCAGTCAAGCCTACAATCTTGATCTGAATAGTGGAAGCTCAAAACAAGTTACTGAAGGGTGGGGACGTAAATAAATTGTTTTATTCGTCGAATCTTATAAAAACTGAGTTTATATTTTCTCTATCCTTACACTCTTTACTTTATTACAAGCTATTTAATTGAGTGTATGATATTTAGTGTGCTTAATATATTTGCTATTATCTCTATATGTTTGGTATTATTGTTCATTTAGTTTCAAAGTTTCAATATAGTGGTCTATGATTTAAATAGTTGAAAGTTTCTCAAAAAGTTTTAAAACTCAATTCACCCCCTTCTTAGGTTGTCAATTTTGGGCTAACAATATCTAACAATTGTTATCAGAACTTGGTGCTCAATTTTTAAAGACTTAACCGTCTTGAGATGACTTACCCAAATAATTTTCAAAATCTTTCAAATGAGAAGTTTTCAACTAGATCACCATTTTTCAATGTTATTAGTTATAATATTTGAAAAATCAAAACGCTTAAATTTCTTAAATCTAAGGATGATGATTTATTGAATATTGTTGTTCAATATCCATGTATTCCTAGAAAAATATTTGGTGATAAACTTGTTGAAAAGAATTGGATGAATATGATGATGTTGACAAAATCATGTTTTCTAGGAATGGATGAGTTTTTAATTATTTGTTATGTAGTATAGATGTAAATATTTATATTTATATCCAATTGGCTACTAATGCTCATGAAATGTGTAAAATGCTTGAAAGCTCATATGCCACCATAAGTCAAATAAAAGAAAAGAGTGAAGAAGATGAGGAGACAGATAAGAAAAAGAAAGTCATTACTCTTAAATCTTCCATACAAGAAGAAGAAATCAGAGCCGCCTAGGATGATAGAAATGATGATAATTTAGATGATAAAGTTCAAGAAGATAACATGTGCTTTATGACTATCAATGATGAGGTAAACTCTCTTAAACTCAATAATGACTTATACGATGATTTTCTTGCGACAGTGATAATAGTAGTGACTTTGATAATGAAAGTGTTAAAGAAGAGTTATCATACAATAAGCTCTTTGATAATTTTAATAAATTGCATGATAACTAGAAACTACCCGTTTTAAAAAATAATGTTCTTAAGAAGAAATTGTCTCATTTATCAAAAGAACTTGAGAAATTTTCAAAAGAAAATGAAGTTATTTTGACATGTGATATATGTGTATCTTTGAAAAATAAAAATATTTCCTTAAAAGAAAAAATTTTAGATTTAACTAATATTGTCCACAATTTCACCAATAGGAAGAATTTTGATTTAATGCTTAGTGAATAAATATGTGTTTTTGACAAAGGAGATATTGGATACAAACTTTTGTAAAACAAAAGTATTACAAAAATTATTTTGTCAAAGCAACATCTAATAGTAACTTAAAATATGCATGTACTTATTGCAACCAAAATGGACATACAACTTTTTCTTGCTCCATTAAGAAAAATTTATATTTTGGTGTCAAACAAGAATGGGTACCCCAAAAAAAAAAAAAAAAATCAAAGACTAACCTCCAAAGACCCTAAGTTAAGTGGGTATCAAAAGTTCATATTTAAATCTTAGTTGTAGAAACAAGCAAGAAAGTAGTTGCTCCATGAACTTGACCGATAACTTCACCAAGCTCTGAATTTTTACAAAGAAATGATAGTGGATATTTCATTCTTAGAGACAACACAAAAAATAAAATCATTGGCATAAGTAATATCGGCAACAATTCTTTGCCTATCTTTGAGAATGTCGTGCAAGAAATATAATATGTTTAATTTTTGTCAATTATATAATTATGCTATTGAGTTTTTCTTTTAAACTTTTCAAATGTTTAATTTAAAATTTTTAGACAAATGAGATTATATCTTTTAAAAAAATTATTATTTTTATCATGTTAAAAGGATTTCAAGTCAAAATAATTGTTTTATTTTTTTAAAAAAAATATTTGTTGATTATGGCATAGAAAACTTGGACATGCTAATATAGGTATAATTTCAAATCCTTATTAAAGGAATCTTGTTCTAGCTTACTAAGTCTAATTTTTGGAAATAACAACATTTGTAAAGTATGTCACTTTGGAAATCAAGTTAATTATTTTTGAAAAATATTATGCTTTTAAGTTAGTTGATAATTTTTCAAAAATTTTTACATGATTTTCTTTATTTGTTTCAAAATAGCCTTGACCATGTCGAATACAAATGTTTTATTAAAATACTTTTAGGCCAAAATCGTCAACACTACTTGTTATATTTTAAACCGAGTATTGATTAGACTTATTTTAAATAAAATATCATTATAAGTTTTAAAATAATCAAAATCCCAATATTGGTTATTTTTTGAGTCTTTGGATGCAATTTTTTTTTTTTTAACACTAAAGATAACTTTGAAAATTTCGACCAAATCTAATATTGGAATTTTTCTTAGTTATTCTACTACTAGTAATACATAAAGAGAGTTTTTCAACAAAAGAACTAAGTAGTAGATGGGTCTATGCATGTGATATTTGATAAAACGAATGACTCCTCCAAGGAGAAAAGCATAGATATTATTGTTATAAGTATGTATTAAGTTTAAATGATTGAAACTTAACAACAAATCAAAAGATGATTAAGTCTAATCTCAACATAAAGAAGATGAAGAATTTAGAAAGGATGAAATCTTCATTAATCAATCAAGTGAATCTTCTTAAATAGTTTGAGCCTGAGTATTTGAAGTCTATGAAGGCATCGAAACAAAAAATTAGTAGAGCTGATTATGATGAATTCTATTGAGTTGTTTTGATTGAATATTGTTTGTATTGCTCAGGTCTTCAAAAATAATTTCATCTTCAAAAATATTTCCAATACTTATTAAAATGATGTTTTATCATTGTTTAGTTTTTGGTTTAATCATTTTTATCATTTTTCAAATAAAATTTTTTCAAAAAACTACGAAAACAGAATTTTTGACAGACCGAAAACTTTTTCTGTCTACTAAAGTGCTCTGGAATGCAATTTCTTTTTACTAAAATGGAAACTATTTACTATTTATGGTGCACTCAGACTTGAATGACACCCAAAATATGTACATATATATGACAAATGTCTCTCTTAAGTATTTGAAAGTTAAATTAAAATGTTTCAATTTTAGAATTAATTGTTGTTATGCGCCAACACGTAAAAGAAGTTGAAAAAATAATCTTATTAATGAAACATCCACAATATCTTTAAGATTATTAGTTTTATCAACTTCTTGCATGTACTTGGCACTTAATTCTAAAATTGACCGCCGGGGAGGAAGGGGGGAAGAACAGTGTCTTTATATGTTCTTATCCGTGTTGGCAAAATATTATATTCTTATTAATTTCATTAATGTCTTTATGTGTAAATATGCAAGCTAGAAGCTTGGGTTATACACTGACAGATTAACTTCAACTTA
>JXTB01000428.1:92121-115853 GCA_002914805.1 Parasponia andersonii
AAAATATAAAATTTTACTCAAAATGTAAGGTTATCGATATTGATTTCCTGATTTCCAAAAAGGAGGATAAGTTTTTAAAACTAATTTATAAATATTGAAACAAACAAAGAAGGAGTATTATACATCATTTTTGTGCCTTGGTACTTATAGTAAAATTGTCATGATCCAAATCCTGGGCCATTGGCTGAAGAAGAATTTCACAAATAGAAATTAATTATTGGTTTTGAAAAATTTTAGAAACTTCAATTTTTCAGAAAAACAACAATTAATTTCAAAATGACAGTTATTGTAAAAATTCATAAAGTTAATTTAAATTATAAATCTCATAATTTTGTGATCACTATTAAACATAAATTATTAATGAAATTTATTAAAAATAAACTAAATATCATTATCAACGGTCTCACAATCCAACATAGTAATTATACAGACTGAGTCCGTGTAACAGACCCTTTAATTATTTAGAACAAGCTGAGAAAGTAAACAATACTCCCTTACACACTTATTACCAAGTTGATAGATAAGCTGCTTCTCACTGATCTGCTTCTTAGTTCTCAATGTTATCCTAAGTACTACCTGAGAGAGAGAATAGGGGGTGAGCATGAAATTCCTAATAGGATACTCAGTTACTTTTTTGGAAAAATATTCATTTATAAATCTCGTGCATGGTTAGTTGTTCTGAAAATAATTCACAGTATACCAAATCAAATATGAGTTGAAATCACCAATCAAAATCATATTTAAAACTAATAAGAGAAATCAGATAAATAATTCATAGTACAGATATCATAAATCAAACAATCTCATAAGCTCACATCGTCTCATCACGAATCAGAGTAACTCGTACTATATGTGTTCTCTACCTGATACCTAATCTCAGAAAACCGAGGGGACACTCATGTGTCTAATCCTATGAAACTAGAGGGGCAACTGAATGTCTATGCCTATCGAATGGGGGTAATCAGAAAATCGTGTGCGGATTTACGAACTTTCACTAAAGGCAGGAACAATGGCTTCCCACTAAATGTTGCGATGCCTAAGATAGATCTCATGTATGATTCTATGGTATGTGCAATACGATGAACAATATAAACAACCATGCAGTAATATTCAAGACATACTCTGATTTTTAAAGAAATCCATTTTGTACTTTAAAAACCCAATAGTATAGTTCCTATGGTTAATAAAATCCCAAGTATAAAACTTGTACAAAATCATATGTAAAATATCTAGAGTATTCCACAATGTTTCACAAGTTTCCGATTTACTAAAATAATTTTTTGAATAATTTAATTTAATAAAATTACAAAATTTCACTTTTCATGATAATTTCTAATTTTAATGGAAAATGATTAAAAAAAAACAAGGCAATTAAATCTCCTACCTCGAAATATAGCTATACCGAGCTAATGACGCTAGAAAAGTCTTCAGTTGATCATCAGATTACTTAAACGGTCATTTCTGGGTCTCGACAAGTTTACTTGAAAAAATAAATTTTCAAACGAAGCCTCAGATCGGTAAACGGAGGCTACCACTGAATTTAGAGCACTCAAAAATAATGAGTTAGATATATAGTTTATCGAAAATATATCTTAGTGCGGGACTGACCTGTAGCATGCAAAACGGTGCAATTTTGTACCACGAAATTCTAATTTTTGTTCCACAACGAAACATAGTGGTATTTTATATCAAAATTCATGTCTCAGCCTCATTGAGTTCAAATTCGAAGTCAGAATTCAGTTTTAAGGTCCCGGGCGTCAAATAGGTTCAAAAATCCGAAAATTATAAAAATACCACATTTTGAAAATATTTAGAAAAATATCACTTTTTCAATTCGATAATTAACGTACTTCTGAATACCGTTTAAACACTTCAAAATCAAAATTATCTTTTTCAATCTCCTCTTTCACGTGATATAATTTTCTCGGAATAAATAATTCAATTTCGAAATAATTATAAAAATACCATAAAAATTAATAATAAAATATTGATACATTAACATACTTCTCACCAGAGCTCATTTAGTGGTCGTGAGTGATTGAGAAATGACGGTGACGACGAGACAAGTGTAATGATACCAGATTTGAGTCAAATAAAGGTCCGACGGAGGAGTTACGACCGAAAAACCGAGAAAGTGACTCGACTTTCGTATGGTCAGATTTGGGTCCTCCAAAGACGGAATGAGACAGCGAGGGCTGACATTACTTTGTCGGTGTCTTCCGGTCACGATAGGCAGGTGTGTGGGGGACAGCAACTGCTGGTGGAGCGACAGCGAGCTTTGGTGAAAGTCTTGTCTTTGAGCTTATAGGGACCATATGTGAAGAAGATGAAGGAATGGAAAGGCTTTTATGCAATTTCTTGATACTATAGTCCCTGATTATTTAATTTCATGTATTTTTATTATTATAATCCAAAAATTCAAAATTACAAGTCTGCTATTCCTTTGCAATTTATCCAAATGTCCCTTCTAGAAACAGGTTTTCACATAAATAAATTCATTTTAAAGGAAAAAGACCTCACGTTCAATTGAACTTTCGAAACCATACACGCTTTTCTGATTTTATTGTCTTAAATAATCTACTTCAATAAAATTAGTATAAAACCTGATTAGAGAACAATTTTGCGTGCGCTAATTATGACAAATGTATATTTTATAGGAGGGAGAATCAGAGTACAAAAATTAAAGTTAAATTAATTAGAATACAGATACAGATAAGACGGATAAAGGCTCTTCAGTCGTGCTATACATTTCTTATAAAAGTAATAATAATCATTATCATTGAGCAATGTTGAAAATAGTAGTTGACAGATATACATATTATTATTATTAGAGTATTCCATAAGCTTTGATCAGGAATAAAATCTTGATATGATCGAGTTCATTTTTAGGCTAGCTAAAATATTAAATTGCTAATCCGTGCCTCTTTAGTGAAAGTATTATCAAGATATATTATATTGGCAAATAAAATCTTTTGAGTGATATATATAGGGCCATATACATAGTATTTTAGGAAGTTGCAGATTTGATTTGTGTATATCCTTTTAACATTCCATAGCATTAGCTTCCATATTTTAAGGCTAAGTTTCTAAGTCATTGACTAAAGATCTCCATAATGTGGTATCATATTAATGACAATCATGTCCAAAAAACAAATAATTCCCCTATTTTCTTAGACCATCTCCAATAAAAATGCTATTATTAATATTATATTTAATAAAAAAATCGTAAATTTGAATTAAAAATTTAATTACTACTCTAATGGACAATACTAATTTTTATTTTTTTTAATTATTAAAATCTTAAGCAGCAAAAATATATTTGCGAGGGTAAATTTTCAGTAGCTTAGGAAGAATCTATTTGGTCCAGGATTCTTGGTTCTGACTTTAGAAATATATATATATATATATATAATTATATGTTAGATGTTCTTGAGAATTATAATTATGTTATATTGGGTGAAGAAAATTTGCGATATTGAGGGGAATTCAAGGACAAGTCCAACAAGTTGATTTTACAATGTAACAAAAAAATTAAAGAGAGTTTTTTGTTTGTTTAAGTCCAACTGATTAGTGTCTATAATTTTTTATAATTTATGGGACTATTCAATAGTTGGGCATAATCACATAGAGTAAAATTTTCCGAAACACGTAAAAGTTACTTGTATTATTATTTTATTTCATGCTTTTGGTAATCTAATTAATTAGGCATTTAATTAAATCGAGTAAATTGCTAATTAAACAGATGCAACAAGTCATATTTTCGTGATGGGATGAGCCCCTTGGTCTTTGGAGCTTGGGGTAAAAAGGGTCCAACTAAGGCAAATGGTGTTGCTAATTGGGCTAATGGCCAAAAACAATCTAGTTCTGTATAACAACGCACATTCAAATTACAAAAGGCAAAACAATAGTGATTTTTTAGTAACCGTAGCTTCAACGGTGGTTCACAAAGGAAAGAGCAGTGGAAAATGAGAGTACCATATACGTTGAAAGCTCTTGGGTTGTGCTATGATACAATGTGTACAAACTAGGAGAATCATATCCCACGTAAAATTAGTATTTGATAACATAATGTAGTAACCAAAGATCATACATGTTGGAGTGGTTTTCACCAACTGTCCACGTGTTTCTGACCCGTTGGTTCTGTTTTCTCCAACTGTCCACGTGTCCTTGCTATCTTAAAGTGCTTTTGACTTCAGGCAGGGTCGAAAAGGCGGGGGTGGCCACCTGCAAAGACTTTCCAATACTTAAATCAGATATTTACCCCTGAGATTGAGTAGCAAAGATTCAGTTTTTCTCTATATGAGTATGTCTTTTTTCTTGCTTATGAACTTTTAAAATGTTTCTTTTTTTGTATGCGTATATGCCCCCTTTGGGGAGGCATGGCTCATATATATATAGTCCTGAGATTGTGAACCACCCAGTTCTCAATCTCAGGACTGAGTACCTTTTTCCTCAAGATTTTTTCCAGAGGTCACGGACCGAGATTACCGTGATCTCCCCTACACCGCTGTAACCTAGTTTCCGCCGTCTCCTATGGCTCGAGTCTGTTAGGGGCGAGATTTGGACAAATCATTGTTCTGTCAGGACGGTTTGCCCCCTGCGCACACCTACTCAAGATCGTATTAAATACTCTGTCTGGATTTGTAGCTGTGAGTTGCTTTCTATTGTATTCTTGTGGAAGACCCTTGGGGCTTCCGACCCCCAGCTGTCAAGGTAAGAATCGGACTGGGCCGAGTCCATCCAAGGTCTGGGACGGGCTCGGCCCTAACCTCCGACAGCCTAATGGCCGATGTAGTATCACGTGCGACTCGCGTAGCCTTTAGCTAGTCACTCTCGATACCTGTCAGACAATGGGCTCCATTTGTGACATGTTCTGCCACTTAATCGTCCACGTGGTGTATGATTTGAGAACGGGTCCCACAATACATGACCATATGAAATGCATCGTACTTGATAGGAGGTGAATTCCATTGGAAGTGCTTCTGGACCTGATATACAAAATCAAGCCAAGAAAAAAAGAACTTGGAACATTTATAACGTGGGTTGTTTTCAATAATGTTCTCTATCTTGTTGCTAGAGTCTTGTTATTTAAATCAACTTCTTTTAACACGAACACAATGCAATTAAAGGGTAGGATTTCATTCAAATATATAAACATAGAGAAAATATAAATTACGGTGAGGAAATGAATTTGTAGACGAACGCGTGCGCTCTTACCTTAACTAAGTTCCGATGAAGTGCACGAAACTCCTCATCAGTTATGTCCTTCAGAATTTGTTTAAGCCAATGGACATCACTCTCCTTAAGTATGACAGAAAATTTTTGCCAATCAAAGATGTTTGAATGGCAAGTCATAATAATTTGATAAAATTACTGCAAGAGAAATCATATATCAAAAATAATTTGGTTATATAACTAACGAAAAAGTACCATACAATCCCTCACTTTAATTTATTGAGAGTAGTCATTTATCCCTTCATATTTAAAATTTTTCTCATATGTTCTAATTTTTACATATATGATGTTACTTTATTTCAATTTTCACAAATATTGTGTCACTTTATCCTGATTAGTATATGATGTTAAAAAAAATACTATTTTGCTCACTTAATACTGAGATTTACTAAATAAGAGGGAATAAAGGAAATAAGATTATTGTTTTCAAATTTACATAGAAATTCGTAAAATATTTTACATTTTAAATTGAGAATGGTACTATGAATTTTCCAATAATCTCGGCAGCATTTAGTTCAAATGAATACTATTTCTAGTGAAAAAACTATTAGATGTTTTTCTCGCCTAGCTATACTCACAGAGATCTTCATTAGGGAGGGTAAACTGGTACCAAATTTGTAAATAGTGGAGCAAAACAACACTGTATTTTTTAAAATGCAAAAACTGAGATACACTAATCATAGAAGGTTATCAAAGAATCAAAGCAACAATAAGAATGCAAAGTCGGACAGGCGATTGATATTTGATATTTGCAAGGTTAACTACTAAGACGTGATGCAAGAACTCATAGAGTCCCAAGTAATGAGTTCAACTACATTTCTTCTTTAATGATTTGCAGCAAAACGAGGATGTTATAATTTAAGCAAGCAAAAGGGGAAAAAGATACAAGAATGGAACATTACTAGAAATCATCGTTTACTGCTTGAGCAAGCAAAGAATGGAACTTCATGAATTGGACAAAGCATTTTAACAGTGAAAAGACATTGAACTCTTACCAGGAATACATCCAGAATGGATGGAATCAGAAATGCGGGCACTGTTCACTTGGGAACCAGCAAGGCATATGCAGTACTTAGAGATGTAAAATCTCTTTTGGTATAACAAATGTCCAATAGATCTATCAATTCTGTTGTTCAATACGTAAAGTTCTGTGTCGTTTTCCCAAACTCGTGCCAGTATAACTCGAATTTTAGAGTTCCGATGACCAGCCCAAAAACCAAGGCTAGTCCTGCAAAGCATGGCTTAGTTTAATTATAAAGAAGAATTAGTATAGCCAGGTATCTTTAAAGGCTAATGAAAATATGCAATGATGAAAGTTATAAAAGTAGTTGCACTTGCATGAAACTCTTAGAAATCAGTAACAAACACCTAAAAGTAACAGGGAAACGAGGGCTATAAACACAAACTTAAACTACACAACATGCATTCGTAAGGAAAATAATAAGCTAGAAAATACGACCAATCCTCTTACCTATTCTCAACATCATTTCCTCCACGTGGGAAGGCAAATGGTCGTAATACTTGAGGCATAGCAACATCTTTGTGTGGAATGAAGCTAACATTATAGCTCGGAGAGCATACGACTCGAATCGAGTTCTTTACAAGAAGTGGAAGTCCTTCAGTTGCCCTTACACCAACATCATGGCAAGTAACAAAAAAGTGATCTGCACCAAAGGTTCTATTCCAGTAAGTGTACTTAGAGATTAATCTCTCTACATAATTCCCAACAACTATGATCATGTTCTCATAAGATGTACCCTGCAAACAGAGTTATAAAATCATCATAAACCAACATAGAAAAGATTTTTTTTTTTTTTTTTTTTTGAAGAGTACGATTTCAGTGTTTCTACCCTGGCTGAAAAATGCTCCCTGGACCCTATAAGATTAAGCATCAAAAGAGGTATTTGCAATTATTTTGAACCTTTAATTTAACCTCAAAACAATTGCATTAGTCGAGATGCATGCTAGGAATCTGGAATGGTACTTGAACACTCGCGAAAGAAAATCGGTGAAAACGTGAAATCACAACGGGAATCGGCGGAAGTAATCCCATATCCCATATTCCATTTCTTAATTTTACATTTTGAGTACAATCTCATTTGCATGATAAGGACCAAGCCTTATTAAAATTATGTATATACAAAACACAAATATTTAACTCAACCATGTCATTCTATACTGATATGTACTAACACATTCTATACAATATATATCTAGGATTCTTTGTCATGGAATTTATGATTAATTCCTACAAAGAATAAAAGAATAACCTATGTTTGGTAATGTTTGGTAGGAGGGAGATATAATAAGAAGAAAAGAGAGTTGCAATATATATATATATATATATATATATATATATATATATATATATATATATATATATATATATATATATACCTTTGAAAGAAAAGGAGGAGGAAGAAGAGGAGCACTCTTCTCTTGTTATATTCGGTACGAAAGAAATAAGCGAATTCACTAAAATTTTCAAAATGGGAAAGGAAGGGGTAGGAAACTGTTCTCCTTTTGCGTTTGGCATGAAAGAAGGAAGAATAGAATAAAATTTTCTCAGCTGTATTTGTATTGTAAGAGGTAAAATGAGAAGGAAATGGAAGATTCTGTTTGTACAATTACCATTTGGGCCATGCTTTTTGGTCAGTAGTGTCAAACTAATTTCAATCTCTAAATTCTATGGAACCCAAGGTGGGACTCATGATGTAAGCCCATAGGATTTAAGGGCTGAGAGACCCGAATGTGGCATGTGGATAGAACAACTATTACCATTTTATATTTCGTATTCTTATAATATAATGTTATGGCAAGAGAATATAATGTTACCGTAAGAGTAAAATAAGGATACCAAAATTTTATATTAAAAATTTATACTAGTTATGATATCATTTTTAGCCTCATAATATTTAAGTGATGTATTCTTACTTAAAAATAAAGACCGATTCAAATATATACACATTCTATAACGCAAGTCTTTATGAAAGATTTTGGTGCTCTACTACTAGCAATTATATAAGTAAATGCCAAAACCGACTAATTTCATCCACGTCTGTACTTTCTCAACAATTCAAAGTAGAAACTTATCTGATTATGGAAAGTTTTATTAACCTACTTACGTTGAATAAAAGCTGATTCACAAGTTATCAATCGAGTAAAAAGGTTATAACTTAGATTCCGTATTGTGATTTCGAAATCATAGTCCTCAAATTCCACTAATTTTACTTCCATAATTCTCTCGGGTAGGGAGGCAAGTTCATGAAACTAAATGGATGGACTTTTTTTTTTTCTTCTTTTTGAATATCACAATTAACTCAAGTAATATCTGGTGGGATATATGCAATCCGCTCAATGAAATTATACTACCAACCCACTCTGTCCAATCATGAAATCAACAGAAACCTACAATTTTGATATTCAACTGATTTTTTCGAACGAAAAAAATCGACTTTGGATTTTGGTTTTAAATATGTTTCTTCTATGGGTTTGAAATTATACAAATAGATTTTGGTTCTTTCTTCTGATATTGATTGAATGATTTGAGCCAATGCTTATAAAATAGTTTTCAAGTAAAAATTACGTTAATTTAGTTTTTCAGTACCTAAACCGTCCACTGTAATATTGAACAAACAAAACTTAGTAATATACACATATTTTGACAAATTATTCGAATGATTGACAATAACCAAAAAAAAAAAAAGAAGAAGGATATAATAGTAATGTACACATATTTTGACAAATTATTTAGGAAAAGAAAGTAACTTATATGGCATCACATCTGCTATTCATCATCAACTGTCATCTATAAGACCCTATTAGTCAAATTAATTGTTTTTTTTATACATAATTCGTCATGACATTTAGTATTTTTCTTGAATAAACTCGGGATTTAGATAAGTTGAACGAGTTATATAAGTCAATCACAAAAAAAAAAAAAAAAACACCACAAGTTGAATGAATTTTGGGAAATCCAATACTTTTTTGTTTATTTCCAAAATCCTTTTTCGTGGGATTATCTAAATAAACCACGTACAACCAAAGAACTAAAAATTAACCAAGTTCTTATTACTTTGCCTCGCATTTTATGACAGGAGATAGGAATGAAGAAGAGATGTGCTTCATACGGATCGTCAATATGGAACTTACTTTCTCGAATATTCTGAAAGAAATAACCCTCGCTGGCTTACTTGCCCTTAAGCTTTTTCGGCGTCTGGTAATAAGTGTTCGGCTTACCGTCTGGATACACGTAAGTCTTGAATTTTCTCTCCATCTCAGCATATTATAAATCTCTTCATTAGAGTGTTAAATTACAAATCTCTTCGTTAGAGTGTTAAATTGTTCGTTTTAGACTTCTATTTTGTGTCCAAACTCAACATGAAGTTCATAAACTAATCTCATTGAATTATTGACAATATTCTATTCTTATTGGTACAATGTCGTTATAGAAAAAAGTATAAGCTACAAGTCGTTATAGAAAAAAGTATAAGCTACAAGGTTTGGTCATATACTGTTTTGATACAAAATACTAAGTCGATTCAATCTCACAACTTTACAGGGAGAGGTTCTTAACAAGTTTGGTAGTACGAATTATAGAATTTAATTTACTCTTGATTAAGGTTATCCAATATTGAATTTTACCCAAAGTGGAGGCATGGAGGATAAGTTTTGTTAACTGAAAACAGAACAAAAAAACCAAAACAAAATCTTATGTTTAATGAATTTTTAAATTATGGGTACCACAATGAAGTCTATTATTACGTAATTCTAATTCATAAATGAGATTTCACGCAATACACAACGACGTGTTAGTGTCAGCCAATACTTTTCTTTCTTATCTTATAGTATTAAAATACTTCACTTTAATGAATTTATATAAAACGTGATTCAGGAATACGTTTTGCAAGCATGCTAACTAGGAGACAATAATTTATAGCAGTGAGATTCAGTTTTCAAGATAAGTACACAACGTTAAAAAATTCGTTAGAATATAGATGAGGGCTTTTCAGTTGTGCTATACTTTCCCTTCAAAAAGAAAAAAATTAAGTTTGCAATCTCCAACACGGTAGTTTTACTTTTTTATTTTTTTTTTTTTTTTTGTTTGGGACCAAAAAATTTTTGTTTTTTTTTTTTTCGGGGAAAAAAAAGAGAGAGTATAGTAGTTGTATTTTTTATTTATTTTTTTATTTTGGAGAAAAAAAGAAGTGAATATAGTAGCTGTTATTTTATAAGCTTTCAGGAATAAAAATCTTGATATTATCGAGTTCAGTTAGGCTCACTAAGAAATTGGCCCCCTTGCATTTCTCAAGAGAGGTTCATAGCCTTACTCAATAGTTAATCCTCGGGAAGGACATTAGGCCCCCAAGACCCTTCTTGCACCACAGCTTTTGTTTATTTATTTATTTTTAAGTACAAATCTTTTATTTATTTTTTTAAAAGAAAAAGATAATAAGAAGAATATCCATGGTTTTTTTTTTTTTGAAATGCTTAGCTTAATTATCACTACAATTTTTCATGAATAACAGACACGCCACGTATTAATAAATCATTACAAATTTCACCATTCTCTTGGTTTAAAAAAATGATATACAAAAAGATAAAATTACCCGTATTCTAAAATTATAGTCAAACATATATAACCACCAAAAAAAAAAAAAACACTGGTGGGTGGAAGAGAAGATGAGTAAGAATAAAAAGATTAGTGAAGAAAGTCCTATATAATTTTTTTAAAAGAAAAATTTTCACCTCTTTGTTAATTAATTGTGTTTGAAAAAGAGTATTTTAGTCATTTCCCCTAAAAACAATTATTTTAGTCATTTCCCCTAAAAAAAATTCTTACTTAAATAAATTAGATATAAAAGTGAAATTTTTATAATTTATTATTCTGAGGAAATATTTTATTATTTATTAATACTAAATTGCGCATTTCATCAAATTCAAGGGATAAGTTTGTTACCATTTAAAAAAAAATTAAGCCATTAATAAGAACTTGTGATTTTAGCCCACTTTTTCTTTTAAACTTCTGGCAGTGTTGTTTTTCCTTCATTTATTTATTTTTCTCTTTCTTTTTTTTGGAATGTAAACAAGAGACTTTATTCATTCAAATATGTTAGTTAGTGGCTTTTTATTATTAGTGTTTAGGGTGGTTATATTGACACCCAGGAGTTATGAAAAAACCCCGTTGGCTTATTAAATTACCAAAATAAACAATTTCACAAAATCGATATCAACCATATATGAAGGCACCCCCATCTCATCAATATCAGTCGGCTTTCACGGAAGTTTTTTATGTACTGAAACCCTTAATTTCTAATTACATATATGTTTTATTAATTTATTTTCTACGTCACTCATATAATTCCTCAAATAACTGAGATTTAATTTTCAATTAGATTTTTTTTCTTGGCCTTCAATAAAATAAAATTTGCTTCAAGGGAAATTGCAATAGTCACTGAAAATTTCCAATAAGTTAAATCTAAATTATAGGCATTCATCTTCTTTTGATTTAAAAGCTTTCCTGTTTTTTTTTATTATTATTATTTTTAAAGAAAAAAGGATTGTTCTATTAGGTTTCTTTGTTTCTTTTCAGAAAAACCAAAAAAAAAAATATATATATATATATATTTTCTCCTTCGAAATGCTTATACATTATAAACTGTAGAGAGAGGAGAGTTCTACAGATTATACTTTCACCAAAAGAGATTGAACAGAGGGAGGAAAAAAAAAAAAAGAAAAAGACCGGGGGGGGAGAGATGAAGGGATTGAAGAGCCAGGAGATTCAAACAAAAGGATAGATGGACTAAGTCTAAGGAAAGGGTTGAAAATGGAGAGATTAGAAAATGGAATAAAATGTGAGTGCAATAGAGATGGGATGTACAAAGATTTTTAGTAAGCTGTCCTCTTTAGCCTTTTTGATAAATATGGGGGTGCCTTGCTTAATCCTTTAGGGTATGAATATAATCCCCCTAATTTTTATAGTAATTTCTGTTAGAAAAGTTCCGAATTTGCCCTTTCCTTTCACATTACCCTAGTTTATAGCAATTTTTACCAAAGACATCTTTGGTTTAAAAAATATCATACTTTTGAAATCCTATATTAGTTGCTATTTGACAAATAGAGTATTTTGAAACTACTATTTGTAGAAACTTTCCAATTATTATTATTATTATTATGTTCTTCGCTTTTAAAACTGAAATAAATGCAAGTTTTTCTTAAACAACATTTTGAGACATCTAATTCTCCGTTTTAGTTTAAGAAATAGAAAACCAAAAATGCATCGTTAAACAACAAATCCTATAAAGACTGAATTCAGTCCATACTGAACAAGGTTTGTTTCCAAGTAAAAATTTAAGCTCCTTGGCATGAAAACTTTTTATGATTTCCAAGTAATGCATTGCCGTTGAAAAAAGATATGATCACCAGCTTATATGTATATTGAGAAAAAGATAGTGTTAAAAATCCCGCCGCTTTTATCACTTTTTTTATACCACCTAACGTGATAAATAGAGTAACACTCTTCAATTAGTAAATTGAAACTTATAACAAATAATGACATTCGTTTATATAATAACAAATCATATACCACGTTAATATTATCCTTAGGATAATAACATTTACAACTCTTTTAAGACTACGACCACTTTCCTTGAGATCCATAAGGCTAATATAGAGATCGAAAGAGTTTCCCTCTTACGGGTAAAAACAAAGTGGAAAATGATAAGGAACGAACAGCTGCTCAAGCAATAAGTAAAATTTTTAACTTAACGGGAGAGTAGAATGTATGTAGCTTGGGCTCAAACAAAAATAAACGGGTCCTATCATGCATCAATCAACCGGCAAGTGAAAGCTAAAACAAGACTATTCCTAAATGACCTAATGACTATCAAATGCTGTGTAATCTTTCCCAATCTGATACAGCTCACTCTTCACTGCCTTAAGGACTATTATATCCTAAAGATAATACGGTATAATGGACAGATCTTGGACCGTTGAATGAGATTCAATAGTAGATTTCACATTACATTGCATGCCATAAGCTTCTTGTTTCTGGGCAATCAGGCCCACTTTCTCATGAGATGTGTGGCTGCTTTAGGGAATGGCAACCCAAGAATCTATTTGGTTTTGGCACTGCTTCAATGAATCATTGAAACAAGAGACTTTCCCTTTTATCTATTCCATCTCCCAGAGTCCCTTGTATACTTTTTTCTCTTCAGGTGCCTGATTATTGAGAAAGAGAGTTGTGCCTAGCCCTGGAAAGAAGCATTTAAGACTATTGAATGGAAACAAGAAGCTTCTTTGGCACCGAGATCACTTCGTCCACTAGTTCCTGATTCCCGGAAGTATAGATGGCACCGGATCATGTCTTATATCCTCTGAGATGTTGGCATAGCCAGGGATGATCCTTGGCCGGGAAATTCCTCCATTGATATTATTGGGTTTTTTTGAGGATACAACCTCGGAGATGTACCGTGAATATATAGTCTCTCGGATGTTGGTGGCATAGCACCATTTCTATGAACAATAGAAGACATGTACATTCTCTCCGAGGTTGAGGGCATGGAGTCACTTTGTTGAGAAGTAGCAGCCAAGTTGTCGTTCCTCTGAGATGCTGCAGACATGTATATCCTCTCTGAAGTCGAATGTAGACCAATATCGTTCCTCTGAGTTGTTGAACCAATATGGTCATTTCGTTGAGATGTAGCTGGCATATATAGCCTCTCAGATGTCACGAACATGGTGTCAGACCTTTGAAATGTTTGACTCATACTGTCATTCAGATGAGATGTAAGCATATACACCCTCTCAGAAGTTGGATGAACAGTCACATCAACTTGGTGTGATGCTGTGGCCATATTTTCACTCCTGTGTGACAATGAACCCATTCCGTCATGCGAGGCAGGCATGTATACCCTCTCAGAACTCAGGGCCATAGTGATGTCAGTCCTTTGAGAAGCCAGTGTTGTGCTGTCATTCCTCGGAGATGTTGCCGTGTGAATTCTATCAGAAGTTGGAGGAAGAGCATTTCTATGAGATGTTGCATGTGGGGTTTCAGTCCACCTAGATGTTTGTGGCATATACATCCTCTCAGATATCTGCGAAGAGGTTATCGACACTCCTTGGCTCTGTAAATCCCTGTCCGTTGTTGGAGGCAGAGCTAATGACATTTCTCCATTAGATAAATCCCTCTGTGATGTTGGTGGGAAGTACACACCTTGGTTTGGTAAATCCCTATCAGCTGTTGAAGACACAGATGACACTCCTGGGTTTGGTAAATCTGGCTCAGATAAAGGAGTGATTGGGAGCGAGACTCCATGGCTTGGGGAATCGGTCTCAGATGCTGAAAGCATAGACGGTGACACTCTTTGGCTTGGTGAATCTCGCCCAGATGAAGGCAAGGTTGAACTTGCGACTCGGCCCATCATATCTTTCTCAGAAGATGGAGGCATAGCTAGAGGCAATACTAGGCTAGCTAAATCTTTCCACTGTTGGGCAACCGTTTTGATTTGAGTGTAAAATTGAACTCCTGACTTGCCTGCAACAAGTATTTGATACATTACAGTAAGAAAATAACTCAGTCACAGTCTGAAATGAAGAGAAATTTTAGCACAGAAATTTAGATCACCAGAAAAAGAGGCCTTCGATCCACTGAATGATGAAAATGGCAATGGAACTGGAACGGGGACATTGATCCCAACCTAAGAATCGAATTCGTCAAAAAGCAAGACACAAGTAATTACAATCACGAAGAATAATGTCATTTTAAAAACTACGAGATAAAGGCACGATATTCCCGTGCAGATTCCATGGAGGGAAAAAAAAAAGGAACAAATAAAAACTTCAGTGCTGCGCACACAGATGATTTGCAACTTCTATTCAGCATATACTCACTACACGTGAATTTTGAGCAACTCAGATTGTAAGTTACTTTAAATATTTTTTTTAAGAATAAACCTAGTTATTGTTTGGCATCATTTTGTTACACATAGCCACCACAAGCTAGGAAGATGCAAGACTACTGATAAAAAATAAAGTTTCTCAATATGGAGCTGCGCGTGATAGCCAGCAGGAAAATGGGGCAATTCTTGACTCATTTATTACATGAAAAATTCCTATCACCAACATGCCCAAAGAGAAAACGCCTTACCAGCCCAACCTCAACTTCATTCTGGAACTTCCTTGCAGAAACACCTGATGTAGTGAATATTGAAGCTCCATTGCCATACCTGAGAAAAAACAGAGACAAGAAAACCATGCATCAACAATGTCTTAGGAATAGGAATTACAAAGTGGGAATTAGAATGTAAATAGAACATAGTATCAGAACCAAATGTGTCGGAAAAATGTCAAATATTTTTATTGTAATAGGTTTTCAAGAAACATTTTACTTTCAAAGGTTGCAGTCCATCCCAGAGATTTTTTTTTAAAAAAAAAAAAAAGGCCACGAGGATGAAACTGTGAATAGTACCTGTTTCTGTTAACAATCATGATGGCCTCTTCTATGCTGTCAACCTGTTTGTTGTGAGACAATAGAAATTCTGGTGATCAACCTCTAACTTACACCACAAGATCACCACATAACTCACAGGCAAAGAACCTAAAAGGATACATATATATAAAATAGAGAGAGACAGAGAGACAGAGAGAGTGAATATAATACCTGCATACAAAGAAGAACCGGTCCAAAAATCTCTTCCTGCTCAAGACAAGATACAGTGCAGTCAAACAATCTACCAATGCTTTTGGTTCAACTCTTCCTCTACTAAGAACATAATAAACACAGTCCATTCATTATTTACACATAAAGCTATCAAAAATATGAGAAAGTGTACCTTATAGCAATCCATGTTGGTTGTAATATCACATAAGATCGTTGGACCAACAAAGTTCCCTTTCTCGTATCCTGGAACCTACACAGTGAAATTAAAAAACTAAGAAAATGCTGCTTCCTAATTAAATAAAAACAAACCTTAATCTAGGAAACGATCTTCGATGATACACAACAAAAGAACAGTAAAGTTAAGAATAGCATAGAAAAACAATATACAAGAGACAAGGTAAGAGTTTAGCTGCGAAAGGGCAGAAAATATTAGAAACACTCAGAAAGTTGCAGCTATAGCATTATGACCAGGAAAAAAAAATAAAAAATAAAAANCACATTCAAAAAAGAACACTAGATTTACTATGTCAAACGTTAGCTTTTCTCATATAAGGGACTCTATAGCTATTTTAGGGCGGCTAACAGATGCCCTAGCAGATGACAAACCCTTTTCAGGACGAAAATTTCTGATACTCCAACAAAGACATACAAAACCACTTCACAGAAAAATCCACCTAGGGAATGGGATCGTTACCCTGTACAAAAAATCTACTTTCGAGGAATTTACATCATGACTATGCTAGGCTAAGATTCAAAGCAAGTCCAATGCCACAGCATTCTCTACTCAGCATCTAGTGCTACACAAATTAACGGAAAACTCCATCTTTTCAAAAGCTTGAACAAAAAGACAGTACGTAGCATTATTTCTTTGGCATCATCCAATCAGGAGAAAAAAAAAACAAAAAGAAGAAAGGTAACTGTAACTGCTTTTACAGAAGAAAAGTTTCACATAGATTTAGCAACTTCGATTATATGCAAATAAGCACTTCTAATGTAGACTTTAATTACTACAATTCAAATGCATTGATAACAGAACCAGAACAAATAATTACCATCACTTTTCTCCCATCAAGTAATAGTCTAGCACCACTCTCAAGACTGCTGTGAACTAATCTACATATGCGATCCTTTGCCTGCATTTTTCAAGCACATCAAAGCTTATAAAAACGTTTAAGATATTCTTGTGAAAAATATCAACATAATTTCACGAAAAAAGTTTCAAATTATGAAAAGACAAACTCAGACTTCAATTTACTTCCTTAATTGACAGAGCAGATTAACTGGTCAAGTTTGAGGAGGCATGTAAGCACCTCTTTAGTAATTACTGGACCAAGTTCAGCACTGGGATCGGTTCCCACATTGACTTTTAGGGCTTTCGCATGCTCTACAAATTCTCTTTCCCTATTGGTACAAGTAATTACCAACATTAATACATCTGATCTCAATCAACTCATTTTCAAATTACAAGAAACATCGGAAAGGTTTATTGATAAGAATTAAGTCATCAGAACTCAATAGCAGATAGCAATATAGATACAAAATAAGACATTGCATAAAGATGGCTAATTATATAGGTTTGAGAATGCCGGAATGACTAGAAATAACCAGATTCCAGGTTTTAGAAAGAATGAACTAGAAAGAGTACCGCATAGAGTCAATGTCATATAAGACAAGACATACAGAGACAAATAACTACAAATTCAAATTCATGTTCCTTAAACAAAGTTGTCATGTAGATCTGAACAAAATACTGATTTTACAAATTATGATAAAGCAAATGCAGTGGTAAATACAAAATGGAGTAACAACCCCATATACGGTCATAGCAAGTACAGGCAATAGATCCAAACCACAAAAATACGAACAGGCAACAGAAAGATCTCCTGCAAACAATTTTATAAATTGCCCCTATCCCTTGGTTACATGTTTGTCACATACACACACGCAAATACCCAAAAAGCATATGTTGTCCTCTCCTAAATAAAGCAAGTTGCTATTTTAGTGTTAGGTCAAGATGATTCAGTAAGCAAAAATAAAAAAATAAAAACTTAAATTTAAATTAAAATTTTAACAAAATCCAATATGCACTTGGCTTTGTGACTTTTATTTTTCATTTTTCTTGTAAGGTAAGAAGGCAAAGCTTTATTCACGCTATTGCCAATATTCCATCTAATGATTATCTTAAAATCAATTTCTTATTTGGACCTTACTTTTTCAGGAAATGATTCTCTGCCCATTTAGTCCATGTACGATGATCTATACCGAACTCAAGTATTATATTCAAGGCTCCAGCTAAAAATTAAGTAGGCAGTCAAGTAGTTAACACATAAAGAAAAGGAAATGGCTGATGCAAAAATATAATACCATGGCATTGAACCCCCAACAAAAATAGCTGTACTAAGAGCCATGCCTGCATCACCAAAACCAGCAGCAACTAGAGCATTTAAAGTAGTATCCACACTAGCATCGGGCATGATGATTGCATGACTCTTCCCTCCTATATTGGACTAAGGAGTCAACACAGTTATCAGTAATTTTAACCTTAAGTTCAGAATAGCAAGCAAATATGTGTGTGTGTGTGTGTGTGTGAGAGAGAGAGAGAGAGAGAGAGAGAGAGAGAGTGGTCAACTCACCTGAACATGCTTTCCCCTAGAAGCTGCCCTAGCATATATGTGCATTCCAGCCTAAGTAATTGAACAAGTGAAGAGTAATTTAATATTATTTTTTAAAAAAAAGGTAGAAAGTCTTAAAACTGGAGCAATGCAAAGCCTAAAGCCTTAGAATACTCAAAGTCCAAACATAGAACACAATCTGACAAGCCAAAATGAAAAATCAGTCAGGTCTACTAAATCTAGAATAATTGGTTCATTTGAGACGACGTCAGTATAAAGCACAAAAAGTCAGAAGCCTACTCTAAATCCTCATTCAATTTTTCCCAAAAAAAAAATGTAAATATGTTACTCTAACTTCTTAGCTTTGGAACTAAGTGCACTTATGAAAGCAATTGGAAAGATAATGAAGATTCAGCTCACAAAGAAATTGCAATAAATGACTTTAAATTATGTAATTGTATAATGACTTGTCATTTTCAATCTATAAAGTAAACCCACAACAGGATTATATGTGAATTGGCTGCTATGATGAGAGAGTTGAACTTAGATTCATGTCAACAGGATTAACAAATATATTTAAAAACTTGAAGCAGCAAAACATAAAAAGTAACTTACTGCATTTGAACCGACAAATGATATGGCTTTTATGTCGTCGTCATCACAGATATAGTTAACAATATCCTGTTGACATTATTTTCCAACAAAAAAACAAATAAAAAAGCTGAGAAACAAAGTGTTAGATATAGACTTATGCGGATTGTGTTAGAGATCAATAAAAGTCAACTTCTGGTTAAAAGTAAAATGAGAAGATGACAATAATACTTAGGCTAATCCACGAATTATGAAACATGAACCAGACCAACATGAAATAAGAGAGAAAAATAGGTTGCTATTTTCGGACATGAATTACCACAAAGTTTGTTTAATACTAAGCCATTAAATTTTTCTGAGGCAGTATGGTTAGCATAAAACATTGGGAGTCTACTTCCAACATCAGACCAATCATCTCCAAATAAAACAGGGAAGCTAATTACAAATAAGAATAGAGAATGATTAATCATCTTTATGAGCTCAACTTTCACCATTTAGTAGCTACGTACATAACAAAATGACACAATTCTTGGCAGATTTTCCCAGAGTAAAGTTTCAATAAAGTATTACCACTTGTTGCTTCAAACAGTCACTCACTAGAAGATCATTTTAATGATTAAAAGAATAAATACGCTGCATAATTCTTCTTACTGGAAGCTAAATGCTAAAAATAGTTTGTCATAGCAGAAAAACCTTATGGAAAGACACATATCAACCTTATCCCAAGTGGGGAAGGATAAATTTGACTAAAATATTGGCATCCTAAACTCATGCACAAAGGGCACACCATAAACCAAGAAAGGCATTCCTCTGGAGCAACAGGCACAAGAATAACTGAAGTCCCAAACACCCAGTCATAGGTTCACATACATGGTCACAAGTACATTGGAAAAAGCAATTAGCTTCCAGAAAGAAAAAGCTTACAAGAGCACCATGAACAATATTTAAGACACCATCGGGTAAACCAGCCTCTGTTGCTAGTGATGCTAGTATCATTGAAGCCCCTGGCATGAAAGTAACGTGTGAAAAAGTAAATAAAAGTGCTAGTCCATAGCACATATAATAAAAATAGAAATACATGTAAAATGATGTAGCTATATAAGTCTTAGAAACCATACACAGTTTACTAGGAACTATGACTTAATTGTGCTATAAGAACATTGGATGAGATCTAAAGACTTAATTGTGTTACAAGAACATTTTGTTTTTGGTAATTTGTCGTGGCGTGTTACAAGAACATTGGATGATATCTAAATTGCGTTTTGAATAAATAAAAACCCAACATAAAATCATGGATGGTATTCTTTTTCCATTTTGTCAGGCTTTCCTTGAGTTTTGGCCACCCAATTGATTACTTGGAAATTGAGTAAATACATCTTATGGTATTCCCCCTAAATGTTGTTTATAGCCCATAGGAGTGCCTTCACATATACTGGCCCATATTCGGAGCAAAAAGGAGAAAAACAAAAAGATAGATAACTTTATATTACATATTTATATAGAGTAGGCCATATGCAATCCCACTAAAACTAAATGTCCTAATCACTATTGACCTGATCCATTCAATGTCATATCATGTAGAACTTTCATTCAAGATTTATAATTAAAAAAAAAAAAAAAAAAAAAAAAAAGAAGGAAAAAGGAGAGTCAGACGACGTATAAGAATATAGGAATGACCTTAAAAGGGTTACCTGGATTCTTTTCACAAGGCTTAAGGACAAAAGTATTCCCACATGTAACTGCAATAGGGAACATCTGAAAAATCATGCAAAAAAGAAACATCTTAGCAGAAGAAATTTTCTTTTCCATTCCTTCTCTATACCCTCCACATCATGCAACTGAGGCCTCTCAAGAACAAAACATAATTCCAGATCTCTCGATTTCAAAGGAACAGCAAGGGAATCAGGTATCACTTTATCCATACCATCCACATCGGGCCACATGAACGGGGAGCGTGACTCATTTGAAACCCATGCTCAACAATGTTTCCCTTCGAAGAAACTCTCCAATACCATAGATTTTTCAAATAAAGGACAGACAAATTTCTGTAACATGTGCATGTGCAATAAAAAGCATACACACCTAACACAAAATAGAAAAGACAGCTTTCAAAAGGCCATTTAGAACAATCATGTCAGCCTAACCTAAAGTTTGTCCAAAAAAATCTAAATTTTTGTCTACCCTAATTACTAGGAATCGAAAAATGCACCAGGAAATCTTAACACAAACAAAAAGAGGAAGCATGATATACCGTAGAACACCAGCCAATTTTTACTTTTAAATTTCTTTTTTAAAAATAAATAAAAATAAATAAAAAGGGAAAAAGAAAGTAACCGAATAGAGCAAAAGAGACCAGACAGACCCATAAAGGAGTCATTGCTGGATAGTTGACAGGGCAAATTCCGGCACAGACACCAAGAGGTTCCCTAATGCAATATGTGTCAATTCCATCAGATGAGTTAGGAACAAACTCCCCAATTTGTAGATTTGCCATCCCACAAGCATGTTCAACCACCTCTACAACCAAAACAGAAAACAATCAGTCAATCTCCACACAACAAGGGACCATAATGCTGACAGAAATGGCAACAAGATCCACATGCAAATACCAACCTAGACCACGGAGCACATCACCCTGGGCACCCTTTGATGTTTTACCCTGTTCGATTGTGATATTCATGGCGAGCTTATCCTGAAAAGCATGTTATTGTTAGTCAATTTCAAGTCCATAAGCTCAGACTAAATCAATTTTAATGTTTATGATAACTAACAATATCTCTGCCGATGAGCTCCTGGAGCTTGAACATGATACGTTGACGAGTGGTAATAGGTGTGTTTTTCCATGAGGGAAAAGCTTGCTTGGCCGAACTAACTGCAGCTTTGAACTCTACATAGGTACTTAAAGGGACTTGAGAAACAACCTCTTGTGTTGCCTTATTAAGAAAAAGTTATATACTGTTATACAAATGGCATGTAGGAGAAAAAGATTA
Organism: Parasponia andersonii; assembly: GCA_002914805.1. Classification (NCBI taxonomy): domain Eukaryota; kingdom Viridiplantae; phylum Streptophyta; class Magnoliopsida; order Rosales; family Cannabaceae; genus Trema; species Trema andersonii. The sequence goes on from JXTB01000428.1 coordinate 114,210, forward strand.
AGGAAAAACTAAGCAAATTTTGCGCTTACAGGATTGATAACATCAATGACTGAACATCCATGTGAATCCACAAATTTCCCTCCAATAAAATTAGGAACCTTCAGCTATATTTGAATCTAAGATAAGTTGTAATACACAATTTGTGCAATAAGAAAGGCATAAAATAGTCAGGAAAATAAATTCCCAATCACTTTGAGCATTTGCATCTTACCGGCTGGTTATTTTGTAATGTCCCCTCACTGGTAGATGTACTTGTGTTCACGGAAACAGATCTGTTAGGTCTCCATGAGTTGAAACTTTTCTCTGCAAGGACACCCATCAGTTACAAAAGCTAGTTGCATACTGATTCTTTACATTTTTCTGTAAGATAGGAACAATAGAAGTACCCCTCACTTACTTTCTAAATCTCTCTGATAAAAGAATGTCAAAATAAAAAAAAATAACAACTTTTATTAAAGAAAAGCTCAATTTCATGGCTACCAACCAAACCTTAAAGGAAGCTATTTTTTGCAAGGTGTTGAAACTTCGTGTCATAATCAACTATCATCACTTGATACTCGGATTCTCAATGACCAAAAACAGTAAAAAAACTAATGGTCGATAACTAATACCCAATATAGCCATGATATCATGTTTTGCTCATGGAATGATGGTGAAGGAAATAAATAGACCAAGCCCACCAATAAAAATATCTCTTTATATAACATACTGAAACCATGAGAAATAGATCTGACCACAAAAATGACCTTGCTTGTTTCTTCGCAAGCATAAAAACTCTTCGTCTGGAAACTACAGCTACCAACAACCAAGCCAATGCAGTCCACAATGATATAAGGTTATGTGGCATTAGGAAATGGGATATTCAGCAAGGATGTAGTACATCTTCTTTGCTAAAAGTCCAATTCCCACATAATCCCATATCAATCTCCTGTATTGGCCATTCATCAACAAAAGGGCCATCTAACCAACAAGATTATTCAGCAAACTTAGCTACCGCACGTCCTATATCTCCACAAGAGTTAGCAAAGACGAGGTACCTGATAGAGTTCCTTGACGAATCTTAGCTTTGAGATTGTACAAATGCCTTGGGGTTGACTGCAGCTCTGGATTACTTTGCTTGAGAGCCTTAAGTACTTGACGAGGTTTTATGCCAGCTTCGGTCATTACTTTAATTTGCCTGACTTCTTCCTCAGTAAAACGGCGACTATAAGGATGCTCCGACATGTCCCTCAGAGCTTCATGATTGTGTTCCCCATTCTTTATTGCAAGCACCCATACATCATCTTCCTTTTTACCAATGGCTTCAAAAGGACAATTTATAAGTCGTGAAGTCGCTTTCCTTTTGCGCTTACTTTCATCAATTTTCCGCCTATTGCGATAAACACCGCCTCTATCACAACCAAGGATGACTCTTCTATCTTTCCTAGATTTCTTTATAGTCACTACATATCCTTGACTAGCACCAAAATCACGGACATATTTGATGAGTTCCTCACGATCTTCAAATGTTCCAGGTTGTGGAGGAAGCATCTTGTTCTGCTCTTTCGGGCTTTGAGTTTCCATTAAAATTTTATATCAAAACCTAACAGGGAATACAAACAATACATATTTCAAAAATGTATAACCAAAAAAAAAAAAAAAAAA
>JXTB01000428.1:116344-171095 GCA_002914805.1 Parasponia andersonii
TAACTTTAAACTCTAATTTTGATGATATATGTAGATCCAACGAGATTTGATAGAAAATCATGAATATAAAATTTATTTGACATCAATGAAAAAATATATGTGGATTTTTTTTAATAAAGGTGAACTGCAAAAAAATATCCTGAGATTGGCATGTTCTGTAATTTAAATCCTAAAATTTAAACTCTGCAAAATAATACAATTTCGACATATTATTTACAGAATCCAAACTTTAAAATTTAAATTGCAGAATATTTAAATTTTATTTATTTTTTTTTTTTTTTGCAGTACACTCTTTTAACAAAAGTCATGGTTTTTTCTCTTTTTTTTCATATTATATACTAAAAAATAACTAACCATCGTTGTCTTTGCTACAAGAAATAGGACATATTTAATTTTTACCTACACATATTAAAGAGCTTATTTTCTTTTAATGTTGGCTAAAATGAGGTTTCGGTTTTTTTTTTTTAATGGTTATAAGAAATGATTAGGTCTTATTGTTATTACTATGATAAATGGTATTTTTCTACCGAATTATTGGCTATTTAAAATTTTGCTTTCCTAATTATTTTTTAAATCTCCCTGTATAATTCAAACTTTGAAAAAATAGTCCTTTTTTAGCTTTGGTATATAAATAGATAGAATGGCTAATGTAACACTTATTTTATTATTGTTCTAATATTATTAATTTACATAATGAGTTAAATAAGGAAAATAAAAATTTAAGGGAAAAACTTTAAATGTTTAAAATTCTGTGTCTTTTCTCTTTTTTCTCCCACTTATACATCTCCAATCGTAAGAAATCCGTGGACTTAAATAGTAAGCAAATCCATATTATACTTATCCGTTTAAACTTGAAGAATTTAGACATGCTGTGGCATTTATGGTCACAACTTTCCCTTAGGGCTTTGTTCTCATTAGAATCTTTATTACTTGGGCATATCCAATAATATTCTTTTAGAAGGTCGAATTCTACAATTAATTGAACAGGAGGCCAATAATTATTACAAAATCTGTAATTGGAACTCCTTGGGACACTTGAGCTATCTGTAAAAAATACTCCGATGTTCAAACCAATGATAGCGTGAATAAATGAAAATGAATTCATGAGAATTCATATGTATTTATAACAAAGATGTTACTCTCTTACTAGGACTCCTCCTAATTATCCCATAAAATTAAGCAATTAAATGAAATTAATATACATAACAATTACCTTATATGAATATAATTGAATAATAGACATGACTACTTAAATAAAATCAATTAGAATCTCGTTCAAATAGGATATTCATTAGAATTTTTCAAAAAGAGATTGATTCCAGATTGAAACTTAGCTCGTCAACAAGAAACTTCACTTAGCTCGTCAGCTTTCTACTAGAACTACTTAAGGCTTATTTAATATAATTTTCAAAATCTTTTAGATTCCAAAAATTTTCTTTAAGAGTATTTGGAAGATTTAATGAAGCAAGGACTTATTATCTTTTAATGAAGATTTTTAGTACTTTTACTTCTCAAAAGTAAAAGTCATCCCACGGTACTCTTTTTGATCACACACGAGGACAAATGAATTTAGAGGAAAAAAAAAATTCGGTCCCAGCAAGATTTTTTCATGAAATTTCCTCTTGGTTAGAGAATTTCTATTTTCAATTCTTCCACTTCATCTTTCAAGATGAAATTCACAGAAGACTTCTGGATTTGTCAAAATCTAGACATTTATATGTAATGATATATCGATAGTTCACCTGAGCTTCAACCAATATGAGGGGACATTACCTTCCTTATATATCCTCCAAAATGAATGCTCTACTCGTATGGGAGGGGGGAATACCTTTGGAAGCATAGAGAGAGGAATGAGAAAGGGAAACGAGAAAGAATTTTGAACTTTTAAGTTTTCTTTTCTTTTATTTTTTTTCTTAGTTAACTCATTAAATAAATTAATTATATACTATTGAAAATAATAAAATAGGTGTCACGAATACGTCTATATATATATATGGAAGCTAACAGATTGACTATTTTTCTACGTATAAATTATAGAGGAGAATATTATGCAACGAAAAAAAGTTTGGGGACAAATTAAAAAATAAAAATAAATAAGAAGCTCATCTGTGTTGATGGAGAATTGAGTTTAGAGATAGAATAAGAAGCTCATCTGTGTTGATCATATTTAAGAGCTTAAATAATATATAAATATATGGCATCACTATATAGGTAAAAAAAAACTTATAAATAAGTTTAAAAAAAAAAAAAGAAAAAAAAAAACTATCGGATTTGACATCCTTTTAATATATATATATAGGGAAGTTTTAGCATAGGAAGGGCAAAATCCTTCTTACATCTAAGAGCAATTTTTAGACTCTTAAATTAAATCAAATAGACGATATAATAAAAGTTTATGTGTAATCTAGTGCACACAATTATGCTAATACTCATCTTCGACCCATGATTCATGTTTTAATAATAGTGGGAAAAAAAAAACTACAACTCTGGACATAGAAAAATTAGGGATTCAAAGAGACCAAAGAAGAATTTAGAAATAGAGAAAACAAATGAACAAAACAATTTTAAGTAAGTAATTTTCTGATTTAATTTTTGGAAGTACGATGATTACACCAAAAGCCATAAACTAAAATGAAGGAAAAAAAAAAAAAGAAGAATTAATTCGATACACCATTTTCTTGGAAAAAAAAATGAGTAATGCAAACGATTTATTTAAATTGAACTGAGATAAGCTTATGCTTTCGAGGTACAAATATATGACATAAAAAAATATCAATGTTTTTGTTTGTTTGTTTCAAACGAAAACTACTTGCTCGAAAACTAAATTAATGAAATTATTTAAAGGAAAAATTAAAAGAAAATCTATTTTTTTTATAAGAAAACATAAGTAGATTAGATTAATAAATTTTAATTGGAAAATATTCTATTTTTCAAAAAAATTCGTCTCGAAATGGATGATAAATTAAAGTTCAAGTGTATTTAGACGTGGGTATTTTGATGTTTGTTTCAAAGCTTATATATTTTTAAATCAGAAAATTACTTAATTAATATTGCTTGATTACTGGTGTTTTCTATTTCAATCTTTTAAGACATTTTTTTTTTTGAGTAAATACTACTTTGATCTCTTTGAATCCCCAATTTTTATTTGTTCAAGGCAGTTTTTCTTTTTAAAAAAAATAAATAAATCATGATTAAAGATGAGTATTGTGGGGTCCGTTCCTAGATCACATACCACGTGAACGATTAAGTGATAGAACAGGTCACAGGGGACACACCGTCCGACATGTGTCCAGAAAGACCGCTTAAAAGCCACACGAGTTACACGTGATACCGTCCTTATGGGCCCGTGGGCTGTCGGAGGCCAGGGTCGAATCCATCCCAAATCCTGAATGAGTTCGAGCCCAGTCTAATTTTTACCTCGACAGTTGGGGGTCAGGAGCTTCGAGGGTCTTCTGCCAGAAGATCATTGGAGGCAGCGTACTGCTCTAGACCCAGATAAGGCATTTAATGCAATACTGGGTAGGTGTGCATATTGGGCAAACCGTCCTGACAGGACGGCGAGTTGTCAAAGTCTCGCCTCCGCCAAACTCGAGCCATAGAGGATGGTGAAAACAGGTTATGACAATACAAGGAAAATTACGGTAACCACGGTCCGTGATTTCTGGAGTAAGTCATGATGAAAAAATGTACTCATTCCTGAGATTGAGAGCCAGAAGGCTCTCGGTTTCAGGACTATATATATATATGAGCCATGCATCCCCCTGAGGAGATATACATATACAGAGAGAGATATATAAAAATTTATAAGTAAGAGAAAAACTTGATCTTTGCTACTCAATCTCAGGGAGAAACATCTAACTTAAGCATCGGAGAGTCTTTGCAGGTGGCCACCCCTGCTTCTCCGACCCGACCTGAAGTCAAAAGCACTATAGGATAGCGAGGATACGTGGACAGTTGATAGATATAGCATCAGCAGTTCAGAGACACGTAGACAGCTGGTAAGAATCATCACTAACAGTTTGGCACCATCTGTGAGAATCCTGAGCATGAGAGAAAGAGTAAGAGTCTCACGACCGCACTCTCCCTAAACAAAAAAGCTATACGACATCGGATGACACCCTCAAGAATGATAACAAGAAGCGTATGTCCTGACGCTGAAGGAAACTCCATGGAAGCACGACCCAGTCTGGAGCAAAAGCTGGACCAAATGTTTGCTGCTTTGGCAGAAGCAAACAGGAAGGTAGAGATGGCCCACGAGGCTGTATTGGGCTTAAGAGATGAAGTCACAGAAGTTCATAGAAATAATGCCTGCCTTGAATGGTTGTTGGCAAGCGAAGCCAGGAGTGGGCGAAGGGAGGACTTCGACGAGGAGGTTCAGCAAGAGTCTAGGGGTTAACCACTGAGGGAAGTCCCCGCCCTGTTCAGATCGCGAATGCAGGAGGAACGACAAAGTCAGATAAAGCCTTTCTGGGTGAGAACGGCGGTGGACTGAAGACACCAGGAGAGCCCGAAAGGTGTGCTTCCCAAATAGAAACAGGAAATGATGGCGGAGCTGAGTAAGAGGCTCGGGGCCTATCACAGCCAGACCCCTGATGATCTGGCAGAACAAACCATGCGTAGGATCAACTGGACGGCCTAAGGCAAAGGACTTTACAACCCCGACCTTTAGGCCGTTCGAAAGAAAGACCGACCCCCTCGACCGCATATACCATTTCCAGCAGAAGATAATCCTAGAAACCAGGAACGAAGCTATGACTTGCAAGGTCTTCTCCACCACCCTGGCGAGGCCAGCCCTGTTGTGGTTCAGGTAACTCCCGAAAAAGTCTATAAACAGGTTTGAAGATTTTTGTAAAATTTTCCTAAAACAATACATGGGCGTCAGGAGGCAGCAGAAAACCATGTGAGACCTCGATCGGTTAGAGTATTCTGTGAACGAGTCTCTAAGGGAATATTTGTCACGTTTCTTAGAGGTGATGTCCTTAGTGCACAACGCCGACTCGGCCCAAGCCGCGAGCTCATTCGTCAGGGGCCTGTAGTTAGGATCGATGCTATCGGACCATCTATTCTTGAATTTGCCATACGACATGACAGACGTCCAGACAAAATCAGAAAAGATATTTAGGGTGCTGGAAAGCTACCAGAAAGCGCCCAAAGCCTCCACTGCAATAACAACAGTGCTGGTGTAAACCCCGACTATGCAAGGAATGAAGAGGCCTATGCCGGCCCAGGGGCCAGCTCCAAAGCAGGGAGCTCCAACCCAAGCCGGTCAAAAAAGTGGCAAGAAGAGGAAAACGTTTAAGGACTCTCTGCCGAAGTACGAGCTCAATACGCTGATCGATGTGATCTACCTCCAGAACAGAGACAAGGGCATTTTCAAAAATCCGTCCAAGTCTTGCATTCCTAAGTACATGAAGAACAAGAGCAGGTACTGCCAATTTCACAAAGATCACGAGCATGATACTATCAACTGTTGTAGCATTTACACGCAGGTTATGATGGCGATCCAAGCTGGCAAGTTGAAGCAGTATATGAAGATGGGTGGAAGTCAGTCTAAGGAGGATGCCGCCAGACTCAAAAAGAAAAGTAGACCCAAGCCTCCAGGTCAGGGGAGCAGGTTCTGAGGATAATGCCAACGATTATAGGCAGACCAGAGCGACCCAGAGTCAGGAAGAAAAGGAAAAGGAAGAAAAGGAAAAGTGCCAGAAAAGAACCAAAGAGAGGGTAAAGTGCTTAAGAGACATGGGGCATTCCGTGAATCACCTGACGATGAGAGAAAGCTACGCCTCAGCTACCCCCATCGCCTTCACCCAGTAAGATTTGGCCACGGTGCGCCTATCTCATGATGACCCTCTGGTGATTAAGCTGCAGATCGACTTCGTGTTGGTCAAAAGGGTCCTGGTTGATGGTGGGAGTAGTGTCAACGTCCTGTTCCTCAGGACTTTCGAGAACATGGGCTTGAATCAGAGCGTGCTCAGGCCGACCTATCAGTCGTTGTTTGCCTTCAATGGCAATAAGGTCAGCCTCTTGGGTGTCGTAACTCTGAAGGTCTGTATCGCAGAGAGGTGCCTGGACATGGATTTTATCGTCATCGATTGCCAGTCCTCTTTCAACATCATCATGGGGAGAAGGTAGGTCCACGCCATGCATAAGGTCGCCTCCACCATCCACCAAGTCTTAAGATGTTAATCGAAGAATGGTATTTACACGATAGACATTAAAGGAGACCAGGCCTCTGCATGGAAATATTTTTCGACCGCCTTAAGGGGAGCTGATACGAGTGCGAACGTCTCGACAGGGGACAGATAGCAATCAAAGGACCGCCTACTAGTGTATATGAAGCAGATCGAAGAGGAGTCTGACGGGCCAGAAACCACTATTGCGGAACTAGTGGCGGTCCCTTTGAAAGAAGTGGAGCCAGAGAAAGTAATCTTAATCAGGGCCCTGCTGCTGAAGAGGAAAAGAGCGAGCTGTTGGAATTCCTTAGGCGGAATGAAGACGTCTTCGCATGGTCCCATGATGACATGCCCGGAATATACCCCGTGCACGCCTGCCACTGACTGAACACAGACCCCAACTTTCCCCTAGTCAGACAGAAGCTCCGAAGGTTCCGCCGGAGAAAAACAAGGCGATCAACAAGGAGGCCGAGATACTACTGGAAAACAGCCTAATCATAGAGTGTGTATACTCATTGTGGGTCTCCAACCCAGTAGTGGTAAAGAAGAAAAACGGTGATGACCGAACTTGTATAGATTTCACCAATCTGAACAAGGTCTGCCCGAAAGATAGCTTTCCCCTACCGAAGATCGACCAAATGGTTGATGCAACGGCGGGATTCGACAGGATGAGCTTCCTAGATGCCTACTGTGGATACAACCAGATCCCCTTATATGAGGAAGACCAGATCCACACGGCATTCATTATGGAGAGAGGTTTGCATTGTTATAAATGCATGCCAATTGGCTTGAAGAATGCAGGGGCGACGTATCAGAGGCTCATGAACAAAATGTTCGCCGAGTTGCTAGGAAAGACAATAGAGGTTTACATCGACGACATGGTCATGAAGAGAAGAAGCTTCGGACCATCTGGGGCTTCTGGACGAATGTTTCCAAATTCTGAGGCACTACCAGATGCATCTGAACCCCAAGAAATGCGAGTTTGGGGTGTCCTCCAGCCAGTTCCTGGGGCACATCATGAGCAGAAGGGGCATTGAGGCCAACCTGACCCAGTTGTCCTCAATCGCAGATGTACAAAAACCCTCGACCATTAGGGAGGTCCAGTGCCTAATTGGAAAGATAGCTGTACTCAGCCGGTTTGTCTCCAAAATGTCTGACCGATGTAAGCATTTCTTCCAATGTATAAAGAAAAGCTCCGCAGTCGTCTGGAGGAGGAGCGTGATAAGGCACTAATAGAGCTTAAACTGTATTTAAGTCACCCGCCTATCCTAGCTTCCCCAGCAGAAGGGCAACACCTGTATGCTTATTTAGCAGTGTCCGAAGTAGCGATCAGCGCCGTACTGTTCGTCGAGGAGGACAGCAAACAGAAGACGGCATTTTACGCAAGCCTCATGCTCCTGGATGCAGAGACGCAATACAATATGGTGAGGAAACTGGTTCTCGTCTTGGTCAATACTAAGAAAAGACTAAGGCAGTACTTCGAGATACACTCGGTCACAATGTATACGGACTTCCCCATCCGGCTTGGCCAAACCAGACCTATCAGGACGACTGAAAAAATGGGCCATCGAGCTAGGGATATACGACATCGAGTATCGGCCTCGAGTGATGAAGAAAGGGCGAGTCATGGTAGACTTCCTAGTGGAAATCCAGTCCTTCAGTGAGCCGCACGACTCACCTCAGACGTCTCCAGCTCACATCCCTTCAACCTGGACCCTCTATACCGACGGATCCACGAACATCTCAAGGTCAGGTATCGGAATAGTCCTACAGACCCCAGCAGGACTCAGGGTAGAGAAAGCTTTGAGGCTTGGTTTCCAGGCAACGAACAATGAGGCGGAGTACAAGGCACTACTGTAAGACCTTGAGCTGGTTCTGCACTTCGGAGTAGAGAATATCACGGTAAGCACTGACTCGTAGATAATCGTGGGTCAGGTCAGGGGAGACTTCGAAGTAAAAGAGCCAAAATTACACAGGTACTTCTCCAAGGTAATGGGGGCGAAAGCCTGCTTTAGTAACTTCGATATCGAACAAATACCCAGGGAGATAAACTAAAAAGCCAACGAGCTAGCTAAAAGCGCATCGATCAGTGGGATGACTGAACATACGGAGATTATGCTAGAGGGTAAAAACACGAGAGACCCTTTGGAGACCCCCGCATGCCACATGTTCGTGACTAACTCTGAAGACGAAGGTTGGATGAGACCTATCACCCAATACCTGGTGTTGGGAAACCTACCCGCAGACCCCCAAAAAGCAAGATCGATCAGACTGAAGGTTGCCCGATACTCGATGGTGGGAGGCTGAGTGTATAAAAAATCAACGATGGGACTAATACTGAGGTGCGTAGGTCCCACAGAGGCGTAGAAGCTGATGGAGGAAATCCACAAGGGAGCATGTGGCAACCACTGTGGCGGGCATAGCCTCACCCACAAGGCCTTAACAGTTGGATACTTCTGGCCCTACATAATGACCGAGGTTGTTCAGTTTGTCAAGAAATGTGATAAGTGCCAAAGATTCGTCCCCCTGAAATGCCAACCTGCAGAAAAGCTCTATTCAAACATAACTCCTTGGCCTTTCGCTAAGTGGGGTCTGGACATCGTCGGAGAACTCCCCAGAAGTCCTAGGGGAAGAAGGTATGTCTTGTTGGCCACCGACTATTTCACTAAATGGGTAAAAGCTGAAGCCTACGCAACTACCAATAAGGCAGACACGATTAATTTCATTTGGAAAAACATAATCTGCCGATACGAAATCCTGAAAGAGATACACACTGATCATGACACGCAATTTTAAAACGCCAAGCTTAAGGAGCTGTGTGATTTGTATGATATAAAGCTCAGCTTTTCATCCGTAAACTACCCTCAGGGGAATGACAAGTAGAGGCAATAAACAAGGCCATATTGAGCAATATAAAAAAGAACTTGCAGGAGACTAAAGGAAGGTGGTTAGAAGAGCTACCTGTGTGGGCCCATCGAACAATGGAGCAGAGATCAATGGGAAGAACACCATTTGCCATGGTCTACGGGTCAGAGGCTGTGATCCTGATCGAAATTGGCCTTCCGACCCTTCGTTCTGAATTAGTAAAAGATGCCTCACTGTATGAGCAGCAGCTAAGCCACAGTACAGACCTCCTTGAAGAAACAAGGGACATGACTCTGGTCTATGTGGCCTCGTACCACCAACAAGCTAGGTCTTATTACGCAAAGAAGGTTAGCGCTTGTCGGTTTAATGCTGGAGATTGGGTCTTGAAGGTCAGAACAGGAAATTCCTCGAAGCTAGACTCTAACTAGGTCAGGCCCTATGAGGTGATCAAAGTGCTTGATAATGGTGCGTACATCCTGAAAGAACTCAAGACCGGGAAGAGCCTACCTAACACGTAGAATGCTCAGCACTTAAAAAAATACCATGTGTGAGACACATGTAAATGCTTGTATTATTAAATAGCCTGATTCCAAAATAGATCAAGATGTCTACTACACGGACTTATCCATTAGATTGCTATATAAAAGGGTTTGCCCCCAGTGCCAGACCCCACGAACTATTCGCACAAATAAAGATCGTACTATGGGAATCACATCGCGCAATAAAATACTTGCCGATGACCTGAGAAAACGTACGAAGAGGAATGAGCTGCACAATAAAATGCTTGTTAGCAGACCTCATTAAAGATCGTACTATAGGAATCACATCGGGCAATAAAATGCTTGCCGATGGCCCGAGAAAACATACGAAGAGGAATGAGCTGTGCAATAAAATGCTTACCAGTAGACCTCATTAAAGATCATACTATTAGAATCACATCGTGCAATAAAATGCTTGCTGATGACCCGAGAAAACATAAGAAGGGGAATGAGCTGCACAATAAAATGCTTGCCAGTAGACCTCATTAAAGATCATACTATGGGAATCACATTGTGCAATAAAATGCTTGTCGATAGCTTAAGAAAACGTACGAGGAGGAATGAGATGCGCAATAAAATGCTTGCTAGTAAACCTCATTAAAAATCATACTACGGGGATCACGTCGTTCGCCGACGACCCGAAAGGACGTACGAAGTGTAATAGGCCGCGTAACAAAAACTTACCACCGACCCTCAAGGAATACCTGCAGGATGGGGAAGAGTTGAGCGATAAGACCCTCCGCAGAGAGTACCTAAGCTATGTGTAAACCAAAGGTAAACAGGGCTAGGGTCTACCCGTTGGAAGTAAACCCTCCCGAGAGAGCGCCTTAGCTACGCATGGACTGAAAGTAGACGAGGCCAAAGCCTACCCGTTGGAAATAGGCCCAGATAAGACCAAACGCAAAGGCAGAAATTAAAACCAAATTCTGTTTATTATTGCTTAAATTATAGGATGCATGGTCGATAGGGACACGGACCCAGTGTCTCTATAGGGAATAGGTCTTGGACAGACTCACAAGGACACATCAGAGTGGTAACGCCCTATTTGCTCCCGATGAGAGCCGAGCCCAGGCCTCTTCCTCTGTAGCGATGGGTCCAAGCAGTTATCGACTAATCCCTGGAGTTGGTTCCTGGCGCGTTCCCATTTAGGGTCGGAGAAGTCCAACCATACGTGTGGATCAAATTCTGTTAAGATAAGTCATAACAGAAATTATACCTCCCCAAAGCCGGACGAGCTGAAACTCACATCCTGATCTCCGGAGCTAATCTTGTCAGTCATAGTATGGGGGGAATTCACTAATAATTCCAAATCATATACAATTAGGCCAAACCCAGAGGTCGGCCGGACTGCCGACAAGGGAATGATATCGTATATGATATCCGACCCTGACCACGAATGCGGGCAACAAAAAAAGAAAAAAAAAATGAAATAAACGTGAGAAAAGTATGTCGTTTTTATTATTTAAACAGATGTTTGCAATAATGGTCAGCTTTACACTACACAGTCAGTACTTTACAAATACACAAAAGAGCGAGAGGCCCTACTTACCTCCAGCGAGGGAGCGATGTCGGCTTTAGTGCTTGGCCTAGCTTCAGCAGAGAATGGCATACCGGGGTCAGAATTGTCGCTAGACAAGACGACTGCACTTGACCCTCTGCCAGTTAAAGCGCTAGGGCCAGGCTGACCCCTAGGAACCTCCGTGGCTTATTCTGGCAGACTGGAAGCAGGGACAATCTCTCTAGCGACAGAGGCAGATATAGAGGGGCCGTCTTTTTCTTCGTCGAGCATCTTCAGTATATCAGAAGGGTACATAATGTTAATCTTGTCCCATAACTACTGCATGTAGTACCTAACGGAGTAATGGTCCCTCTTGATACCTTTTTACTCATCGAACTGGTCTAGCGTCACCACCTCCGCATGACCTTCGAATTCCCTGTTCTCCCAGCCAGACTTATAACTCTCCATAGAAAGGATATCCACCTGCCTCTGGTATCTTATCTTCAGCTTCTCTGTGTCTGCCAGTCTATCTCTTAGCGCTGCTAGCCTCAGCTCCGTTTACCGCTGCGATAAGTCGATCAAAAGAGTGTTAATATCGGCGAGATCTTCGCCGCGTTTGCGAGACAACTCCACGTGAGATTCCATCAGTTTACTGTGATCTAAATAGAGATGTCGGATTACCTCGTTAGACTAGTCGAGCCTGCACTATAGGGAATGGGCCTCTAGCTTGGCTTTTGCCTCGGGTTTCCTCGCCTCCTTAACCTCGTCGATGGGTCTATCGCGAGTAATGAATGCTAGCCCCATCTCTACCCATACGCTCTGCAGCTCCTGCTCTTTGACCTTGAGCTCAGCTTGGGCCAGCTTGGCAGCCTCAGCCTCCGAGCGCAGACCCAGGACCTCAGCTTCGAGAGACAGAACCTTCCCATTTACCTCGACTAACTTGGCGACTAGCTCCTCACGCCTAACCATTTCGATGCTCAAAGCGTGGACCACCATACTGCTGACCCTAGCCTCGTCCAGGCTCCAGTACAGGTCGAAATCTGCCCTCAACGTGGCAAGGGCAATCGAGTAGAGCGAGGCCATTACAGTATGGGCGTTCAGCTGCCCGGTCAGCTCACTGACACGAGAGGAATAGAAGGACTGGACGGCAGCTAACTGCAGAATATAAAAAAAGGGAGTCAGTGTTCAGCAAAGATGCCGAAAATATGGAGATTACGGCCAGATGAGCCAAACTTGTGCAATACTGCGACCAGCAATGAGCTCTATGTTCTCCAGGGAGAGCGCCTCTAGCTCGAACTTCGTGGCTGGACACTCTCCCTGGGCATTATCTGCGTCTGAGGGATGCGACTCCACCCCGCTGACTGCGAGGATACCTTCACCCCCCACCAAACACACTCTAGTAACTTCTTTCGACGGTTCCAAAGTGGCAAAGGTGGGGGCGGTAGAAAGTAGAGCGTCGCCAAGTGCACCTTCGGTGACAGCTGGAGGTGGTACATCCTCAATAGAAGAAGCTACGGCAACTGCTGCTGCTTCAGCGGTTTCGGCTACTACCTCCCTTGGAGACTTGCCTGGCTATAATTTTTCGGTCTTGTCTTGACCAACATTCTCAGATGGGCCGCACGCGGAGACCTTCTCCTCCTCATAAGGGTTAGGGTAGCCCCATTATAATCACTATCGGAAGAAGGGTAGTTCTATCTCTCTTCCCTGCCGAGCTTTCCTTCCCCTTGGACGGGTCGACTTCGCGACCCCGCTTCATAGGGACCGAAGGAGAGGAAGACAGCCGAGACTTCAGCCTCGGAGCCCCTCCATTGAGCTCGGTAATCTCCCTACAGGAGCGGGCAGCGCCGGACCCTGCGCCCTCTTTCGAACACTAGAAGCGGAAGAAGTCGGTGCAGTAGGCTCAAAGGCCCCCCTTTGCCATACACAATCTTTATGGCCGGCGTCTCCCGAGTCGCGGGCCCGCCTGCCTCGGAAGAAGGCACCACGAGCGTTTCACTCCCGGATGCGAACAGATCCTCCAGGTCATCGTCCGAGCCCATTCTTGGAGTGACAACTCCTTGCCCCCCAGCCTCGTCCTCAGAGGATAACACCAAACACCGACTAGCGGGGACCTTGGATCGGGCTCTGTGTGCAACAGTACTCCCCTTGACTGGGGAGGGATCTACTAAAAGGCCTGCATATGAACCTATAAGAGCAAGCAATATGATTAAAACGTAGTCATGACCTAATCGACGGAGCCCTAGGGCATAAAATGAACTCACCCTTAACCTTCTTGGGGGCAGCAGCTTCCTCTCGTCGGAACTTGATGCATTTCTCGGTCACAAGTTTCACCGCCTCTTCGAGCTCGTGACTGGTCGGCACCACCAGGTCATTGGGACCTGCAAGCTGGCTCGAGGCCGTGATTTGATGACCTACCATGGCGATGTGACTCTACTCATCCCAGCGGAACTTGTTCAGAGCCGAGGTGTCAAGTTGGCTCCGAAGGTGCCTGATGATGACCCACGTGTCCAATGGAAAGAAGAGATATGAGACCATCCTCGGCATCATGTTCATCACCTGGGGATTCAGAATAGCTTGAATATGTCGGCGATCCCTGGAGGACCCGAAGACGATGACTCCTTCCAGCTCCTTGAGCCGCCCCACTGACAGCCGTGGCTCGAACCTGTTTTTCTCTATAGAGGCCGCGCGAGACAAAATATCATGAGTAAAAACAGACAAAGTGCATGCAGGCACAAAAATCAAAACATGACTTCGTACTTACTTTGCAGAAAAAATGAGAGAATTTGGAAACGCTCTCTGTTCACTCAATGAGAGCACCACACCCCTCCAACAGCGTATAGCCTGGAGTGGGAATCCCATTGCTTGTCCGACCTCGGCAAACCCCAAAAAATGTGGCACCTCAGGAGTGGCTGGAGGTAGAAAGTAGAGTGAGAGCTCTTTTTGGGGATGAGGGTGAGCTTGTAGGCATAGAAGACTACCTGCAGGTCGATATACACGTTGAGGAGGACTGACAAAGCAGAAAGCCCCATCAGGATCCTGACCCCGTTGGCGTTCAATTGCATCGGGTGAATCCCCATCAGGCTAAAAAACTGGTAGACCAGGGGAGAAAGAGGAAACCGTAGCCATTCTAGATGCCTCCTCCCCAAGACAATGGAGCCTTCGGGGGCAGAGGGGCAAAGGTACCAGTTCGTTGGGCCATCGACCCTCTGTAAAGTAACTCCGCCAGGGAAGTAGAGTTGCCTCCTTAATGAGCCTAACTCGGAATCCGCGACGGAGCAGAGCTTCTAACTCTGGTTCGGGGCCATTATTTTAGATGCGATCAAAGAAAGCGAAAGTTTCTAGAAAAAGGAAGATTCGGAAACCCTAAGATTTGAGAAAGTTGGAATACTTGGGGATTTTGGTAAAGTAAGAAATGAGCACAAGCGCGACTTTTATAGAGGAGGAGCTGAAAAGTCTTCCCTAGAGGAGAACAGTGCAAGGAAGACAGAAGCATTAGAATTTCAAAATTTGAAAAAATCGTGACACGGACTGGCGTGCACCAGTGCCAGTAATTGGAGAAAAATGACAGTAATGAGCCACGTGTACCCTTCGAATTGGCGGACTTGAGGCACGATTTCCCCGCTTGATGGATGCGAATCCATCAAATAGGAAAATTGGGGTAGTTGTGGGGCCCGGGCCCGCTCCTAGATCACGTATCACATGGATGATTAAGTGGCAGAACAGGTCACACGGGGCACACTGTCCGACACGTGTCCAAAAAAATTGCTTAAAAGCCACACGAGTCGCACGTGATACCGTCCTTATGGGCTCGTGGGCTGTCGGAAGCTAGGGCCGAATCCATCCTAGACCCTGGATGGGTTTGGCCCAGTCTAATTCTTACCTTGACAGCTGGGGGTCAGGAGCTTCAAGGGTCTTTCGCCAGAAGATCATTGGAGGCAGCGCACTGCTCTAGACCCAGATAGGGCATTTAATGCAATCTTGGGTAGGTGTGCACATTGGGCCAACCGTCCTGACGGGACGGCGGCTGGTTAAAGTCTCGCCCCTGCCGGGCTCTAGCCATAGGGAACGGCGGAAAATAGGTCACGACAATGCAAGGGAAATTACGATAATCACGGCCCGTGATTTCTAAAGTAAATCATGATAAAAGAAAGTACTCAATCTTGGGATTGAGAGCCAGAAGGCTCTCGGTTCTAGGACTATATATATATGATTCATGCATTCCTATGAGGAGATATACATATACAGAAAGAGATATATAAAAATTTATAAGCAAGAGAAAAACTTGATCTTTGCTACTCAATCTTAGGGATAAACATCTGACTTAAGTATCGAAGAGTCTTTGCAGGTGGTCACCCCCGCCTCTTCGACCTGAACTGAAGTCAAAAGTACTCTGGGATAGCAATGATACGTGGACAGTTGGTAGATACAGCATCAGCAATTCAGAGACACGTGGATAGCTTGTAAGAATCGTCACCAATAAGTATAATACAATCATGTGCGCTAGATTACACATAATCTTCTACTATATTGTCCTTTTGATTTAATCTAAGGGTCTAAAAGTATTTTATCCCTCCTACTCTAGATCCTCTGTATATTTAAGTACCCACTAGAATATAGTATCTAAAAAAATAACCTACTGGAATATAATATCATTTTATTATTGTCTTTTTTACAACATTTTGGTAAAAAGGTCATTTTAGGGAAATATTACGGGGAAAGGGAAGTAACGGTCTAAGTTACTACGGGGCAACGGCTCTCAAAATTCAAATTTGAACGAAGAGGGTATAGGTCAGGCAACCAAAGAGCACACCATTTTCTTCGAAAACCAAGACCCCATTTTCTTCTTGCTCTGAGAGGGGAAAAAAAAAAAGACCAAAAAAAAGCGCTTTCACATCATCAGTTTACTTTAGTCCAATTTTCATGGAAGAGACCCAATTGAGAGATTCTTACCAAGACCCAGAAACCCTAACTTCAACTTCCATGGTTTCTTGGGCTATTGAGGATACCCACAAGGCTAATCCGCCAATTCAAGACTCCAAAGATCTTTCTACGGCCGAAGGTGATGTCTCTTTGGTGGATTCAATGCTCTGCGACTCTGGTTCTAGACTACTACCAAATGGGTTAACCAAATCCGGTTCAACAGGTTAGTATTTTTTCGTAGTCGATAAATGTTCTGTTTGGTTTCTAGGAAAATATGGAGAAAGGAAAAGAAATTAGAATAGGGGTTCTTTTCCATTTCTTGAAATTTGACTAGGGACCCTAGGTTTTCTCAGATTTGGGCCTTTTTTCTTTTCTGGTTCATATTTGATGAATCAATACGAATTAGATACATTTGTGTTCTATGGTCATTAAAAATCAATTTTTGAAAGCAGCCGAATATGTGATGTTCGTCAATGTTGGAGGAGATGCTGAATATGACGCAGATTCCGGCATAAAATTTCTGAGGGACACTTGTTATGAAGGAGGGAACGTTCTACGAACCAATGAGCAAATACCTGATGCAGGGGATTTTCCATTTATCTATCGGTCAGCACGATTGGGAGATTTTTGTTATCGATTCTACGATCTTTCACCCGGAGAGTACTATGTTGATCTTCATTTCAATGAAATTATAAACACAAATGGGCCAAAAGGAATGAGGTTATTCAACGTATATATCCAGGGAGAGAAGGCAAGTTCTCAGGCAAAAAGCATATACTTGTCTACTTTGTTCCTTTCATTCATCTATTTACGGGGTGCAAAGGGGGAATTAGAGAAAGTAGCATTGAATTTCTTCTTGGTGATTACTGCAGGTTCTATCTGAATTTGACATTTTTGCTGTTGTTGGAGCCAATAAACCAGTGCAATTAGTTGACTTGAGGGCCTCTGTGAAAGAGGACCGAGCACTTGTGATAAGGTTTGAAGGGGTTATTGGAAGCCCAGCAGTCAGTGGAATTGGCGTAAGGAGAGCACTATCTGTATCAGGTACTCTTGTATAATTTTCTTTATGTTCGTTGAATTGGTTTGTTATTTAGTGAAGAGGAGTTTCTTGTATTTTTTTTTTTTTTTTTTTTAAGGAAATGTGATTGATTGCAACGTAAGTTGGTAACAGGTCCGCAGCCGACAGATGAATTTCTCAAATGTGACAACTGTGCCTCTGAGATAGTAGTTCCTTCAGCTCAGGTTAGATGCAATTGATATGAAGAATTTTATAGCTTGACCAGCCTATAAGTGTTATTGCTTATTACTTTGTATTTTATGGTTTGCAGATGAAAATAATGCATATAAGAGTTATTGTTTATTACTTTGTATTTTTATGGTTTGCAGATGAAAATAATGCATACAAAATCTACTGCCAAATATGAGAAGAAGATACAAGAGCTTACCATCCAATGCCAACTTAAGGCAAAAGAATGCTACGAGGCATGGATGTCATTGACTACAGCAAATGAACAACTGGACAAGGTCAGAATGGAACTTGACAACATGACATTTAAGACCCTCTCTCAAGGTAAGACTTTTTTAGATTTCCAATCTTGATTAAGAGCACAATAGTGTCATTATTCCAGACTCTTCCAAAAGATGGATTGAGTGTTTCAGCCAATTAACTATAAATGGTTTTCAATTATTTCATGAAATTTAGCGACTTTTAATTCAAATGGAGACAAGTATGTTCTGTATTACAGAGGCATATATGTATTTCAAGCTTTTAAGTGGTCTAAAAATATTGCTTGTCCCCTTATTATGTCTAATCCAATTAAAACTGAAGGTAATGTGTTTAATGTGGTGATAACAGATTAGTTTGTAGGTTTTTGCTATCAAAGCACTCTGAACAGAATATGGTTATTCATTTATCTCCAACCAAAAAAGAATGCTGAGATGCAGTGTTGTTGTCGATGTCATTGTTCTTTCTCACTAGTTTTATTTTTTATTTTTTTTATTTTCATATGTTCTCCTGATAATGGTCAATTAGGACTGTGATGAGAAATTGACTATTCTTTGTTGGGTTTAATTTCATGTTCCTTGTCCAAGGGAAGACCTCTCAGTCTTTTTTTTTTTTTTTCACTCATTAGATCAAGCCATGGAGAAACAAGCTGAGGACTTGAGGAATATCAATAGCAAGTATGAGCATGACAAGAAGAAATGGGCAGTGGCAGTCAATGTTTTGCAGGAAAAGATTAAGGTACTGTTGAAAATTCATGTAAATGCAGATCAGCATTAAAATAAAATAAATATTGCTTCTTCTTCTTCTTCTTTTTTTCTTCCTTTTTTTTGGGGAGGGGGGAGGGGAGGTTTAAGTTTCTTGACACAAATTTCTGACTGCTTTTGTTATGCAGCTTATGAAGAAAGAGCATTTTCAGCTTTCACGTGAAGCACATGAATGTGCTGATTCAATTCCTGATTTGAATAAAATGGTTTTTGCAGTTCAAGCTTTGGGTATGTCAGTTTCACTTTGAACTTTGATTTTAAGCACATTCAGTATCTTTAGCTGAAGAATTACAGTTATTATCTATGTTGGTCTTTTCACAACGCATTTTCATGGACTCATGGAATAGTTCTATACAGTTGCACAGTGTGAAGATCTGAAAGTGAAGTATAGTGAAGAGCAGGCTAAGAGGAAAAAGCTCTTTAACGAGGTTCAGGAAGCTAAAGGTATTTTTTTCCTTCTATTTCCTGATTTATCCCGGCTTCTGAGTTTGACCAAAATAATAAAAGAAGTTCATATATATCATGAATTGTTCAGGAAATATTAGGGTTTTTTGCCGCTGTCGCCCTTTAAATAAGGCGGAATTAGCAGCTGGGTGTACAACGGTTGTAGACTTTGATGGAGCAAAGGATGGGTGTCTTGGGATTTTGACAACTGCCTCCGCTAAAAAGTCTTTCAAGTTTGATAGAGTTTTCTCACCAAAAGACAGTCAAGGTATCATATTTCTATCACTTGATCGCCTGTGTCATGTTTTTGTTTGCTGAAACAAGTATGAACAAAGGTATTGCTTATTTTGACAGTTGATGTGTTCGCGGATGCTTCACCAATGGTAATTTCAGTGCTAGATGGCTATAATGTCTGCATATTTGCCTATGGACAAACAGGAACTGGAAAGACATTTACCATGGAGGGTACTGAGCAGAACAGGGGAGTAAATTATAGGACTCTAGAGCAACTGTTCGAAATTGCCAAGGAACGAAGTGAAACTTTCATGTATGATATATCCGTTAGTGTACTAGAAGTGTACAACGAGCAGATTAGGGACTTGTTAGTTACGTCATCAACATCAAAGAAGTAAGCTTACTTTTTTAAATTGAACATACAAGAGAAATTAGCTACACAAGCTTGCCTAACAATTATCAGATACTTTTTTTTTTAAATTGAACATACAAGAGAAATTAGCTTACACAATCTTGCCTAACAATTATCAGATCTTCTACCTAGTTTTTTGTTTTCAGGCTGAAAATAATTCTATCGTATGTGTTCTGGTATTGTAAGGTTGGAGATAAAGCAAGCTTCTGAAGGGTCTCATCATGTTCCAGGAATTGTAGAAGCGAAAGTTACTAATATTGATCAAGTCTGGACTGTACTGCAGGCAGGAAGCAATGCTAGAGCTATCGGTAGCAATAACGTGAATGAGCATAGCAGTCGATCCCACTGGTATAGTATCTAGTTTTTCTTCTCAGCTTATTTTAAAATGCGACTTCCAAATTTTTGGTTATATTTAGTTCATTAGTAATTAAATTTAACCATATAGTTTTGCTTTGTTTATTCATCAAGCTTGCTTTGCATAATGGTAAGAGCTAAGAACTTGATGAATGGTGACTGTACCAAGAGCAAGCTTTGGCTGGTGGATTTGGCAGGAAGTGAGAGGCTTGCGAAAACCGATGTTCAAGGAGAGCGACTCAAGGAGGCTCAAAATATCAATAGATCCCTTTCATCTCTCGGAGATGTTATATCGGCTTTAGCAAATAAAAGCAGTCACATTCCTTACAGGTTTGCTCTATCATTTACATGACTTTATGATAATTTTTCAACGGCTGAAAGTTATTTCTAAACAGCTTTTATTGTTTGGTTTCAGGAACTCCAAGTTGACACATCTACTTCAAGATTCATTAGGTAATAGAAGACATAGCCTTGTGGTCTTCTTTTCTCTCCCCTATGTACTAACAATTTGTAGCATCTTATCATTAATGTTGTTAATGACATTGTTGTGTTCATATGCAGGGGGTGACTCAAAAACTTTGATGTTTGTGCAAATAAGCCCTTCAGACCAGGATTTGGGTGAGACTGTGAGTTCTTTAAATTTTGCTACACGGGTCCGTGGAATTGAGTTGGGTCCTGCCAGGAAGCAGGTTGACACAGGTGAACTTCAAAAGATGAAAGTAACGGTGAGTATAGATCATCAGTTTAATTCTTTTCTTTTTAATAATTTAGTTCTGTTTATATCTAATATGATTACAATTTTTGACGTCACATTTTTTTTTTGTTTTGGTTTTGTTTTTTTTTTTTTTTTATAAAAAGCTTGAAAAAGTGAGGCAGGAAGCTAGATCCAAAGATGAATCTTTAAGGAAGCTAGAAGAGACCTTGCAGAATTTAGAGAGTAAGGCCAAAGGAAAAGATCAAATATACAAAAACCAACAAGACAAGATCAAAGAACTTGAAAACCAGCTTGAGCTAAAGACAACTATGCACAGCCAATCAGAGAAGCAAGTCTCACAACTTTCGGATAGATTGAAGGGAAGAGAAGAAATATATAGCTCTTTTCAACTAAAGGTTTGTTTCACCTAAATTATCTTTGATGGTCTGATCCCTTGTTGTCTATAATTAATCAGATTTTTAAAATTGGTAAAGGTCAAAGAGTTGGAATCAAAGCTTAAAGACCGTCAGCAAATAGAGTCTGCATCTCTCCAACAAAAGGTTGGTCACACAAATTTTAAAGTCATTTTGTTGCTTACGCTTTGTATGCTTTTTTTCAGAATACAAAAAAGTTGTGGGCATAGGTTTGTATTACACATTTTTTACAGTGAATAAGGTTGAGAAAAAGCTAAAAGATACTTTTTACTTTTAACTGAATCAGGTTAAAGATCTTGAAACCAAGCTGAAGGATCAAGTGCAAGAGGCCGAGTGTCATGCTGCTATCCTTCAACAGAAGGTTGTCAGTGATCCAGAATTGTTGTGTTCTATTTGCTAATGAAAACTAGAAGGTCTGTAGTTTAACCTTACATTTTCTTTGTTTCCCCAGATTAAGGAACTCGAGATAAAACTCAAGAAGCAGGAACAAAATCCAGACTCCTGTTTACTTCATCAAAGGGTATGTACGTCTCTTATTTTTATGTCCGGTAGGTCCTCTGAGAGTACTTTGGCTAATGTTTGACTTTTTATGCCAGATTAAGGAACTTGAGGACAAGTTAAGGGAGCAAGAGCAACAGTTCCTATGTACTCACGATTGTATCGATTCAATAAGGGCAACTCCTGCTGAAGTAAAACCCTGCATAAGGGATGAACTAATGAATGATATTGAGCCTTACATTTTAAGGAGTTCAAACTCGGTGAAACGGCCAATGAGTCAAGGATCTATGAGAGGGAATGATTCCATCCAAGGAACAAGAAGGAAAAGAGAGTTTAAAAGTGGAGAGACAGAGAACATGATGTTGGTATCAACAGGTTTGAATGATAAAAAAATTAGGAAATCTGACCCACCTAAGATTGCTAGAATTATGAGAACAACAAAGCCAGCCACTACTACCACTCAAGGGCCCTTTACTCACAAGAGGGTGACCCGAGATCAGGTACAAGTAGTAAAGGAGACGGATAACAAGAAGAAAATATGGTCAAGATAGTGACATTTAGAGAATCAACATTCATTTTCTTATATTGGACTCTTTCTATGTACATTACTTGTGTATGCTATTGCTAACAGAATATGTCTTCTTATGTACAATCATTGTGGGCTACCCGAAATTTATTCGATGTACTGATATTAGAAGCAAAATTATTCCATTTATAAATGTAAAACTACTCATATGTTAACTTCTTTTAGACTTGTGTACACTTTGTGATCTTTGTGTTACTTCGCTTAGGTGTGATTGATTCGGAATAAATTGTGTCATTTTTATGAGGCCAGCGCCGATGCTAACCATAAGCAGCTAATAGCATGTCTTTCTAAAAAATAGGTAATAGTAGAATGAGATACAACTCCTGTATTGAACTTACAAAAACGACCCGCAAAATATGGGCTTGTCTATGCTGGCTTCTATGATAGATGGAGAGAAGTGTGGTAGTAGTTCTAGCCGTTGATGATGTACATACCTCTGTCCTGGTTATGGTGTATCCCAGTAACTAAACTTTATAGCAAAATTTATGTCTACCACTATTTCTGCTAGCTACTAGCAAGTACAGTATGGAATTTGTATTACGAAAAGAATTAAATGTGCTGTAAATGAAGTGATTAAATTCCATTCAAAACTTTGCTTATGGTGCTGTATGGACTATTTTGCTTGTAGACAACAATAGGCTTATTTAATGACTTAACGGCCTGTGTTCTCACTTCGCAACAATATTATTGAGGCGTACAGCTTGCTATAACCTGTGCTTCGCCGGCTATAATTCCTTATTTTTGAGGCAAAGCCAGGCTATAAATATCAAGGCAACGTGCCTGAATTACGTATAGGTACCAACTATATCTTTTGTAATAAGTGATACAAAATCGTATAAAACAATAGTCATATATAAGAAGGAAGATGATCTCATTAAATGTGAAAATTTAGGAGTGGATTTTTTAAGCTTCCTGTTTATACATTGAATATATACTAAAGCACATGGCATTGCCTCACTCCAATGTTTTCTTCGTTCAATTAATGTTCTAGTGATATCATATAATGACTTAAGATTCCGAAGGCCTTTTTTTTTTTTTTTTTTGTACAGGTAAAAAATTACAAAAGACTTTTGGCCATGTACAATTGGAAATGTTAATATATCTCAGCGTATAATAAGTCTTAAGTCAAACAAAACCAAGAACAATGGATCAACTTACCCCTGGATGGCAGTAAAAAAAACTGTTCAAAAGTATGAAAATTTGAGTTTATAACGTTTCTTTAACTGCTTCTGAATTCCTCATTTATATCTTCTCATTAATATCACTTGCGACACTTTCCTTGTTCATATCCAGACAAACGACTTTTAATTCTATACGGCTCTATGAGAATGAGGAGCAGATTGAACAGATAAAGTTGATTTTTTAAGAAAAATCTCACCATTAAGTCAACATGCAACATGGAATTTTTCAAAAATATTTGGATCATTAACCTGATGCAAAACATGAGTTCTGAAGTAAACCACGTCATGTCAACGCCTGCTAATGAGCAATATTATGAGACGCTTGCAATATTAAAGTTTCATACAAATTAGTATAGAGTACAATTTTAAAACTATATAATTGTTTAAAATTCGATATGTACTTTTTTGTATTTAACACTACAATTACGAGAGGTGTGAGATCAATACATAGAATGACATCTATTACTGTGTAATATCTTTTCTCAATCTCTGTCTTAAGATCTACTATATAAGTAGAGCAGTCGTCTATTTCAAAAAAAAAAAAAAAAGTAAAATAGTCATCCTTATAATTAGAGTAATGATAAGAGACATCATATGATGTTCAACACCACATGATATGTTAGTTTGTTATTGACAAATTAAAATTACAATTCAAGTGAGATTTATGTGAGACCCAATTTATTAATTAAATCACCTAGTAATAAAATTATACATTATTATGATGTTGTGCATCACTAATTCTTTATAGTATTGCTCTTATAATTACTATTAAAATAATAATTACTATTAAAATAGACTAATGCTAAGAAGCACTAAATAATACTTATAACCATATAATGTGTCCGTTATAATAAACCAAATAAGATCAATGTGAAATTGAATTTATTAATTATAATTACACAATAATAAAATTACATCTCATATATAATATTAGACATAATAATGCTCCATAATATTAATCTTCAAAATAAGATACAAATACACAAAAGTTAAAAGACAACTATTTTAACTCTATTAAGGATACAAAATAATGAAATGATGAAGGGAACTTGGTGGAAGGTGTGGGAGAAATTGGGGAAAAAAAAAGTGGCAAAGGTGATTTTGCTGTTGTTTTTCTGAGCCGTATGGAAGGTGCCCAAAAGGGTGATAATACTAAGGGGATAGAACAATATTTTTCTCGTTTCGGGTGAGGGCCCCACTTGCCCCCACTTGTCAAACACGTCATCACATAATGCGACAAAAGACAAAATCTTATCATGGACAGGACAGACAAGGGAAACGTTATTATGCCATGATGACACGTTCGATTAGTTAATTTGCAAGCGTAATTTAGCGAAGAAAACGACAGATTCTTTCCCCTGTTCTTCTCCTCCTCATGCTGTCATCTTCCAATTTTGTTCACACGTTAACAAATGTAAAGGACTCATTAGTATATTAGCTTCATTGATTTTGATCAAACGGCTATGATCAATGGATCTGGATATGGAAATCAAGTAGGTGGGGCCCGAGTTTGGGTTGTAGGATAAGGCTGGTGTAGATGAGTTACACCATATTATTTTCTCGACTAAGTGTATCATGAGCTTCTTGCAGGGTTTGTGAGATTGCAAAATGACAGTTGACACACACATACAACAAGGAGAGAGAGAGAGAGAGAGAGAGAGAGAGAGAGAGAGGGTAAGCTCAACAAAGAAAAAGCTTTTTCTTCCACTGAAGAAGAGTCCATCACGTTAATCACGCCACTTCATGTTCTTAAGGTCTTCAGCCACCCATTTCAATCTTTCTCTCTCTAATGAGTAGCTCTGAGATCATATTCTTATATTATATTTTTTATTACTGCAAAAGAAAAAATTATACATATATTTATATATGCGCTTATAATATAAAATGAAAAAGAGCACATCCGGAGAACAAAAAGTGAAAAAGTAAGATTAGAAACGTATGTATATATGCATATATTATAAATTTCTTCTAAGAATATAAAACAAGTGAGTAAATGATTGATTGTCAAGCTTTTGAGGGGGTTTCGTATATGACTTTATCGAATATGGTGTGTGTGACTGTGTGTCTGAGTCTCAGAGCGAAAGAAGGTACGAAAAAGCAACAACAAGATGTAAAAAGGAAAGAAGGGGGACCTATAGCTAGCATGAGTGAGATATAGAGGCAGCAGTTCGCATGATCAAACTATTGATGAGTTTCTTTTGTGGTGTCACACACGCACACAAATATATACATACATATATATATATATATATAAACCTAGCTAAGGAATGTTTTCTTGAAAATAAAGAGGGTAAAACGTAAAGAATGTTCATAGACAGTAGACACCTTGAAACTCTCATGCATATAGTAATGTAAATGTCTCGTACTTGAATATTTTTGCAAAGCGTTCGAGCGTCTTGCCACTGCACTTAAATCACAATCAATGGATACTTATAAAGAATGTTACACTATATTGTTATGAGTGAGTATATGTAACTACCATGCTTTAGTGGAAATAGACCGTCATGTATCATGTATATGCAATATTTGTTGCTGTAGAATTTTACTTTTTGCGGTGATGAAAAGGTAAAGATAGAGAGAAGCGTTGGTTTATTACATGCTGATGTAGTAATAGCTCGAGGTATGAGCACTATTTGTAGTGGAAGTTGCTGTAGCTCTCTTGGATATATATAGAGATAGTTATTTATATACAGAGATGCAAATTTATACTGTTGACCATTTAATTAAGGACCATTTGAAACTAGCCCATATATAATTAGCTGCTTGTACTTGCGTGAATGGCAAACAATCTGCCGGAGGAAGGGAAAAAAAAAAGAAGAAAAAAACCAAATTTCAAGTTGTGTGATATTATTGTTTTGAAGTACTTAAAGCAATGATGAAATGCTGCATGGAAAGAAAACGGAAAATCTGTTATTTGGGAAGCTCATATACATATAGAGAAGAAAGCTTTATGTTTATAGATCTTAATCTCAAGGCTTTGGAAGCATGTTAAGAAAAAGGAAAGGGCCTTTTTTTTTTTTTTTCTTTAGTGGTTTGTAAGTAGGGGTGTCCTGATGAGCCTGAGTGGCTGAGTACATCAATTAGGAAGAAGGAAAGGCTCGCTCTCCAAGACTCTAAAAAAGCTACAACAAATTTCTTTTTTGCTAAACAAACAAAATCACCGAACCCTATAAGCTTTAGATGCCACATCTCCATATCTCTCTCTCTCTCTCTCTCTCATTCATTCATTCAAATGTTGACAGTCTTTCATTCAATTCACTTTCAAACCACCACTTTTTCAGACACCACCAAATCACACCACACAGCTCCTAATTATTACCAAGAGCCCACCCCAGAGAGAGAGAGAGAGAGAGAGAGAGAGAGAGAGAGAGAGAGTATATAGGCTTTTAACATTGCAGGCCTAATAAGCTAGCTACGTAGCTAAGAAAGTGGCTGAGAGAAGAGTTTTTACCCAGGGATTAGCAAAGTAGTAATTACAGTAGTAGTAAGTGTTTGTGTTTCGTATGTATATTGACAACTGTTTATAAATGGCAGCTGAGGAGCCTGAGACTCAGTTTCCCTTATTATACTTATGTATATAGAGACAGTAAGAGTACTTCTGCTAGCTCTGGATACTGAGTCTCTGACTGATACGCAAAACAAATCAAAGATATCCCATTTCCTTCATTATTAAGTTCCCTTTCCTTTTTATAATAACACTCCAAAAATCCATCACACAGATCCCAAAGTAAATTAGACTCAATAAGAAGAGGACTAGATCATATATCATATCAGATCGGGTGGGTTAGTTCAAATAGCAAATAGCAAATAGCAAATAGCAAAGCAAGCCTAGGAAACAAAGTGTTATTAATATTGGTCATGAATAACTGTAATATATAATTAGATTCAACAAGGCAAAGCAGGAAGTAACAAGTACATATTATTTATGTTTGGACATATAACTTAGGCTAAATTATGAACTCCTAAATTAATTAATATGGTCATGATCTACAAGAAATATTATTCTAGCATCAACAACAATACATATATGGCATGATAATTCAATTAAATCATACGAAGCTGAAACTGTTGATCAACGTTCTTGCCTGAATATGATTGATGATGATGTAATTTATAAAAATGATGAGGACTCATTTTAGGGCAAAACGCTGTCTTTTTTTTTTTTTCCCTTTGTTACCATGATCATAACTTGTACATTTTGGATATGATGAGTACCCAACCAAAAAAGAAAAAAGAAACATTAACAAATTAAACATATGCCTAAATGAGGGTGTTGTACATAATTTTAACATATAGTTCAATATTATGTTTTTTCCTTTAATAGTGAGTTGTACTCTACCTCTTGATCATCATGCTTGCTAGGGCAAAGCCAACTATTAAATTGCTGCAAAGTGATCAGTACCCCATGCTTGAACTCCATGATTAATATTATTATTCCAAGTATTGCTCCCATTCTCATGACCATTAATACCACTGTTGCTTGGCGTCACACTCACCGGATGCGAATGCGGCAGAGGCAGCGGTGGCGCGTAATTAGAATTACCAAAAAACCAGTCCATCGGCGCCGTCGAATCCCCGCTTGAAATCACTGCTAGCTCTTTTCTCGGCGGTTGCGGTTGATCTGCTCTCGAAATCTCCAAATTCTGAAACAAAAGTGGTACGGACGTCATCGACGATTGTGGCATTTGAGCCGCCGCAGCCGATGCTAGCTGGTGGTGGCCGTTCCTCAAAGGAGGATTAACAGCTTGACTAGACGGAACGACGCCGTTTTTCTGAGACTCTCCGCCGAACAACATCGTCGCCAGCCTCTGCTGCTGAAGTTTCCAGTGAAGGTCTTGGTTAATGGAACTCAAAGACTCGATCGAAGAGGCTAGGTTACTATGAACTCCGGCCCCACTGAACCCTCCCCCGGTGGCCAAAGACAGCGGGTAATTGAAGCTACCCATCAAGGAATTTGCGGTCCCGGATGGGTTGTTGGTGTCAAAGCTATTACTACTACCCGAAACGACGCCGTCTCCGAAAGATGAAAGCTGGTTGTTGATATTGCTATTATTATTATGATTATTACTATTATAGATTCCAGCTGATGAAGGGTTATGCTGAAGATTAAGCCTAGGAGGGATCAAGGAGAGCCCGCCGAGCTGAAAATCCATGGCCGGAGAAATGCCGTGGAAGAACTTCAACCCGAAATCCGACGTGGACGAGGAGCTCGAGTAGTCCTTGGAGTCGGCGCCGGAGCCGGAGCATGAACCGGAGAGACGAGAAGAGGACTTGACCTTTTTGTTTTTCCGGCATCCGCCGCCGACGGGGACGTTGCGTAGCGCTCCGCCTTTGGTCCAGTACCTCCGGCAGGTCTTGCAGAAGTGTCTGGGTTGAGTGAGGCTGTAGTTGTTGTAGTAGCAGAACTTGGTGTTGGGAGAGTCGCAACGAGGGCACTTGACGGTTTGCTCAGGCGCCGGCCTTGCGGCGTTTGAGGTTTTCCGGTTGCCGGAGCCACCGCCGTGGGACTCGTCTTTTACGGCGGTGGACTTGGAGGAGGGTGCCGCCGGAGTAGGGTCGGCGGACATCATTGGTTTGGTTGAAGCGTACTGTGTAGGGTTAGTCTCTCTTTATGTGGTGGATTAAGAAAAAGAAAAAAGAAAAATGGAGGAAATAATTGGGTTGTGGTGTTGGGGTTGGAGGGTGGTTTAGTTTCCTTTGGAAGAGGCAAAGATTTTAATTGAATAATTTCATGCATGGGATGGAGAGAGAGAGAGAGAGAGGGGGAAGATGGTAAAGGGTACTTGTGATTTTCATCAAAGAGGGGATTTGGGTTTAGAGAGATGTTATATATATACATACAGTAGAAGGTGGATTTAGTGGTTGGATCTGATGGAATAAATAAAGCTATATATGTATGTATGAGAGAGAGGGAGAAGAGAGAGATATATATTTCACTAGAAAAGGAGTCGGTCTATATCTATACATGCAGATAGATGAGAGAGAGAGAGAGAGAGAGAGAGAGAGAGAGCGTTTTGAGTACTAGAGAGTATAGAGACAAAGGAAACTAGACATATTTATGTGCAATCTGAAACCGATCTCAAAAAAGAGAGATCCACAACTCCAATATAAAACAATCGAATAGAATTAGTTGATGATTGATGATGAAAGATGATTGAATAGGAATATACATAATCTCATACATATATATATATATATATATATAATAGCAAATGCTCATTGCATATCCGGAAGTTAATAGATCTTTTTGTTTTTTAAGGTGATGACAGACTTTCATAATTGATTGAACAATTTAGTATGATTTTCTTTAAATATCATGCTTAATTTGGAAGTGAATCTTTTGTTTGAAATTTGATTACTTAGTTAGGCGCTAACTTAATTAGAATACTTCAAATTATTTTAGAAAAATCGTCCTGTATTTGATATATTATTCATTTTTTTAATAAAAAAGGTACAATTCTAATTCTTTTTTTTTTTGGAGGGAAGGTACAAATTCTACTTCTAATCATTAACCCTTTTTGTATGTATATGATTATAATTAGTATAATTAGAATGAATTTTATCTTAGCAGTGTACACTCCTTTGGACTCGACTCCCACTTAAGAACTTTATTAATGTTCGTCTTATCTTGCTGATAAATAGTTTATGTAGGCTACCTCATTAGTTTTTCTAGAGGAAAACAGAAAAGACCTTAATTACTATGACATACATGAAAGCCTTTGGATATGATACGGTTTAAATAAATTAATATTGGGTATTACAAATGCTGAAGCAAAGCAGAGCAGCAATAGCAGGAGCAGCGTAGGAGTAGGTAGGGAGGAGTGTAGCAGAGTGTAAGTAGGGTTGAGGCAGCGTGGAAACAGTAGCAGTGGGGCTCTGTCACTCATTGCAGAATTTGTCTATTCCTTCCCATGTAACGTCCCTTTTGAACCCGAAGTAACCCCACCCTTCACTTTAAATTAGTCCTTGCAGTCCCTCCGTGTACAAAATCACTCGTGTAATTAACTATGCATAATTACCATTCGATTCTCTCTCTCTTTCGTAATGTTAATTTTATTTTAATGTATGCCTTGGCTCTAACTTATGTGAATAGTTTATCTTTAGTTATGCTTGTATCATTAATTCTATTCTCATATTTTGAAGTTAACAAATATATAATTAAGAGTTAATAATCTACTTTAATGTGTAGCAAGTTAAATTGAAAGGATTACGAAATATTTAAGATGGATTATACAAAATAACTTGAAGACAAAGATTAAGATAACAAGGCTTAGACTAACAAATATTATATATTTAGTTCTTATACTTGAATATTTGTCTACACATTATATGATCTTTAATTGCTCAAATTTTTCATAATATTGGAAATTTTCAAAACAAAACTGTCAAATCTATTTATTTCTAATTAAAATATAAAATTTATTTTATACAAGCTTTTAAATTGATTTATGAATTTCTATAGTCTCTATATAACATATTAAATCAATTTATAAAGTCACTTTTTGGAAATGATTGAAAAAACCTTGAAATAAAATTAAAAATACACTCTCGGGTATAATCGACAGACTGACAGTGAGAATCGGTCTATTGATTCCTCTGTTTTTTTATTTTTAACGAATTTTTAAAATCCGACCGTTAGAACCGCACTTTCAACGACTAGTATTTTTTATCTACCGAAAATAAACTTTCGGTCTACTGAAAATGACAGATTATTTGTCAAATAGCCTAATCCAACTAGTTTTCATTATATTCTTTAAATAGAAGCTTTTTAACACTTGAAATAAATTTTGAACATTCTTACATTACTTTATACATACTTTCAAGTTGTTCAAATAATATTTTATGAATCAAACTTTCAAATTCATTTTTTTTAAAAGTTAATTGAGCCAAACTAGATCATATCTTGTGTTTTCACCCATTCTCTCTAGACTTACCTTGTATCAATCCTTTTTATTAGAGAGATTCTAGTTGAGTGCATCAACAAACAAAAATCAAATCCTATTTGTGAGGTGAGGTTGACACTGGATTCATAAACAACCCGGTTTAGGTAAGATTGGCACCAGAGTCAAAATAATCCAGACATGATAGAGCCAGATTCAAAGCTATTACAAAGGCATGAGTGTGCCTAAAGAGAAAGCACTTGTAATGTAAAAGGGACGATCAAGCCTATTCTCTTGATCCGATAGCGAATAGCTCGAAGCGGGTTATCAAGAGCCGGGGACATAGATAAACCCTCGTATTTGTTGAACCTCGTAAATATAGTGTTTGCATTTCTTTATTCCTATCTCCTTAAATTTATTTATCTTGAGTTTATGTATGCAATTCGTCTATTTTTATTTATTGTAGCTTTTACTTGCTAAATCTACTTATCTTTCAAGAAAAAATTTACAAAAGCTTTTTAAACCCAATTCACCCCTCTTTTGGGTTAGCTAACCTTGGACTTACAATTAATATTAGAGCTTGATACTCAAATTTTTAAAACTTAATTGTTTTTGAGATGGCTAGCCCAACAAATTTTCTTTTTAATATGAAAGGATGTCTCCATCCAAACCATCATTTTTAATAGAAGTGATTTTAACTATTAGAGAAGTTGTATAGATACTTATCTTAGGTCCATTGACTTTGATCTTTAGTATATTGTCACTAAAGGTTCTTTTAAAATTACAAAAATGGTTTATGATAGCGAAGTTGAAAAAGATATAGAAGAATATGATAAAAAAGATAAAATCAACTTCACCAAAAATGGTTGAGTTAGAAATATTCTTATATGTGGCCTAGATAGGAGTATTTATAATAATGTTGAGAAAGCTAGAAATGTTCATGAATTATGGAACATGCTAAAAGTCTCTTATCAAGGAACTAGCTCAATGAAAGAAACTAGAATCAATATTTTTACTAGAAACTATGAGTTGTTTAAAATGGAAAAAATGAATATATTTCACAAATGTTTACTAGATTCACAACTATTATTAACTCTCTTGGTGCTCTAAGAAAAATATTTCCAAATAGTGAGTTGGTGAGCAAGATTCTTTGAAGCCTTCCTCTAGCATATAAAAGCAAGTTGGTGGCCATTTAAGGATCTTAGCAAACTTCCTCTTGAAGAACTTATGGGTTTTCTTATGACCCATGAAATTCTTATGAAGGAAATAAATGAAGAAGAAAGAGAGGAAAAGAAAAAGAAAGGAATAGTACTCAAAGCTACCATACAAGAAAACATTGAGGAAGAAGAAGAATTTACAGATGGTACGCTTGAAAACATTGCCCTACTTACCAAAAAGTACAAGAAGTACCTAAACTTTAAAAAGAATAACTTCAAGAAGAACACCAAAGGCAATGATTTTCGAAAAAAGAAAATGAAGGATGAACAAATCATTTATTTTGAATGCGAAAAACCAGGTCACATGAAGAATGAATATCCCTTGAGAAGAAAGATGAAGAAGAAGATAATGAGGGACACATGGGATAATAGTGAAGAAGAAAAATCTGAAGGAGAAGAATAAAAAGAAATTGCCAACATATGCTTTATGGCAATAGAAAATGAGATAAACTCACTTGAACCTAAAATTGAATTTCATAATAGTGATTGTGATTTATCATATGAAAATTTAATGAGTAATTTCAACGATTTACACAAAAATTATAAAAAAACTTATTTTCAAATTCAATGCTCTTAAAAAGAAAATCCTTAGTTTGTCTAAAAATGGTTAAAAAGTTTATAAAAGGAAATGAAGTAAAATTATGTTGTAGTAGTTGTTGTTGGTAAATTGACCTAACACTTAAGAAAATCATGCATGCATATAGATATAGAAAATACATGATCATATCATGAATGCAGTAGAAAAATAGCGGATTTAGGTTTTAAAATTTTTACATGAAAACAGTTTTCCTAACCATATAACACACATGCATCATATACAGGATCATGTACAACATAAATCAAATCTAGATACAAAACCCTAGAGATGAGATTAGCATTTACCTCTTGTAGCGTGTTCCTCCTCGATCTCCTTATTGATGGTGATCAAACCTCCAATCCTAGATCTTGTTGTCTATGCTCTTACTCTTGGTTGACGAAGTGAGTGTGCACCAAGTCGAAACCTTCGTAAGAGAACGATTAAGAATGCCTTCTTGATCTTATGGAATACTGGGATGTGAGATGAGACTATGAGATTATAGGAAACATTTTTCTCTCTCTCTTAGCCTAGGTTGGCCGAAATCTCTCTCTCTCCCTATGCCTTATGCGTGTGACTCTATATGAGTTACTGTGTAGTTTTTCCTCTCATATATCTTATATATATGGGACCAAAAATTGCTAATCCTAGTCTAATTAGGATTGGACTTATTCTCCAATTTGGGATTTGGGTGTATTTTTATAAATATGTCCAACTTATGAAACTTATTTATAAAAATACAAACTTCTGTGTAAAATCATTATTTTACACAGTTTCATGAAACTTATTTCACAAATACCACTAACTAATTAATGAGCTTAATTGAGCTAGACAAGGGATCTAATAGATCCAAATAATCTAAGCTCTAATAATATGATAAATACATAATAATTCTTATTATGGTATTTATATAAATATTATTAGTAAAGGGGACACTCCACTAGAGGCCCAATACTGCACTCTTAGATTAAATGTCATGCCTTTTATAGAGATTTAATCAACTAACCTTGATTAACCGATCCATCTAGCATATTCTATATCACATATATAATCCCTATACAATGCCGTAGTTGGATAGGTGAAATTACTGTAATACCTCTCCAACACCTATTTACCTTTAAGTTACTATCTTTCTATCAAGGAATAATGTTGTCGATAATTTATTCTCAATGGCCATTTAGACAAAATTATCAGCCAATTTACAAAGTGAATACTAAGATCTTAGATTTAATTATTCCATGAATCTTGAAAGAACCTAAAGTGGTATTAATGTATAGTGTCCTTAACTATTTGGTGTTCCCATCAATTCATAAGCCATAACCTCCAATATGCCAGAGTTCACCTCTAACTTCATAGAGGTTAGTCTTTTAACAAATCAAAAGGCTATAACCCATGAAAGCAAGTCCAGTCAAACATCAAGGATTAAGATTTATATGCTAAGAGCTAGTTTGTGATAATATAAGAATTGAGTTACGGTACTCCAATTCTTTATATTAACTGGTCCAATTTAATACACATAACTTGTTTATGTTGTATTAGTGTTTCTATCAGAAGTCAAATATTTCAATGATTTGAGACATATCATTCCCGTTGAGATAGACAAACACTATAATCTATAGTAAATAAAGTATTCCATCTTTATTTACAGATTGTAAACTACTTCATTTAGACTTAGATAAAGAAACAAGTCTCCCCATAATTAACACTTAATCATGTTTGTTTCTTTATACACATATAAAGTCATGGAATCTTTTTCAGATGAATAAACTATTCAACTAAGATAGTTTAATCTAGCAAATATCATAATTTTATATAAAAGATAGTTGTTTATACTTAAAAGGGTAAAATTAGAAATCTACTTTTTAGGGCAAAAATCCCAACAGTTGTGATGTTTTGTCTAAAGAAAATATTTTCTTAAATGATAAGGTTTTAGACTTAACCAAAATTGTCCATAAATTTACAAATAGAAAAAAAAAATTTTGATATGATATTTGGTGGACAAAAATGCGATTTTGACAAAGGAGATATTAGGTACAAATCATTCATAAAAAAAATACTTCAAAAACTATTTTGTGAAAGCTAGTACTAGTGACACTAAACACACTTGCACTTATTGCAATCAAGATGGACATACTAGTTTTTCATGCTTTGTGAAGAAGAATGCATATTTTGGTAGAAAACTAGCTCGAGTACCGAAAGAATCTAGAACTAACACTCAATGACCCAAATTAGTATGGGTACCAAAATCAAAGTTTGATTCTTATTTGTAGTTACAAAAAAAGAAGAACTTTTGGTTCTTAGATAGTGGTTGCTCCAAACATATGACTGGTGATTATTCCTTGCTCTCATCGTTTACAAAAAAGAATGGAGGATATGTCACCTTTGGAGATAATGCTAAAGGCAAGATTTTGGGTATAGGTAACATTGATTCTACTTCTTCTCCTATTATATATAGAAAATGTTTCATTTGTTGATAGCCTTAAACACAACTTGCTTAGTATAAGTCAACTTTGTGATAAGGGTTATCGGGTGATTTTTGAGCCTTCTAAATGCTTGATTGAGGATACTTGTTCAAATGAAATTATTTTTGAAGGTGAAAGAAAAAATAATATTTATACTATTGATATTGAAAGATATTTTAGTTAAGATATATATTTTTCGATTTCAAAAGATGATTTTTAGCTTTGGCATAAAAGACTTGGACATACTAGCATGAATACTATTTCTAAACTTTCTAAGAAAAACCTTGTTAATGGTTTACCTAGTTTATTTTTTGAAAAAGATAAGGTTTGTGAGGCATGTCAATTTGAAAAACAACTGAAAAGTTCTTTTAAATCCAAAAATGTCATTACTACTTCTAGACCTTTGCAACTACTTTACATGGATTTATTTAGACTATTAAGAGTAGTTAGTTTTGGTAGAAAACACTATACTTTTGTAATAATAGATGATTTTTGAAGATTAACTTGGGTTCTATTCAGTGCTCATAAAATAATGTTTTAAATGTACTTATTATCTTCTGTAAGAAAGTACAAAATGAAAAAGGATATACCATCACTTCTATTAGTAGATGAGCATGGAGTGATTGTGAGAAACAAAGTTAGATTAGTGGCTCAAGGTTTCAATCAAGAGGAAGATATCAATTATAAAGAAACCTTCGCACCTGTAGCAAGATTAGAGTCCATAAGGATACTTTTAGCATTTGCATATCATAAAGATTTCATTCTATATCAAATAGATGTTAAGAGTGCATTTCTATATGGATACTTTTAGAAGAAGTATATGTAGCCCAACCCTTTGGTTTTCAAAATCATAAGTATCCTAATCATGCTTTTAAATTGAAAAAGGCTCTCTATGGTTTAAAGCAAGCTCCTAGAGCTTAGCATGATAGATTGAGTAAATTTTTTATTTTAAATGGTTTCATTATGGGAAAGTATCTGGATCATGTTTTTAAATTGAAAAAGGCTCTCTATAGTTTAAAGTAAGCTCTTAGAGCTTAGCATAATAGATTGAGTAAATTTTTGATTTTAAATGGTTTCACTATGGAAAAAGCAGATACTACTCTTTTTATAAAAAAAAAAAATGGGAGAAATGATTTTAGTTCAAATTTATATTGATGATATTATATCTGGTACTACTAATATTTCTCTTTGTGAAGAATTTTCAAAATGTATATATGTTAAGTTTGGAATGAGTATGATGGGAAAACTCAATTTCTTTCTCAGACTTCAAATCAAATAAAGCAAAGAAGGCATTTTCATCAACCAATCCAAGTACATCAAGGCTATGCTCAAAAAGTTTGACATGGAAAACTCAAAATCAATGAGAACACCTATGAGCTCAGTAATCAAGCTTGACAAAAACAAAAATGGTAAAATAGTGGATATTACTAAATATTGAGGTATGATCGGCTCACTTCTTTATTTAACTGCTAGTAGACCAGATATAATGTTTAATGTTTATCTATGTGCTAGATTTCAATCCAATCCTAAGAAATCACATCTTAGTGTAGTAAAATATATATTGAAATATTTGTATAGCACCATGGATCTAGGATTATGGTATCTAAAAAACACACACTTTAACATTATAAGTTTTTTGGATACGGATTATGCCGGTTGTCAAACTGAACGCAAGAGCACTAGTGGCACTTATCATTTTCTTGGTTATTTACTTGTATCATGGTTTAGTAAGAAGCAAAATTATGTTGCTATTTCTACTGCTAAAGTTAAATATATCTCTGTTGGTAGTTGTTGTACTCAAATTCTTTGGATGAAACAAACTCTTATGGATTTTGGAATACATTATGAACATGTATCTATTAAATGTGATAATACTAGTACTATTAATTTGTCCCCAAATCCAATTTTGCATTCACGAGCTAAGAACATTGATATTAAGCATTATTTTCTTTATGATCATATGCAAAAAGATGATATTGTTTTTGAGTTTGTATACACTAAAAAGCAACTGACTGATATCTTCACTAAACCTCTCAACGAGCTTCATTGATATTTCCTTTGTATAAATATTGCTTATTTTGTCTTGAATGTTTGTCAAATTGCTATTTTGTTGATGTTTTTAATGTTAGTTTGATCAATTTGCAGTTTAAAAACTGTTTTGAACTAATTATCTATTGAAACAGAGATTTCAGCAGCAAAAAACTGTCCCAGAAAGACAGTTCCCTCTGTAAGAATCGGCAAACCGAAACTGGGTTTTCGGTCTGTTGAAATTGTGCAGTTCTGCATGTATTGAAGTTGTTTTGACTTTTTTCTTCATCTCTTTTCATATTCTCTCAACCGAAACTTCTCTCCTTCACATTCTATTTTTATCTT
Organism: Parasponia andersonii; assembly: GCA_002914805.1. Taxonomy (NCBI): domain Eukaryota; kingdom Viridiplantae; phylum Streptophyta; class Magnoliopsida; order Rosales; family Cannabaceae; genus Trema; species Trema andersonii. The sequence continues at coordinate 153,951 of JXTB01000428.1, forward strand.
TTCTCATTTCCACCCAATTTTCTCACTAAATCTCTCAATTTTCATCTAACTAGAGTTGATCTCATCACTTTTCACTCTCAATTCTTGTTTTCTACACTGTTTTGCATCAAAAATCTGATTTTTCTTTCTTCCAAACCCTAGAATTCCAAAAATCCCTTGTGTTTGAGTCTTTTTTTTAATCTTCTAATAAAATAGCTTCTAGAAGGGAAAACCCAAGGCAAAAAGGGAAGAAAATTCACCCTGAGAAAAAAGAACAATGCACTAAGGCACGGTTAGACACTCTTCTTCTTGAATCTTCTGCCCTCATGACTAGGTATAAAGAAATCTTTTCCGAAAAGAGTATTATTTGGGGTATAACATTCAATTTTTGGGATTTATCATATGCCAATTTTTTTCATTATATTGAAAGTATGAGATGGACTGAATTCTGATCCATTAGGGAGACATGGTATCCTAGGCTGATTAAAGGTTTCTATGCCAGTACAAATATCTCTAGGCGACAATATGCTATTTTTGGTTCCCTCAAGAGTATAGATTTTTCCATTATTGAACAACTCCTTGCTGATATCCTATATCTTCCTATGGGTGGTTACAAGTTTTCCATTACCAACACTTGACCTATGATCGAGAATTTTGATCCTCAACAAGCCCTACTCCTTGTCTGTTCCCTTGATAGTTTTCTACCTAAGCCTCGTGTCACCGATCTTACTCTAGAAGCCAGGATTCTCTTTCAATTCGTATCTCAGAACGTGATCCCTAGAGTTGGTCATAGGGATGCACCTATCTTTGGTGATATTTGTTTTGTTGAGTCCATTCTTATTGGAAGAATGCTAGATTTACCATTCTTTATTCTTCATGAGATGATCAATACTATAGAGAATAGAAGATCTTCTCTTCCTTATGGTTTCCTTCTCACTCATATCTTCCAACACTTCAATATTTCGACCATTGATGAGGCTGAATGCAAATCTTGGTCTATAGATGTAGAGATCAATAACAAGACTTTTAGTCTTATGAACTTCACCTTTATCAACAAAGTATAGGTAGCCAAGACCAGATAGGCACATAAGCAAGAGGTAGGTGCTTAACAAGAAGTAGGAGGCAGTAGAGCTACTGAAGTTGCCTCTGCTCAATCTTTTGACTACATTGAAGCCTTCAACAGCCTCTCAGAATGCCTCAACACCATCCAACTTGATATTCAACATTTGCATGACACTCAACTGGAGCACTTTTAGATTCTATTAGCTAATGTTCCGACAATAACAAGAACGTCAATTTCAGATTATCCAAGATCAGCAAGATGAGATTATGAGGATGATGCTGTCTTACTTTGGGTATTTTCCTCCTCCCTAGTTGTCATTTTTTTTTGCTTGTTGTTTTACACTTAGTGGATTGTTGGTTATTTCTTGTATGAACTCTTTGTTTATTTTCTATAGTTGCTTGCATAAACTCCTTATCTGCTTTATAATGGATATTATGTTTGCTTTACTATTCTCTCTTATGCAATATTTTGATAATATCAAAAGGGGGAGAATATGTGTGATTTAAATCTTTTTTCAATTAATATCCATGAACATTCAATTTTTAATGCAATTCAATTTTTAATTAAGAATTGGCATAAACCAGATTATTTCAATTAATTTTCATGAGCTACATATTCAAAATTTGTACTTTTTACAAGTTTAAGGGGCAGTTTTTGCTCTCTAAAATTAAGCATATTTTGAGGGGGATCTTTACAAGTAGGTAAAGACGCTTATCTCTACTTATTTTTCATTCTCTACTTTTTGTTAAATCAAATATTTATTATCATAAAAAAAGTAGAGATTGTTGAGTTATGCTTTGTATCTTCAATTCTCTCTCATATTTTGAAGTTAACAAACATATGATTAAGAGCTAATAATCTACTTGGATGTGTAGCAAGTTAAATTTAAAGGATCACAAGAAATTTAAGATTGATTATAGAAAAGAGCTTGAAGACAAAGATCAAGATAACAAGACCTAGACTAGCAAAGGTTACACACTTAGTTCTTGTACTTGAATATTTGTCTACATATTATATGATCTTTAATGGCTTAAATTTTTTCATAATATTGGAAATTTTCGAAGCAAAACTGTCAAATCCTTTAATTTTAAATTAAAATATAAAATTTATTTTATACAAGCTTTTAAATTGATTTTTGAATTTCCATAGTCTCTATATTACATATTAAATCAATTTGTAAAGTCACTTTTTGGAAATGATTGAAAAAGCCTTGAATAAAATTGAAAATACACTCTGGGGTAAAATCGGCAGACTGGTAGTGAGAATCGGTCTACCGATTCGTATGTTTTTCATTTTTAACAATTTTTTAAAGTCTGACTGTTAGAACCACACTTTCAACAGCTAGTATTTTCGATCTGCCAAAAATGATAGATTGTCTATCAAACGGTCTAAAACTGCTAGTTTTCATTCTAGTTTTTAAATAAAAGCCTTTCAACACTTGAAATAACTTTTGAACATTCTGACATTACTTTATATATACTTTCAAGTTGTTCAAATCATCTTTTATGAATCAAACTTTCAAATTTACTTTTCACAAAAGTCAATTGAGCCAAACTAGATCATACCTTGTGTTTTTACTTATTCTTTCTTGGCTTACCTTGTATCATTCTTTTTTATTAGAGAGATTCTAGTTGAGTGTATCAACAAACAAAATTAAATTGTATTTGTGAGGTGAGCTTGACACCGGATTCACAAACAACTCGGTTTATGTGAGATTGACATCAGAGTCAAAACAATCCATGTTAGGTATGATACAGCCGGATTCAAAACTATTGTAAATATTTGAGTGTGCCTAAACAGAAAGTACTTGTTATGTAAAATGGACAATCAAGCCCGTTCTCTTGATCCGCTAGTGGATAGCTCGAAGTGGGTTACCAAGAGCCGGAGACGTAGGTAAACCGTCGTATTTATTGAACCTTGTAAAAATTATGTTTGCATTTCTCTATTCCTATCTCCTTAAATTTATTGTTTTGAGTTTATATATACAATTTGTCTATTTTTAATTGTTGTAGTTTTTACTTGCTAAATCTACTTAATTATCTTTCAAGACAAATTTATAAAAAAAAATTTAAACCTAGTTCACCCACTTCTTAGGTTAGCTAACCTTACAATTTATAGTCATGAGTGATAACTAAATATTTAGGGAAAACTAATTCAAGAGATCACACCCATGGTATTAAGTAATAATAGCACAATTAATATAGGACACAAATATAAATTTCGTAGTGGGCTTTATATTGGTGTTAGTATTATGTTGTACTAAATAGTAATACCACAAAAAAAAAAAGTAAATAGCACAAATATCTCGTAACAATGGAGCATTGATAATATAATTATAGGTTACAAATTACGGGAGGGGAAATAATGCCGTCATGTATCTAATATGTAAATTAGGGTATCTAGCCAGTCTTCTCATCTTGATTATTTTGTATATAAAATAAAAATATCCGTGACCTAAAAAAAATGCAATTAGAAATAGATATATATATATATATATATATATATATATATATCAATATTAGTAGGTTATTACATTTGCAAACAAGGCCACAAAAACCGCGGGAAAAGAAAATCGATTCCAAGCCATTTTTTCAACTGAACTTTAACGGTCGCGATCATATCTTTGTTTTATTTGATTTGTTGCATTTGGAAGCTGAAACACTTTCCGAAAACCAGGAAATCTTGGAAAAATAGCTAGCTAGTGTACTGTTTGAGGGGAAAGAGAAAGGGAAACATTTTTGTTTCTATTTTATAATAATAGTTTCATCCAGCTAGTACTGAATGAGTGATGTGAATTAATTTCTAATTTTATATTTACTACATTAATTAACACTAGGTTCAATAAAAAGTTCTTAACTATCTATCCGTGATGCGAGTTAATTTCTAATTTTATATTTACTACATTAATTGACTTCTTGATATGTAATGTTAGCTCTATCGACTTTGCCTGCGTACAATGAAGTAACTGTATTATAGATTTTTTTTTTTAAACAAACTGTATTATACTTAAAAAAAAGTAACACGATGATTGTTTTGAAATACTATATACATACACATATATATATATATATATATATATATATTCTAGCTCCTTGTTTTAAGCATGTGTAGCAACGTCATTATTTTATATACAAGATTAAATATTCTTAGTAGTACCTTTAATGCCCACCATATAATCATTATTGAATCAAACTCTAAACCGAGCATAATAAGATCAAAGTAATAGTCAAATATATTATAGATAGAGACATATCGAGTTAAGTTCAAAGGCAAAGACTATATCTAGATATATAATATATGTTGATCACAACCGACCAAAGACGTTAGAGAAGGAAGCTTATAATGTATGGTGGTGGAGAAACGTGTTTCCGCCGTAAAATACACAGGCACAGCTAGATAAGTGTCTATCTTTCACATACTAACTGAGACACTATACAGAAATGAGAAAACATGGAGAGGAACACGTGAGAGGGTTCGCTAGATTCCCGTGAGAAAAACTCCTCAGTATTAATTTATAAATGGGCATATTTATATATACCTATATATATATATTTATATAGAGACCAAAAGCCCATATTATCTATATGTCAAAAAAAAAAAGTAGTTTCTGTGCCAATTACCAGACGTTGCATCTCACGGGCCTATTCGTCTCATCAACCACTTCTATTATCCNATTAATTTTGATATATGCCAAGGTCCGCTTGATTAATTTCTAGACCGGCTGCCTGTTCAATATTTTCATGAGCCTATTTAATTCTGATCAACTAGGTAGGTATACTAATGATTTTTTTTTAAAAGCATATTGATGGTTATTTCTGTATATATAAAGTGTATATATATGTGGACGTACCAAAAATTAATTCAACTAATAGTACTATATCCATAAAGTTGATGTTCGAAAAGTAAGGCAAGAAAAAGTATCCTTAATATCTTAATACTTTGGTGGCTTGTTGCTTTGACTTCTGTATAATGTCTATAAACTGGGTTTATTAATTTATGTGAGCTAAAAATCGATCACCTCACACTCACATATAAAAATTTTATTTTTGTGCTTAATTATTGCTTGGAATTTTGTTTATCCAAAAACAAAACAATGCATATAGAGGACATGGGTACGTATAATCAAGAGAAGTATTGTTTAATCTGAGTGTGTAAAACTGTGAATTTTCCGAACCAAGTGTATTATATCATCGTCTGGGAAATGTTATATTCACTTTTAAGATCTGAATTATTTATGAATCCAACTAAAAGGGAAATGCTTACATCCGAATCTATGTTGCTCATGTTAGATTTCACATTCGGGTTATTTGGTCTCTAATTTTGAAATTATCAATGTGCTTTCTATACATCTAGTATCTCTCATTGGTCAACACATTTATAGTAATAATAATATTTGTTCAAAAGACGAGCTGGTAATAATTAATAACGACGTAGTCATCATCAAGAGTGGCGTTTAAACTACATTTGACATTGTGGCGTGCAGTACTTGTATATGTGTACATACAATTACATGTATGTACCTTTGAAAAGGACAAAAACAAGAAGAAGATTAAATTCGTACATGAACTACAAAAGTTAGTCAAATGATCAATCACCATCACGTCTGATCACAAAGACAGTAACCATTTGATTGACTGATTGTCCAAACACACAATTAATTAGTCAATTCGATTTATAAAAATTAAAGAAAAAACCCATAATTTTTGTCCTGTCTGCCATAATATATATATATATATATATATGTGCCTCGATAACCTCACCTCCAAGGGTACGGCTGAGCGTGCTTTCGCTCTTTCTCTAGCTATGTAGCTCTTCTACTTATGATGCAGACTACCAATCTGGAGCTTCCAATGGCCAGAGGCTGAAAACAGCCCATTTCTGGGTATCGTTCATACTTTGAATTGTCACGCTCTTCTTCATTCGGTTTGCCCATAAATTTTTCATTTTTTTAAATTTTCCAAAACGATGTCGTTTTCTCAAAGCTTTGACATTTAGATAAGTGTAAGTACTAATGTGTCGTGTGTTTGCAGATGTCACAGCACTGTCTGTTAGTGTCAGCTTAGCCCTGTGCCCAACGAAGTTCCATTGGCTGCTTCCATAGATGAAGATCGGTCAGAAACTGAAACTATATCTGATCCCCAAGTTTTTAATATTAAATATATCAGTGTGACAAAGGGTACTAGTGCTTTATAGCTTTTAGTTTTTACCCCAGAACAGCTTAGCCTTCGATGTTTAATAAATGATAGTTTCTGATACTATATAGTACAATTGACTTTTCGCATTAGATATTTTGTCTAGGAATTTTATATTTGGATAGGACTTTTGGTATGTTGACTAATTATGTTCCTTTAATTTGTTCCGGATTTGGTATTAAGTATCCTAAACTCAAGTGGATTTTTCTCCTTTTTTGGTTCAATTACTCAACTGTTATGGACTATGTTTATAAGAAAGATAATAAACAAGGTTGGGCTCTAATGTAATTGTCAATAGAGAGCCGAAGATTGGAACCGTCCCTTGCTCCTCCTGAGTCCTGTCAAACGCCACAAGACCTATAACAATTAACCAAAAATTTGTCCCTAAAGGAAAAAGTCATTTCGAGCAATTAATCTTGTTTCTCAATTTCTCTCTTATTTTTTTTTTTTTTACTTCAAACGACTTCGTTTATAATATTGAACACTAGTATTGGTACAATGTACGGATTAATTTTAGACAATAGATTGATGTGTCATATGTTACTGGGTATTGTTATTATAATTTTAGACAATAGATTAATGTGCCATATGGTGTTGGGTATTATTATTATTATTATGGGTTTTTTTTTAGCCAAATGGCCGTTTTCAAATATGGTTAAAAAATGACCATTTTTCATATTTAGTATATCAAAATATATTGATTTATTTTTAAAAAATTGATTTATTTAAAAAAAAAATTGATTTATTTTATAAAAAATAAATCAACTGAAAAAGGGCCATTTATTAAAATAAAATTATAAAATTTTCATTTCTTATATAGGTGTAAAAAAGGGCTATTTTTTAATTGATCCAAGAAAAATGCCATTTCTTAAAAATACTCTATTATTATTTGGGGGGTTTCTAACACTTCTACATATAATACAAAAAAAAAATTACAAAAATGCAGTGGGTTGGATTTTTTTCCAATTCCCGTATTGCTTTTTTTTTTACTAGTGCTCAAAAACTAGTTACTGAAAATTAATAATATTTTAGAACACTTTAAAAAATATTTTTAGAAAAAATGTTAAAAGGTGATATTTTTCTAATCTATAAAAAACTAAACCCACCGTATATTTTCAATTCTTTTTCTAAAAATGCGGTACAAAGCTTAATTTTCACTTATTTTTTTCTTATTACACGTCTCGAGCTGCGTAGATCCATGCAACTCAAGCCCAGCCTGGTAAATGAGGGCTAATGAGTACCTGTTCAGTTTGATTCCAACTTCCCTGTTGTTCTAAGCCCGCCCAAGACACGTAGCTCCTTCCTAAATTTCCTTGCGCATAGCACATAGGCAAGAGGCATAGCAACATATGTATACTCACCCAACTTAATCAGTACTTTAATATAGCCCTGCCTTAACACTGATGTCAGAAGATAGCACTTCAATTGATAGGAGGGCCTTTTAGATAAACCCAGGCACATATTCTAAAAAATTGATCCCGGATTTATTAAGAAAAATACTCACTCTTTCATATATTTAAAAAAAATATCATTTTTTTTAAAATTGATACTTTTTAAAGATACTCGACGGAATCAATCGAGTGACATAGAGTAATCAAGAGTTACTCAACATATTAAGTTAATTATTCTAAGTAATTTGACCAATTATCTCAAATAACTCATCAATTAGTAAAAATAATATTTTTATAAATATTGAAAGTGGTATGTTTCTAAATAGTTCCTGAGTTTTTCATTTTGTGTTTCAAAACTTTACCGGAAAAAATCAAATTTCCCCTTAATATAATAACAAACTGAACCTTGATTTATACATTTTCTCGAAAGAATGATCACGTAATTTTCAATACAAACATCTAGATTCCCATCTCAACGAAAAGCGAAGAAAGGTTAGCCATATACCAAAGACACGTAGTCCCAAGTTTTTTTTTTTTTGATTAAATATTTTAAGCCACCCCTCCTTTTTCTCTCTCCATAACTTCTAATTAATTTGCTATTGCAAAAATATCCTGTGTAAATCGACCTAAATGCCTTTATATAACATTAATTAGTAAAATTTTATTTCTTAGCCCATTCCTTAAATTACCTTACATACTAAATTCAAATGAAATAATGTCATAAATATTTACATATCAATTACACAATTCAATTTTTATAAACCGATGAACAAACTAAATAAGATGAGGTAAAAAGTTTTGATTTTATATACAATTTTCATGTAAATATGGTAAGTTTTTCTTTTTAAAAAAAAAATCAATACTATTTTATTTATTTTTTTGGTCCTTATTTCGTGTTTTTTTTTTTCCTTAAGAATCTTATATTTTGTTTATGACAGTACTTGCTTAAAGAGTAATATTCATGTTTATATATGTATTTTCTCAATGAGAAGTTAGTTCTTTTTTTCTGTTTTATTTTCTTTTGATATAGTTAGTTTTTTTTTTCTTTTTTATTTTCTTTTGATATAGTTGCTTATACTCTATTGTTTATATCATATATACTTTACTTTCTGTTCAATACAAAATAAAAAGTGTGTATATTAAAATAAGATGTTTATTATACTAGCGATCTTGATCTTTTCTTTTTTCACAATATTAAAAAAAAAAACTCATAGTTTTTAATTTCTTCGTTGATCATCCACCATGGGAGCAATATATATCAATAGCTTTTTTAAAAATATATATCTAAATAAGCTCCTTAAGGGAATAACATTAAACGAAGCAAAAAATTTCAAATTACAATATAAATATAAGGATTATAATTTCAAACTTTTCAATAAAAAAAAAATAGACAGAAAATAGATCACAAATACAACTAAGAACAAATATGTGAATTATCGAAAAAGATAATAAGAACCACCAGCAATCTATTGTCTTCAATACTTGCTCTTGACTGCATTCTTGGACGGGTAGATTATATGAGACCAACACTAATAGAGATTCATGCCAGTGAAAAAGAAAACAAAAACCAAAATTGGCCATTAAATAGATCTAGATTTGAGAAAAAATCTTAAGTTTAAGATCTGAACCGGACTAAAATAAAAATAAAAACAAAAATTGGACACTAAATAGATTTAGATTTGAGAAGAAATCTCAAATCTAAGATTTAAAGCGAATTAAAATCTATATAAAAAATAGTACTATAAATCATATTTAGATATGAACTTGTTAAAACTGAAAAAGAAAATAAAAAGAAAAAGAAGCAAAAGAAGGAGGAAGAAAATAGTAAGGAGAAGAGACTGGAAAAAGAGAAAGGAAGACCCTCTCGTCGGCTTCCAAGCAGGGTGGTGCTAGTTTTTTTTTGTTGAGAAAAAATGCATGTAGAAAGAGAAGTTATAGTTTTTTAAGAAAAAAAGTTGAACGGTCATATATATCAAAATCTTGAAGAATAAAAAAAAAAAGAAAATAAAATGTTTGGATTTTAAAAGCTAATGAATAGTAAAGTAGCGGAAGGATGGGAAAAGAAATATTTCAAAAATGTTTACTAAAGGTACTATTTTTGTACTTAATAAAAAATTGAATAGAGTGTGGAAGGTCTAACTTAAAAGAGGGTGGCAAAAAAAATAAGAAATAGCAATAGAACTATTCATATTTTAATTAAAACCAGTAGGTGAAATTAAATCAAATGTCATATCAAAACAGTTAATTGGCGGACTCTATAAATAGAACTGATATCGACCAACGGTTTTAATTCAATAAGCATGGTTATAATTAACAAATCCCAATCTATTAGTATTATTGACTAAAAATATCATATTACTCAGTCTATCGTAACATAATAAGGAAAACTATTTATTAGAATATAAATTAACGAATCTAAATCTATTCCACAATGGTCACGATCTCAAATAATAGATTATTACATTTCGATGATTGGAGTACCATATAATCCAGAAAAAGTACTAGATAACACAATAGGAACATTCTTTATATTTTTTTTCCCCAACCAAACATCCGTTTTAACTAACAAACTTCTTACAAACTAACGTTGCTTAGTGACATTTAAGTTAACAAACGAAATATATCGTCACCATGAACACTAGAAATATTTATATATGTATATAGATATAGGCCTTTAAATTAAAATAGAGAGCTTATAGTGTTGGCCACATCAATGACAAAGCGGTACTTCACATCAACCTTGGCAAGGAGTTCGAAGGCAGTATTGACATAATCCATAGTGATAACTTCCACATCTGCAGTGACGTTGTGCTTTGCTGCAAAATCTACCATTTCTTGGGTCTCTTTCATTCCACCAATTGCACTCCCAGCAATGAGCTTCCTTCCTACAAATTATTTCAAACCTTGTTTAAATTAATTAATACACTGATTATTGAGAAGTACCCTGCTAAAAACAAATAATAAAGAATTAAGAAATTAAATAGGAAAAACTTACCCATAATTAAAGGGAATATTGGAACTTCACTAAGCTTTGTTGGAGCCCCCAGCAAAATTAATTTCCCATTGGTTTTCAACAAGCCAGTCAAAGGCAGAGGAGGATGAGGGCCGGACACTCTGTCAATGATACCATCCATTGTGCCTATGAAAGCCTAAATTATACATCATCAACATGATTAATTAAGATTTACAGGCTTACACAACTGACAAATCTATATATATATATGGTAATTTAATTATAAATACTAATTAATAATCACAAAAGTGCACTAGCCTAATTTTAAAGAATAATGCGAATAGTATCATATAATGGTCAAATATTATATAATATGTCAATCTATTACTGATAAAGAATAATACGAATAGTATCATATAATGCTCAAATATTATATAATATGTCACTCTGTTACTGATAGATTATAATTATGTGTGATCTAATTTATTAATTATAGTCATTCAATAAGAATTATATCTCATGTGATCTTAGACACTACTAATTTTGCATAATATTCTCAATTTTAAATTTTGTATCATATATACTAAATCAAACGACGCAACAATTGATTTGATACTTATATTTGCATGCTATAATTTTGCATAGTAAATATATATAACATAAATATAAGAAAACAATTTCCAATTACCTGCGATTCCTCTTGGTCGTGACTGATAAAAAAAAAAAAGAATCCGCACCGCACCAAGCCCTTCTATTGCTTCCTTCTTCTTCCTAGGAGAGGTGCTTATAACGGTGACATTAGCTCCTATTGCTTTAGCAAAATTTCACTACCATGTGACCAAGTCCGCCGAGGCCCACCACGCCCAAATGCTTGCCGGGCTCCGCAAGACCAAAGTACTTGATGGGACTATACACAGTGATCCCAGCGCAGGCTAAAGGAAAATTGTACGGGAAACGAACCGCAAAGTGATCATCCACAACTAGGTTGTCTGAATATCCACCAAATGTTCTTGACTCGTCTTCATGGTGTTGGTTGTAGGTCCATATCATTTTTGGGCAATAATTTTCCAAGTCGTGCTTGCAGTTTTCAAATGAGCCGCATGAACCCACCACGCATCCCACCTCGGCTATGTCTCCCAATTTGAATTTGGTTACGTTGTTGCCAACCTTTGTTGCTTCGCCTACTATCTCATGCCTGAAAAGTATCATGCCGACCAAAATTATTGTACTATTTACCAAGTTTCATTAAAAACTTTAATTAAAAGCTAACTTAATGTTTTTTCAACTTTCTCACTTTCACTTGTGAACTCAAATGCATTCTAATTATCTAGACAAGTTATCTCTAAGCAAACTTCTTAACCAGTGATTTTTAAAACTTATGAGAGAAAAACAAAAATGGTGAACTAGAAACCTAGTAGGTAACTAATAACTTTAACTAATTGATCAAATATATATCTTTTGAAAAGGTTAAATAACATATTGCAAAACAAAATTAATTTCAGAATATAATAATTTTTCAGATAATCAAATGATAATGCTTGAAAATCACTTTAACAAAAACATGAAGCATGTTTTTAAAATCTGTTATTTCATTCTCGCTCAATAATCAGTAACACTTTTAAATCACTTCTTAATAATTTTTCGTGACTATGACCACATTTAACCTCTGCGGCTACATTTACTATATTTAACTTCTATAGCTAGGTCTCATTTAGTACGTACTATTCACATATAACCCTTGTTAAATATGTCTATATAGTCATTGAAGAGAGTTTTAAAATATATTCATATATAATAAAGGTTCAAAAATAATTTCACTTTACTCATTATATCATTGTAAATATTTCTAAATAATTTTTATGTTACAATATTCAATAACAATGTTATATATTTTATCCATAGTTTTGTACAGAACAATTATCAGAAAGAATCAAAGTACTTTTTTAGACAAAGCAATAGTTTCAATAAAATAATTTTATTTCAATAAATGAACTTATTTGCAAAAAGTATATTTTCACTTGAAATCATTTTATTTAAGAAAATACTTTATAAATACGAGTTTATTAGAAACAATAAGATATTTAATTTTTGTACAATAAGTTACTAGAAAAGACCAAAAATTACTTATCTTGTTGGCTTTGCCTATTTAACCAAAATTATCAATATAATTGTTCAAGCACCTATTATCATATAAACCACATATAAGTGTTAAATTATTGAAATCACACTCTAATTATACTAAGAACAATGACTAGTTGTTGCCCATGAACCTTTTATGGTCAACTCTACTTTTTCCGAGTAATCTTAATTTCCCATGATTCACAATAATTCTGATTTATCTTAATAATTCATAACAATAAAAATCTTCTTTTTCTTTTTTTTCTTCTCATAACAATAGAATTGTTTCATCTCTCTCTCTCTCTCTCTCTCTCTCTCTCTCTCTCTTTTTAAATAGAATATACGTATAAAAAAATCGAGCAGATTATTAGACTCTCACTACAAGAAATAAGACTTTCGCCAATACATTAAAGCATTGACAAAAGCATTACAAACCCATCGACAAAAACCTTCTGATTTTTGCCGACATATTTTTTCGTCAACAACTAACGTTGGCGAATCACCGTAACTAAAAGTCACCTATTGAAGAAAAACAATATGCGTTGACAAAAGTACCTTTTGTCGACGCATCACAGGCTTACATCGACGTGTGTGTTCCATCGGTAAAAGTCTTACATTGATGAAAAAATGACTAATCTAGAATCATCAGTCAACCATTCGCCGATGCAAAATATACATCGATAAATGTCAGACTTTTGCCGATGCAAAAATGCATCTGCAAAGTAAAGAGTTAATAATTAATTTTTAAAAATTTAATAAAACTTTCGCCAACGCACTAATAATAGTGCGTTGGCAAAAGTGAAAAGTTAATAATTAATTTTTTTAAATTTAATAAAACATTCATCGACGATCGTCAAAAATTATAGTAAATTAAAAATAATTATTATATTTAAATATTAATTAATAATTAAAATTTTTAATAATTGATAAATAATTTAATATTATTTATAATTAATTCATATATTAATAATTAATAATATATAAATCAAAAAAATAATAATTTCATTAAATTGTACAAATGATACAATTGTTCATAAATTTTTAATAATAGTTTCATTAAATAGTACAAATGATACAATTGTTCACAAATTTACAATACAGAATCCCTTGATACAATTGTTTATAATATTGGAAAAAATGACAGCATGATTTGATCAATAGAAACTATGGATGAGGTCAGCCCCACAACCTACAGAGCAAAAAGAAATATTTGTAAGTGAAAGTTTAGAATATTAAATTGATATTAGTTGTTTCTTTTAGTTTTGACATAATATATGTTTGGATATTGTTAAGCAATGAGCAAAACTAAAACCCAAATTAATAGATATAAATATCATTTTAGTTACACCGTTTCAAGAAAAGAACTTAAAATGTGATTTCTTCTTCATAAATTGAAAATTTTACCAAGTTAACCATGAAAAGTTCATTTGATTCATTTCCCTTTTCCACTGCAAAGATATAAAAATGACTAAAAAAATTACAAACTGCATAAATAACCAAAACCTAGTAATATGATCTATTAAAAGATGGTAAATAACACACACTATTGAGAAAAATGAACTGAAAATAACAAAATTCAACGAGAAAGGATAGGAGCCAACATCACAGTTATTGTTTAGAAGAAGATGACTAACTAAAGGCTCGGACTAGACAAGGAACTAGCAGCCACATCACATGAATCAATGAGCAGACAAACTACGATATACAAAGTTTTGCAAAAGGATGAAAATTAACCAGTAGGTATTCAAGCCGTAGAGTAAAGAACATACCTTGTTCACAAATATAACAATAATAGATTTGCCGGAATAACAAATGAGTCAATTAACAAGACTCTCATATAATGATAAAATAAAACATAGATAAAGTTTGCGTCTTATATAACTAAGAGGCATGCAGCACCACACTAACAAACATATACAAACGTATTTTGAATATAAGTAACGACTTATCTTCAAGTCAGCGATTAGACAAACATTTCACAAAAATTTACGTTCAGGCAAATTCCCTTTAATTACTTCTCTTTTTTGTTAATGCAATGGGACCATCAATGAAAAAAATCCATAATATAAAAATCTTGCACATCAATACAATGGAAAAATTGACTATAAGAATCAATAGACCCATTGGATTTGTAGAGTATAAAAAGAATTAATAGACCCGTTGGATTTGCAGAACCTATACCAAATTTGTTAATGGTGGAATGACTAAAATCAGACAGCCACAATATAAATACTTGGCATATTCTAGTTACAAGAGACTTACTATATTGAAAAGAAAAAAAATCTGAGCTTTATCTTTATTTTATCATACAACCATGACCATCATAGATTAGATGGAAGAGGTGTTCCTCTGTTATGTGGTACCATTATAGAATTCAGAGCGAAAAAAAAGAGTTACCATTATAGAATAAAAACTTTGGTTATAAGAATTAAATCAATAGACCATAGATCGATATGGTAAGCCATACAATCAGTCACCACCAGGCACTGCGAGTGGGGACTATAAGTACCACTAATCAGTCACCACCAGGCATTTTTATTAGCACTAGAAGCGTAAAATTTTAGAAAACTATACCTTAGCAGGAAGAATGCTCTCTGCCTTTCCACATTCCATAGTGTCTACTTAAGCATTTCTCACGCAATAAGTGTGACATCTTTACTATTGTCATGACCCAAAACCCGAGCTAGTGGCAGAAGGGGAATTTCACAAAAGTGGGAAATTCCTTAATTTATTTGAAAAGTATCAAAAGTTCTAATTTTTATAAAAATCGTCCATTTAAATAAAATATTCGGAATTCCATCCCGTGAACCACTCCCACAGTTCGTATACACCACCAAACATAAATTGAACAATTACTTAAAAACATGAAATAAATTTCAAAACCCATCATCATCATCATTCACAACAGACGTCAAATATCAGAGTGGCATACATAAGTTTGCAGACAAAATAGAAAGCAGTAATCTTGGTTCAATGCTAACACAAAATTCTAAATAGTCCAAAGACTATGACAACAAACTCCTAGCATTACCAAGAGGCGAACTGCAATCCCGATGATCTCTTACTCCTCTTGATCACCAAAATCGCACTGGACACTACCTGAGGAGGAAGGTAAGGGGGGTGAGCATACAATGCCCAGTAGGAAAATAGTTACCTCGGGGAAAAAAAATGCAGTGATGGGAATCTCCTGCATGGTTAGTTCAAATCAAAAACATACACACACGTATATATATAACAGTGTAATAAAAACCATCACTCCATATGCACATGACACAAATCAACCCATACCCATGAGCTCACATCCTCTCATCTGTGGAAACCCAGGATGATGGCACTAAGTGTACCTAACAGCCTACCTGATACCTAAGCCCATACCCGGAGGGGACACCCATGTGTCGCCTACCAAACCTGGAGGGCAACCGAATTGCCTACACTTGCCAAATAAGGAGGTAATCAGAAGTAACAAGACCTTGCGCAAGTTTACGGACTTTCACCGATGGTGGGACACGCAGCGCCACGCTGTAAAACCCACGATGCGAACATGGTGCTCATGTATGATCCTATGACACGTGCAATACAGAACTGAAGTGTAAAAACTACTGTACTCTGGTTTTTCAATAAAACATGCATAATAGGGTTTTATAGAAAAACGGGCAGCATAACGACCCTATTTTTGATATACCCAAAATAACCTGCACACAGCAAATTCCTAGAGCAGTACAGTATATATCGTATAATCAGATTCCATCACATATAATTCAAATCATTAAAAACACACTTGTTCTTATATGTTGCAGAAAATAAGTTTTAACTCAAAAACGGTATAAAACGAAAGTAACTAAACCCCTACCTCAACAGAATAGCGACACCACGCTATTAGGTCCTTAAAGTGTCGTTGACGATCGCCCGGAGGGTCGGGAACCAATTCCAAGCCCTCGATCGTCCTCGTGCGAAAAATCAACTTTCTCACCGGAGCTTTAATTCTACAAACGGACCTCTTCACTGGATTCCTAGCACCCAAAATAGCTAGGTTAGACATAAAACTTGTCAAATTTGGGTCCGGGTCCATACCGGACCGGTGGCACGCAAAACGAGATAAATCTCGACCGTCCGATCTCGATTTTTGTGCCGATCACCAAACTACACAATATATATATCAAACTTCTCCATTTTCCGAGTACATTCCAAAAATGAAGTTAAAAATACAATCCAACGGTCGGATCGAGAGCAACACCCAAAAACTCGAAATGACCAAAAATGACAACTTTCAATCCGGGCAAAATGGAGTTGAGATATATATACCTTGATGATCCTTGCGACGAGACGAATCCAACGAGACCGGTTTGAGGACGAAACGTGGTCGGAATCGTCGCCAGTGGCCGGATTTCCGAAAAAGCTTCTACCGGCTTTAATGGCTTTTCCCGGCGACACAGGCGGCGGCGAGCGGCG